>CM035591.1:17433472-18033472 GCA_020423425.1 Chrysopa pallens | reverse complement strand
GCTCAATACTACTGTGTTTTTCATAAAAAATATTTATATATGATAAGAAATATACCACATTTTAATTTATATTTAGTTAATAATTTATTTTTTCTTCATAATAAGTATATTAATAATAATTACTTATTTTATAACTAAATAATTTACGATAAATAAACACTGGCAAAATAACATCGTACATATTTAGAATATCGATTTGAATATTTTACAAATGTCACTTGAAACATACTAGAAAGCAGTTCATTTTTTCTGAATTCGCTGTCATAGAAAAACGCCTAATTTTGTTTATCTATAACTAAATACTCTTTACTTCTTAGCATTTATTTATTACCAGCAATTAAATACGCAAATGAAGTTACAACTTTAACTAGACATAAAATTCCTTTTATAAAAACGTAGAATCCTATATTCATAATCTGTTAAATCATGTTAATTATGTTCAATGTGATACTTTTGATTAATTTTATTTCCATAAATATAATTAATTTCCACATAATATTTTCAATAACAAAACAGCATAATCCATGGTACAAATTTCATATAAAACGAATTACTTTTAAATCAATTTAAGAATCACTATCTGAATTAAGTTTAATGATAAATTTTTATATAATTAAAATTGATAGAAAAAAATTTCTTATAGTTTAAAATTTTTTACAAATGGATTTGTACGGCATTTTATTCAACGACATTATATTTTCATTACTAACAATTTCAATTTTATTATATAATTTTGATTCTTATTATATTTTTCGTAAATGATATCACTTGCCTATTTTATTTTTCATTTCATTACACTTTGCAAAATTTGCGATCATTGTATTGGTATAATTTTTATGATTTAAATTCGTTTACATTTTTTTAATTATGACAATGAGTTATTTTGACATTTTATAAGTGTAGATGAGCGTAAATTAGTATCGACTACTGGACAACCAAAACGACCATCTATTTTACACCACCTATCTTTGCTGGGGCAACAAAGGAGAATGTACCCTATAATGTTTTCTTAGAAAACTTAGCATTTTAAGTATTTATGGCTATAAAAACCATTAGATGGTTATAAAAACCATTCCAAAATGAGTTAAATATTCAGTTTCTATGCTTTCCCCATGTTATCTTTTCAACTTTTATTTTAAATTAAAATCATCAACCACGTCAGATTAAAAAAATTTATCATCTTACTGTATAAGTATATCTTTATGGAATCAATGGTTGATAATTCTCAAGCAAGATTTTCTCTTTTATGATTCTTTTAAGGGATCACATACTATTTTTGATATTTAGGATCGCAATTGGAAAGAATATGGAGTTGATAAAGATACTCAGGAGATAGAACTTCAATGGAACTCTCCATGGCTTCCAGCACTAATATAAATAATAAAAAACCAAAAAGATAGATTACTCACAGTTTTATAAAAAAAAAATAATTCATACAAGCTTATTTTGTACAACTAAGATGAAGTAAATATATCCAGTACAACATTTTATTGCAATTTCTATAAGAATATATACAAATGAATTCTTATTCTTATGAATAATTTCAAGCAAAAGAGAATATGAATAAGTAAGATATTATAAAAAAAAAAAAATAAAATTAATATAGTAAATTTTCATCAAATTAGAAACTAATATCGTTAAAAGTCGAGTAACGCAAAAATAAATTTTGTTCAATTTACTTCTTCAATAAAGAAATGTAATCAAATTAATTTTAATTATTATTTATCATACGCATGCTCAAATTATGCGGAAAATAGGTTCCCCAGAAGCTATGTATATATATAAAGTATAATGGCCAAAGATTACTTATAACCTTTTTTACTTTACTAGTGCAAAAAAAATAACAACCATGTAATGTGTTCACAACGTCCACTTAATTCTGTTGTTCAACTATATTTGTAGATATAACTCCCCCGTTTTTATTAATAATCGTTGTAAGTTCATGAGGGGTTCCTCGAATATCACATGATTGTAAACATCATGAAATTAATTTATATTGTTCCCCATTCTCGCGTAGTATTCTACAGTACACTAAATGACCAGTATTAACAAGCTTTTTCAATATACCTAAGGCTACTCGTTTTTGAATTAAAAAAATTTACAACTTTACTCATCGGTTAAAACATTTTGTTATATTTTTATTATAAGTATTTAGTATTAATATTTAAAATGTGTATACCAGCTGATTACAATAATTATATAGTATACATTATAAACTGACATATATATGTAACCCATTTTAAGTAGTGTAACTTACAGCCACAAGAGTGTGTAACTGCAACTCCCACTCAACTTTGGTGATTTCTATTTTAAAATTCAAGTAATTTTCGGATTTCTATAAAATCGATCCAGAATCGATAATAAGGTACCAAATTCAATTATTCATGTTTGGGTTCACTCGAAGAAAACCAGTATAAATATTCTAAAAATTTGATCAAACTTCTCATAAATTACCTTTATAAATTTGTTTCAAAAAACGAATTGGGCCAATGGAATACCTAAGTATATCTTAGATTATTTTATAAATTCTAGTAATTAAAAATAATTCTAGCATTGACACTCAACCACACGTCGCGTATCTTAACAATTTACTCTGTTGTTATCTTCACTATATTTAAAGATCATATCCATTATAATTAGTTCATGTTTTGATGTTTGAAAGTTATTTGATATATTCAAAAAGAAAATATTTTTTCGTGAATAAAGCTTCCCCCTTGTTAAAACTTTTTAATAAAATTAATTTTTACTTTCTCTCATCTTTCGACTCGGTATTTACTTTCTGTCACAAAAACATAAAAATTTAAATTATTCTATATTTTTTTTATTTTAGATTTAAGAATATGTTAATGTTATTAGGACTCTTTTTATTATTTACGTTTTTATATTATATATGCAGTAGCCTTTTTTATACTCAGTAAACTTTAAATAATAATATAATTTATTAAAGAAAAAGAAAAGTTATTAAACTTCTTATATTATGTTTATACACCAAGTAAAAGAAGAAAGTAAAACGTAAATGAAATGTGTGATTTAAGCAATGACGTTGAGGATTTCGTAGTGTTATAAACAGGTCATTTTGCAAACCATTTATTTATATCGTTCATCATTGGACCAGGTTTTTCAATATTTTGTTTATTTACAGTGTCCGTAATTTTAGGTTTAATAGGTTTCCTATGCTGACAAAATTATTGTGCTTACAGTATCCTTGTTGTAGTGATGTTGGTATTTAATAAATAAATATACTATTGCGAAAAATTTAAAAATATTAGTTGTGGGTTTATGCGTGTAAGTCTGAATGAAAAACACCGCCCGACAGACTGACAGACCGACAGAACGAAGAACGCTAAAGATCTTAGGAAGTTTCAAAACATTGACAAATATAAAAATTTTTGAAATCAGATCAATAAAACAAAATTTTTTTGAACTCGGAAGTAAAATGATCGATATGTTGATATAACGATAAATTTTTAAACATTCCTTTCATGTTGTTCACATATTTGTTTTTTCAAGTTGACTTTATTGGAATCAAAAATATTAGGTTTTTTACGGTATCACATTCAATGTAAATTTTACAAATATAGTCCAATTTATTTAAGTCAAATTAAGAGACTTTTTGCCAATTTCCAAAATATTTTAAAAATGGAAATTCACATTTTTGAATTCAATTTCAAACATGTAAATTTCTGATTTGAAACCTGTCTTCAATCTAAACGTTTCTCCGCCAAACTTATAGAAACTTTTTTTGGTTGTATACATCATTTTCGAACATGAAATTTTATAAGTGATTAATTCTTTATTTACCAAAGAATATAAAAATAAAAATAATATTGAGATAAAATTCCTCCAACCAGAGGAATCTTTTAAAAAATTGTTAAAAATATTTATTGATAATCAATAATTATTCATTTTATATAACAAGTTATGAAATTAAAACTAATAAAATTTTATTTGCATATATTTAAAAAAATCAAGAAATTCCGAGAGAGAATACAATTTTTTAGACACTGGTCAATTATAAACCAAGGTTCCATACCATAGGAGATGATGTATAACGATTAGTTTTTCATTATTGATAAAAGCATTAACAAGTTGTGGATAATCGATTAAGCAGACAAATAATAGAAGTGGATTATAACTTGCAAACTCATAGAGAATTTATAAACTAGTCTAAATCATGCGAAAATGATATTATTTATTGACGCAAATAGTAGCTCCAACTACTATTTGCTACTTGAAAACTTAAACTAGCATTAAATTGAGTAAAAAATAGTTTTAATATAAATTTAAAACAAAATATTAATATGTGAAGATAACAACTAATAGAGTTAATTGTTTAGATAAACTAGATATAGTTAAGTATCAATGTTTCAATTATTTTTAAACATTAGCATTCATAAAATATTCAAAATAATTAGTCTACACAGTTATAAATACATATAATAATAATAATAATAATAATAATATGTATTGTAATTATATCTATGTTAATTAGCAGAAATTGTGGCGAATTAAACCATTTTACGAAAAAGTGTTTAAAAAAGGTTGTTTCTCTTTAGAAAACCAAAAATAATTTGTATTTAAATTTTTATTTTATATTTCAGTTTTTAAAAGTTTGGGCAAGTATTCATTGTACTCAATGGACCTATTTTGCTCATTATCGAAATTAATCTCGTCACTCTTTCTCCTTTTGGTTTTGAGTTACCTTGATGATGACAGGACATGTGGAAATGGGATTGTTATTTTTAATATTTTCCATTACTACCAACTGAAGCTAAAATGCGTATACTCTGAAGTATTCTATATATGTCGTGTAAAAACCACGTTGGTTTCTCTATACATACATTGTAATTCTTTTGAGTCTATTAAACAGAGAATATTTTCAGATTCCTACACGATTATACACGCTTCCCTGGTTAAATTTATTTGTTTGTAGATAACTTATTTGTGGTCGGTTTTATTTTTTGTAAAAATGTCCTTTTCTTTGTTTTTTTTTTTTTTTTTGGAGTATTGTAGTTTTTAATGAAATTTTATAGGATAATAAAAACGGTGAGAAATTGTGTACAACTGATGATGGTAGTCTAACTGGCTTTTAATATTTGTGTACAATTAAATACCTGTCTGCGCGAGACACATAACATTATGTGAAAGATGTTTGCCAGAAATTTTAATATACAGAATACATAGGATATAAGCACAGTGACATTTAATTTGAAAATATCAGTAAATGAGAAACTATATTTACAAATAATATATACAAAACAAATTCTTGAACAGAATTTCATAAATATTCATTTGTCTAGACTGGGATTTTATATACCGATGTTAGGAAATAATTTTCTGAAATTAGACCAATAGTTTATAAAAAATAAAACCCTACTAACGTTTCTTCATTGTACTAATTTAAAGACTTTAAATTGTAGAATATTGTTAATTATTAAGAAAAAATCTCATGGTCTAAGTTTTCATTTATTTTACAGAATGGATTATCCACCGTTGTCATTAATAGATTTGACAAGAAATATTCTCTTTTGTTAGATCAAATTGATGATGTTTTGATGTATTCTTAATTCGGAATTTCGCGAAAAGTTAAAGTAATAGGTACAGTGTTTTTGGAAGTTTAACCATATTAATTTATTTTTAAATCTTATTGCCGAGGTAAGAAATAAATGAGAAATAAGATGTCTTAGACATTCTATAAAGGACACTTGTAGGATTAAAATTACTTAGTAAGACTTGTTCAATTCAGTTCATAGATTAAGATCACAATTTGATAATGTTTACGGATGCTATATTTTAACAACCATCGACTACAAAAATATTTGTGAATATTTAATGAATAAGTAATCTTATATATAAAAATGAATCGCAAAATGTGTTGGTAAGCGCATAACACGAGAATGGCTGGGCCGATTTGGCTAATTTTGGTCTTGAAATATTCGTGAAAGTTCAGGGAAGGTTTATACGGCGAGAAACATAAATAATAAGTAAAGGAAAATACTATAAACGACAATTTAATTTTCGAATACAAAATGTTCCTAGCTGTGAAACATATTTTGTCTTTTTTTTCCTCATATGTTACAAATCATCATTTCCATAGAAACCAAAATCTTATTGTGAAATTCAAAATAAAACTTCTTTATCTATTCAAAATAAAACTTCTTTATCTCTTCTCAATAGCAGTATGACGAACTGTCAACTATATAAAGTGTGCATATCACATTGTTCAAGTATTGCCGGAATCATTTCTGGTTCAGGAGGTCCATGTACCTTTCATCAAGTGTATGTGTACCACAGCAAAAATTATCGGGTGAACGCGGTCCCGGGTGTACCACAGGAAAATACCGGGTGGATATAATGTACCGGGTGCACACTTGATACCGGGAATCCGATAAGAAAGGAATTGAAATTCTTCCCCTAAGGGTAGAATTGCATGCGCATGTAAACGATTTTAATAAACGAATATCATTTATTAAAATGTGAAAAATAACACAGCCCGGGTGGGTATCAATGTAATAATATCAATTGTCACCGCAACGTGTCCCGGGTATGCTTTAAAATGTATATATATTAATTCATTATTTATTCTAATTTGCCTTAGCCTTTCAGTATTAAGAAATAGAGGAAAGTTGTTAAGAATATGTTATTTTACTTAGGCAAAACGACGTTTGCCGGGCCAGCTTGTTTCTTATAAATCTTGTAAATTATTAAAAAATAATTGCAATTCACGACCGGAAAAAAAATTCTGAAATTCTTGTTATACAAATACTTTTATCTTCTGAGACCCGATATAATTGATTAAACAAGAGTTTCTAAATAGTGACGACAAAGTAACTTCCCCTTTATGACAACATGACAGAAAAAGCATTATATTTCGCAAAGTTGTTTCAAACGCAAAATATTTTTCACACCAAATGTAGATCCATGAAACCAAAGCTTTTAAAATTTATTGGAGCCGCAATCCAGGCACATTTATATTCGTCACTCAAAACATTATTATCCATTTGCAAAATAGTTCCCATCCTAAACATTCGTCTCTAAATCTCACCAATTAATGCCACGGCATAACAAATGTTTAAATTCTTTCGATTTTGAAATACAAATATAATTAACAAATGATTGGCAAAAATGTTATTCAAAGTAACAAATTTTTAAAAACCATACAATCAAAAACACTGCTAAAATAATACAAAAAATTTGTTAATGAAATTATTTTACATATTTATGAATACCTTAGGGGACCATGTGGTAGCACAAATAATAATCTAAGAAAGATAGGAAATTGTTAATTTCAGTAGAAAAAACAATTCTGACGCATTCAGTATTTTAAAACAAACCATATATTTGCAAAAACACAAAAAATAATGTTTATCATTGTTTACAGAAATGATTCTACATGATTTACACAATTATGATTTTGTGATGACTATATTTGCCTTTAGAAAAAAATTATAAATTTTTATGCCAAACTTTAAAAACTAAAATAAACAATATTGAAAGTGTGAGCCAAAAACTTAACACAACAACTTTTTTAATTACTTATGAACTTTAATTTTACGGGTGCATAAAATAAATTTTACTAAAGCATTTGAATTCACTTTCAGCATTTGAAATGTTAGTGATTCTGTTGTGTATAATCAAACCAATATCTAATGATAATAAAATAATTTTGCATTCGAGGAATTTGTATTGTACTCAAATTAGTCTACATCAGAGCTTTATTATATTTACAACAAAGCTTTAAAATTTTACATACTTTATAAGTGTAGTACGCAGATAACAGAGGTAGTAGGTTTGATTCCCGAATAATAATTATTTGTTGCGATGGAATAGTTTGATGCAAGTTTATATGAAAGGTGCCCTTAGTATAATGAAAGAAAGAAGGTGCAATTATAATTATCGGTGCTAAAGTTTACATAAAACAGGTACCCTCAGTTTAACGAAATAAATGAGGAGATAAGATAATTAGCAGAGTTAATGATCTTCACTGTGGTTCTAAAAGGATACTGAGAATAAATACACATCATACGCTGCTTAGCGGCAAAAATATTATGGGAGAACAAACAAACAGAAATTTATGAATACATTCCTATTACTGTTAAACGATTCACCTAACTTCCACATAAACATTGATTTATTCACGGGTTAGTTATGCGTAGAATCTATAACACACAGTAAATTTACTGTCGCACAGAACTACAAGTCTTAACTTAATAATAATATTCTTCTTACAATATAGTTTGTAGTGTATATCCTCAGAAGATGAAAACTACTATGAAGTATAGGTTAAACATATTATATTTAAGCTCTAAGCATAAAGTATATAGTGCTGTATACTTACAAACCTCTTGTCTACCTCGAAAATTACTATGTATATACTACTTATTCAAGTATATGAAATTGTGATATAAAGATTATAGTCAGTTAACCCTAATGACTTTGTGACTCGTGTCAACGAGTTTAATAAATAGAATATATGGTGTTACTTGAAAATATAGAATATACAGAATTAAATTGCTGAATCTTATGTATAATTTTATCTTTCGAAGATCATGAAATACGTTTCTATAAGAAACTGAATTCTCATCACGACTTGGATAACGGTAAAATACCCTTGGATAAATATTCGAAAAGTTAAACCAAGTAACTAAAAACTTTGAGTCTAAACATTGAGTCCCGGTACCCATGAACATATCAAATTTTTAAGCCCGGTTAGTTTTTGAGTTCACCCAGCAACTTGGAATTGACTTATATCTGTTATTGTTATAGGATGATCATTGAAAAAAAAATGCAAAAACCAGTTTCTCCAATCTTATTAATATATTTAAATGAGCAATTCTTTTATATTTATATATATATATATATATATATATATATATATATATATATATATATATATATATATATTTATATATATATATATATATATATATATATATAATTGGAATCTCGGAATCGGCTCCAACGATTTTCATGAAATGTAATATATAGGTGGTTTCGGGGGCGATAAATCGATCTAGCTAGGAATCATTTTTAGAAAATGTCATTTTATTCGTGTTTTATCGATAATTTTTTATAATGTAACGATATATTTGTTTAATATTTATTGTCATATATTCATTGAAGTGGCTAAGTGTTTAGCGTGTGAGTCTCTTATAAGGAGATTCCGCGTTCGAATCCCGGCTCGACCGATGAGTAAAATTAGTTTTTTTTTTTTAATTTTTTTAATTTTAAACCCAACCCAACCCAACAAAACAACACAATAAAGTGAATAATATTTTTCAAATAAGATTTTGTAATTATAATTGTATAATTTTTTATAATGTAATGATATATTTGTTTAATATTTAAAGTCATTGGATGCTAAGTGTTAGCGTGCTGGACTCGTCTTCCGCCTCGACGTAATATAATTTCCAAAAAACTCGGTCATCCAGATATTATGTGATAAAACCGAATGTTTCTTGCCCAACAGCATCAAATTTTTTAGAATTTCAAGGTAGCCGGACCACGCATGTGGTAGTCACAAAACGTATGCTCCCAATCTGAGATTACTGGAAAAAAACGGCTCACTTTTCAGACGTTTTATAGATGAAAAACTTACTATATTAACTAAGCCATATCAATTTTTAGAAAAATGTTTATAAATGATATGGTATGCTAATAAACCGAACCTTATTGTTGCTACAGAAGGAAGTTCAATCTTATCCAAAAATGTTACTTTTGAAATATACTGAACCACATTGTATTAATCCAGCGAAATATTTAAAATTTATAAATTGAAAACCATTAACCGGCCAAAATCTAGCCTTAAAAATTACAAATCATTCTCCAAAATATGAATTTTAATTTCAAATTCTTAGAAGTAAAGTCTTTGTCTAGAAGTGATACAATACTATTTATGTAAGTGTATTTCTTAAAACAAAAACATAAATAATATTCGAGCAGAGTTAGTACTTAATAACCTAGTTTTATACAAAATATTTTTAAAAAAGGCGAAGCAAAGAATCTTAAAAAATCAAAGATATAGATAATTAAGACGAAGACTTCTTACTTAAAATTCGACAATATTTACCTAGATGCGGAGAACAGCTTTATTAATTCAGTATATATTTGTACATTATCATATTCACGTAAAAATTAATCTCATTAAATTTTCTATTACATTAGCCTGACGTATTATCGTTATTCAAAAATCAAATTTATAACGTAAAACTGTATCACTCATGTACGAACATCATTTTCGATATTTTCGATAATTCATTTTAGAATTCATTTTCGATAGGTGAGATATATGTTAAATGGAACTGTCTCTTACTATTGTTTACCATAAATTTATGAATATATGACCCGTTGTTTTTAAGTTTTTTGCGTTAACCTGAATGATGTTAATAGACCGCCAGACAAAAAATGATAGATGCCCCAAAAGAGGTTCGAAGACATCTATGTATACAAAAATTTATGAAATCGAAACAGACAAAAAAATTTTTTAAAGTAACACTTTCAATACAAGTGCATATAACTCGGAAACCAAATTTTTAATACTTAAAACTGCAATTCAAGAAAAGGGCTACAAAATTTAAAATGTTGAAATCTCAAGCTTTTTAAACAATCAAATACAATTTATTTATTAATTTGTAATTTATTATAACTTCAACTAGATTACCTCTTCTTTTTACCAAAATGTTTTCTTCCCAAAGCTATAACCATATCGATTAATATATTTCACGTACCAAGATTAATATCAATATTCATGAAATTATTTGCAAAAATAATTATGTATTCATGTTTTAGTTAACTGACAAAAGTAACCTGTTGCAATATTTTTTTAAACAGAAGTTTCCAGATATGTTATCAATTTGGGCGTTGATTTACATTAACTTAAATACGTAATATACTGCCTTTCATTATATAAAAAGTGATTTAAAAAGTTATTTTAAGCAGTCACTTTTTAAGTATTCTGGGTATATTTCTCGGTATATGCATGAAAATTATGAAATACTATTGCGTTATTCAATTTCTTATACAAAAAACAACTGGAAATAAATATTAAACAAAGAAATTATCAAATTTCCATAAATTCATTTAGAATACACTTGGTAGATTTAGAATAAGTATTGTAGTGGGTGTAAAAATAAAATGGAGTTAAAGTATGATAGGAAACTATAATATAACAATGTAACGCTATAACATAAATTTATCTATTCTTATTTTATATTTAATGTAAATTGATCTGGGATTACTTAATAACAGAAGCATTCTATTATTATAATGTAAAGTATTGATTTTAAAAGTGATCTATCCTTAAGTTTTAGAGATGTTAGAATATTTTGTTTCTCAATTTGTCTACAAAAATATTCAGCGTTAAGTGAATTATGGTGATTTAAGTAAAAGTAAATTTTAGTCACTCAAATTATATATATTTTTGTCACTGATGTATAATAGTAAGACTTTATTTAGAATATTTCAATTTTCAATAAATGAGATTGGATATTTTAAATGTGATAATTGAAAACAAACTCGTTTTTAAAAAGAAAGAGAAACACAAAAAAAAAAAAAAAAAAAGAAAAACATAAAACATAAAAAATAGTTAATTTTTAATAAACAAAAGCAATAAACGGTCAGCCCAGAAGAAATCAATTAAACAGTGTTATTAGTCAGATATGAAGGAGCGTATCAACAAGATTGATCTCATAAGCTAGAAAGCCCTTGTTTATGAGAGATGGTTTTTTAAAAACAAAACGCCCGTAATTATATTGAGCAGAAACAAATTAAATGATCTGGATCCTTCTTTTACTGAAAAATACTTTAGATAATCACATATGATTTTTTGCAGAGAAAAACTTAATATGGAAGGGGGAGCATTTGTAATTAACCGAATTTATTAATTTATTGATTTGAATTATTGATTTGAAATTCTAAGTTTGTTCTTTTTCTATACTAATTGAGGATAAAGGTTTTAAGGTTGCGTACGTCAGTTTAGAAGCCATATTTGACTAGTTTATTATTCAGTAACACATGTATGACTAAACTGGGCATTGTACAGCCTGAAAACTATAACGGTCATATTACTATATTTCACGCTAGCGAAGGCTTTATGGATATTGGATTCACCAGCGTCGAAGAATACAACAAAAAAGTATACAATATTCCATTTTTCTTGTATATGTCTAACCAATTAGATTAAACATTTTTATTTCTAATATTTTCTTGAATCAATGATCGATGACTTTTTAAAAAACACTGGAAGTAAACTTTTAAGTAAAATAACAAAGTTAAACATTAAAAAGTTCAGGCAATCATATATAATTTTATATACCACGTTAAAAGCATTTTTATAGAATAAGTGGGTAAAATTATTATTCGTATAATTCCTAAATGCACATAATAGCTTCTAGTTTACACAAATTTATGCATAGAATTTTCATGTATATGTATGTGAAGTGTATACACGTATGTGTGAAAGCTTCTAGATGCTATGCCTCGTTATGTTTAAAAATAGCCAAAAAAATCTTAGTACATTTTGTATGTCAAATTTTATCCTATATATTTCTTAAAATATAGTTATATATATTTTTATAAATAACTTTTTTCTTACTTTTAACGTAATAACGTAACTCAACTTCTGCCTCTTTCAAATATATAAAATCTGATAACGTGCAGGACGGATTCCTGCTAGAACTCCTGCCTTCGCATGTACCTTAGTATGATACTCAACAACAACAAAATTTACAGCCGCAAGAAAGATCGGTTCTCAAAACGCCCACGAGCTCTAAGTCAAAGAACTATATGAGTAATTTTTTTGGTTCGAGGTCTTACTATCTAAAAGAGATTTTAAAATATACCAGCCTTTTTAATATGCTACGAAAATCACTTTTTTGTTTATTTTTAGTGAGGTATGCAGTTAACAAAACTAAAAATAAATATTTGTGTGATTCTCGACATACGGCAAAGTTGATTTACATGTATTTAGAGTTTTTATTAACAGCCTGTATAAATATAAAATATAATTACTAAAAGGGAATATCAAACAAAATACCACGCATACAAACTATCACATTTATCCTTATCTTAGTTGAATATTTCTGTAATTTAATCCTTTATAATAAGTAGGTAAAACTGAACCGTAAAATTATCATCTTTGTATACACCTTAAAGATTTAACATTTTACATCGTTACAGTTATGCATTCATTAGTAATTCAAAGTAAGTGGAATATTTTAATCCTTAATAATTATACTCAAATCACAATCAAAAATTTTCTATTCGTAACTCTATTCGTTGAACTGACACCGCAACAATGTCTAAAATAGAAAGATAAGATGTTAAATAATTAAAAAACAGACTTCTTTCATTATTTTAATCAATTAAATCTTAAAGTCGACGCCAAACATACTTTAGCTATTATAGTCATTTTGCGTTCCTATCACTAAATGTCAACTTTTATTACGTTATTGAGTTGTTCGATCAACGTGTAAAATATATTTCTAAAATAATAAGGTATGAAACATTTTAAGACAAAAAAATGGGCTATATTTTTATCTATGAAAACTTGTTTGTGGCGATAATCAATAAATCTCATCGGACTGTTAAAAATAAAATCATCTATTTTAAAATATTTCATAATACGAACTAATATAACAAAACTGATAAAATTTATAATTGAATTATTGGATATAAACTAATATAAAAATTACTTTCATTAAAATTCATTATATCCAGGGATATATACTTGCATCTTATAATACTTTCGAGTTATGCCTATGTATATTATGTTCTGTAAAATACAAAATTTATTCATTTTCAAAAATGTGTCGACATCTAGAATCTTCCTGAATACTTTTAATTTCAAATTCGCTGTTGGTTTGTCAAACAGAAAATTTAAGTTCTTAATATATGAAAATTTTCAAAAGATTTACAATTGATTGAAAATTGTACAAAATATTTTCATAAGTGACCCGAGTGCTCAACAAAATTTCAGATGGGGTTAATGAGCACTTATAAAAGTTTTCCAAATTTTTGCATCTAGGGAATATATAAATCATCCTTAAGTGCACATGATATATCAGGACGAAATTCAATTTGTCTATTACTGAACATAAGATATATTCATATTTATTCCATTATCTTAGATTGAGTTAGGTTACCAATGTTATTTGATTCTCGATCACTGTGAATCAGCTTGTGAGATTCAAACTGAATTTAAACAATTCAACTTATCAATTCCACGTAAAGTGTTTTTTTCAAAACACTTTATAAATTAGAAGTGTAAATTTGATATTTGCACAAAATTTAACAAGATTTATGTAAATAATTTCACATAATAAATCTATTGTCAACAAACATCATATCACATTTGTAATAAGTTCAAAGTTTTCTGCATGGGTATCACAAAGTTAGCTATTATAAATGGAAATAAGAATAATTTCAAGTTATATTATACTAGCAGACCCGGATACGCTTTGCTGTGACAATTTTTTAGAGAAAAACATAATTTTCATATTTGATCAAGAAGTTTACATGTATGTTATTACTACCATCATCATTCTAGCTTGCATATAAAAAGTTAATAATTTTGGGATCTTTCGAGATGGCGTATAAAATGTTGATAATTTGGTCCCGTTACCTACAGTATGAGTCGTGTAATATAATGAAAGTAACGTCATTAAAATTGAATATAATCGAAACGAATAACGTCACTGGACCAGCAACTGGTCAAACTGCATACATTTCTTGCATGTCTATGATCCCTACAAATTTATCTTTTTTGCATTTTCAATTTCCGTTGAAAATTTATTTGCTATTATTGTTACATTGGTAGTTATATATTGGTATCTCTCACAGGAAATTCCGAAAACCAATACATCTTAAGGGCAACACAAAATGGAATCAAAATATTGTATATTCTGAATTTTTGGAATTTTTTTATATTTTTTTCAATTTATGTATAATTTTAATTTTCAAACTTAATTTAAAAAGCATGAGACTGTAGAAAACTTGCTTTTATGGGTTATGGGATTAACACAAATATACATCTAGTAATAATTGCTACCATGGAAATTCATTTAAAAATTACCTGCGGGAACTAAAAGTTCGAAGAATAAACGTTTTTTTTTTGCAATTAGAAAGGAAATGATCCGGATAATAACTATCATATCCTGAAACTTTGAAGAAATTACACATTTAAAAAAATGACGTTAAGATCGGATAAGTAGTTTCGGAGTTTATCGCGGATTAGGACGTTACAAGGTAATTTTGTTTATTAAAACATAGAATTGAAATACTTTATTATTATTTATATATAAAGATATTATTAAACACTTTTAACTTGATTTACATTAGGTCCAACCTTACAAACTTCTATAAGGATAAACTATAATTTTCAAAATTAAAAAAATCTACAAAGAAAATTTACTCAAAATCAATTCAAAATTGTATACAACACTTATATTAAAAGTAGAGGATAGTTTGGACACAACTCCCCATCAATACAATGAGTTTTTTTTTACAAAATAGTGAAATTCAATATTATTATTGTTATTTTCATGTATTGTAAGCAGGAATTAAGATTTACATTTAGCCCCTTGCTAAAAAGGTTTTAAATTAGTATACACTTAGTTCAGGCTATTTGCATACTGGGTCAGTTTAGTGTACTAGATTTTTTTGCAACGTCTAATTTCAAAGACATTGTCACTATTCAATTCGATTTTTCGCTAACCACTTTAAAATGTATTAACCGCAGCTGTTAGAAGCACATTTGTTTGTAAGATGTCTATTTCGAAGTAACATACATTTTTTTTTTCTTTACTTATCCAAGTGCAATAAAATGTGGTATGCGTAATACTGACATGAAAACGAAAGCCTTGTCGAAGAGTTTTTCATGAAACAAATTTCTAAGGAAATAATCCAAATTTGATTTTATGTTTTTTCGAAAAAATTCTTCGACAAGCATTCCGTTTCCATGTCAATATTGAGTTAACAAAATTTCGAAACATTTTTACAAAGAATTTTGGAGTTATTTGTGAATAAAAATAGAAAGAAAGGTATATTGCATTTAATTTAAGTCAACAGCTTGTTAAAAGCAGACTCCTTACATATGATAGAAAGATAGATATGTAGATGACACAAACACCTTCAATTGTATTTTAACCTTCTTTACAACTGAGATATAAAATAAACTAAAGAGAAATATGATTGTCGCCAACTTAATACGATAAATATTTAACGTTGCGTTAAATTATAAATTCAAGTTTTAATTTGGTTACCTAGATATATGTATGATATGTTAATAACACTACTGACAATGGTAAAATGAACTTTTAACTAGTTTTAAATGTCAATTCATATAGTTAAATTTTAAGTTGTTTTTTCTTTAAAAAATATTTTAGAGAACGTCATTATTAAAATTTTTTTTTTTAACTAATTTTTAAACGTTCACTGGACTTGACAATCCAAAGATTAAAGGTAGTTCAAAATTTGGCAGAAACGTGAATTGATTTTAGAATAAAATTAAGTTCCAAATAGGTTCCAAAATATGTTACTTTTTGAGACTTCCAAATGCAAATGAATCTCGTATTAACAACAGATACTTGGAAAATAGCCATTTATAATTTTTTTTTATTTTTTAAGTAATCATTTTTTAACAGTTTATTATGGCTTTGACAATTCGAATGCATAATATTATTTACTGAGTTTCATACATTGGTTATGAAGCTGTCCTGGCGGGAATGCTTTATAGTTTTTTCATAGTTTTATGGTTTGGTGTGAAGTGAGTGTCCAACATGCTACATATACAAGTACAAGTAAATATACAATCAATGGCCTGAGCTTTAGGAAATGATTTTTTCATAATGTCTTTGAAATATTAACACTGAATACAATTCGAATATATTATCAATGGTGTCGTCATACATATTTAAGTTTGAGATTTGAGAGCACAAATATATTTAGCTTGAAAGTCATAATGGTATCATAATTTAAAAAACTTACTTTGAAAATCAATTTAACACAGTTTAATATAAACCTAAGTCTGTAACCATCGTCATTGACGGGGGATATTAAATTAAATTATGTATACCTCACAACTGAATTGAATAATTAGAAAAAGTCTTAGGCTTGATTCGATTAAAAACTAATTAAAAAATTAAATAAATAACAATACAGAAGATAAAAAACATTCTCATATAAATATTTTTAATTTTTGTCAAATTAATATTTTTGTCACATTTTGGTCGAATAAATATTGTTTTAAATAATTTAAAATAACTTGAAATAAATGTCTAATAACATAATATTTGATTGATGGAAGGGAAAGCGGAAATTTAGGTTCGCCTGGATTCCCAAAATTGAAGTCGGTTGATACCAAATTTTTGTCAAATTTGTTTATTATCAAGATTACCTGGAGCACCCGATGACCTATTGACCTTTCGCTATTGATATTTCATATAGAAATAATGGACGGTTATTTCATTGACCGGAAGGTTAAATTAGGTGTTTTTTGTAAACAAATTTTTTAAAACTTAAACTAGAATAAAATGACGTCTTTAAAAATTTATTTTATACCAGCTTTAAAGCAAAATTAAATAATGGTGCAAAATTTATCTAATCATATGTTTTTTTTTTTTTTTTTAATTCTAATTTCTAATTGAATGACAGTAGCCAATCATTAAGCCAACTATAACCTTGCTTTTTCAAACTTATATTTCTAAGCTTACCAGAAAAATTAACAAAAAAAAAAAAAATCTTCTTACTAAAACTGGTTATAAGTCAGATGTTAGGGAAAGATGATTTTTAAATTTTACACCTCATCCGAATAATAACAAACTTGTATTAAGCACATATGTTATTCGAAAACTGACGCCAGTAAATAATTTTTTTGTTCCCGCGGTCAGCTAGGGATTCGACTAAATTTTAAAAATATACAAAATCTTTTCCATATATTAAATATTCGCCCACCATTAGATAAAAAATAGGTGATACTTGTTACAAATTATTTTAAGCATGGCTTGCGCCAATGGAGTCAAAGTTTAGTAGTGGTACAAAATCATTTTCAAATATAAAATATTAGCGTTTAATATTTTTTAGCACTGAAAGCTTTTATATAAATAGACATTTATAAACTACTAGCTGTCCCGGCAAACGTCGTTTTGCCACATATTTATCAACTTTTTCTAAGTATAATAACATATTCTTAACTTTCCTCTATTTCTTAATACTGAAAGCTAAGGCAAATTAGAATAAATAATGATATTAATATATATTTTAAAGCATACCCGGACACGTTGCGGTGACAATTGATATTACAACGATTACATGCAAAATTTGAAGCAGATTGGACGAAGGAATTCCGTTGTCCCATACAAACTTTGCCTCTGCTTTTCATCCCATTAGGGGTAGAATTTCAGAAAATCTTTTCTTATGGGATGCCCGGCATTTGATGTGTAACTAACTATTTGGTGTGGGATACCCGTGGCACGAAATATTAATATATACACTCGTGTTTGATGTGGGACACCCGGTACCTCGTGCACCCACAATTCGTGTATATTGTGCTGTGGTTCTCGTATACTTGATGAAAAATAGTAAAAGGAAGTCCAGAACCACTAATATAGAAAAGAAGAGATAAATAAATTCTATTTTGAATAGCTGACCCGGGTAAACATTGTTTTGTTATATAAATTATTTCTAATTAACATCCATATTTCCTAAATATAATAACATATTCTCAACTGTCTATAACTAAATAATGAAGCTGCGGCAAATCAGAATAAATTATGATATTCATTTATATTTTGAAGCATACCCACCCGGTTTACGTGTTGCTGTGTTATTTTTCACAATTAAATAAATGACATTACATCGTTTACATGCGGATGCAATTCTACCCTTTGGGGAAGAATTTCAAATCTTTTCTTATCGGATTCCCGATATTTAGTGTGTACCCGGTACATTATATGCACCCGGTATTTAACTGGTATTTGTTGGGGTACACCCGGGACCGCGTTCACCCGATATTTGCTGTGGTACACATACACTTGATGAAAGGTTTATGGACCTCCTGAACCAAGAATGATTCCGGTAATACTTTAACAATGCGATATGCACACTTTATATAGTTGACAGTTCGACATACTGCTAGTGAGAAGCGATAAAGAAGTTTTATTTTGAATTTCAAAATTAGATTTTGGTTTCTATGGAAATGATGATTTGTAACATGTGAAAAAAAAGACAAAATATGTTTCACAGCTAGGACCATTTTGTATTCGAAAATTAAATTGTCGTTTATAGTATTTTCCTTTACTTATTATTTATGTTTCTCACCGTTTAAACCTTACCTGAACTTTCACGAATATTTCAAGACCAAAATTAACCAAATCTGTCCAGCCATTCTCGAGTTTTAGTGTGACTAACGAACAGCAATTGATTTTTATATATATAGATAGATTTGACAATTGTACAAAATTATGGATGGAAATGGACCGATTGTGCTCATTCATAAACTTGATCTTAATTTATATGTCTGAAGTACGTCTCCAAAATTCCAACTCGCTACCTCTTTTCTTTATCTAGTTATGTCGTTCACGGACAGACGGACATGTGGAAATTGTTTTTTACATTTTGTTTCTGCGGTCTATATTTTCTAACGTTACTAACTTAAGACAAAAATGAATATACTCTGTCATATTATTTATGTCGAATATAATAACAATATTAGGGAAAATATGAAAACTTCCCCTCCCTTTTTGGTAAAAGTACCAACTTTTGTTCTATGCAAGTTATGAAGACGGACATTATTTACATTTGATTTGAAATGAAATGAACAAGACAAATAGGAAGAACGAAATCAAAGAAGACACGATTCAAATCTACTATATTCTAATATATTCCTAAAACACTAATAACTTTAATATTTCAAATATAAAAAATATACTATGTTAGGTATATAATTTCCGTTACATTATTAAATGTAAATGTGATATACATACTATTTACGATTGTTATATAACAAGTAAATTACATATGCTAAAAACATGATACTTATTATATGGTTTTAAATGTATAATAATAAGTATTATATTATTATCATAATAGTAATTTCAGTCACAAAATGTTAATATAATGTTTTTGGTGGTGAAAGATCTTTGCTGTTCATTACATCTACATACACCATACAAAAATAAATGCATGACAAATAACACAGTAAATAAGCCGGAAAATGTGATGGAACAGTTCCGATTAAAAAAATTCTTATTTGTACGTATTTTTTAGACCTTCAGGAATATTTGTCACTACAAGCTTTTGCGTTTATTAATTTGGGTAGTTTTGCTATCCTAAATAGTAATAATAGTGATAAGAAAATTTTAAAAATTACAAATTGCATCAGTAAATCTGTTCCTAGGTGGTTTTTAGGATCGCTAATCATGAATACAATATCAAAAGCAACTAAGGATGATTGCAACCCCATTGAAAAAACCCTAAAGATGACAGGGAAAAGAAAATTTTTTTAAATAAAAATTCTTTCTCTGAAATCATCTCTCCGGAGTTGTGGGGGTCGCTAATCACGCGTCTGAGGTCAAAAAGCAACTGAGGATGGTTTCGACTCTTTTAAAGCCAACCCTAGAATTCACAGAGATAAAAGAAATTTTAATTAAAAATTTTACATCGGAAATCGTCTCTTGGAGGTATTTGGGCTCGTTGATCGTAAGCAAGGATTTGTTTAACCCCAATAAAATCACCCCTATAAATGACCGACATAAAAAATTTTGAAAATTATAAATACTTTTAAATCGCTTTTAAGTGATTTTTGATAATTTCCGTGATTTAATTTTGAATTAAAAAATTCTATTTAATTCTAAGGGTGGTTTAGATGGGCATGCAGCCATTTTCAGTTGGATTTTGACCTCGAATTCATGATCAGCGATTCTTAAATCCTCCAAAAGGCGATTTTCGTGGTGAAATTTGAAATTTTTTAAATTTTCAGTCACTTTTACCATTAAGGATAGGACAACTAGCCTAATTTTCTCAATTTTTAAAGTGAGTGATATAAAAATAAAAATAATATCTTAAAGATAGAAAGATGATATATAATAAAATATAATAAAATATATTATTTATATTTTTTTTTAAATATTTAACTGAAACAAGCATAAGAAGGAAAGTGCTGGGCCCATATTTTGCCAATTAAAAGGAAAAGATCCGTATCCGATCTTTGAGTGATACCATAAGCAAACTGACGACCTCTTCATAAAACAATTGCTTCAAATGATACCAAATCTCACAAGGAAATCTAAAAAAAAAAAATAAAATAAAGTAAGTTTGGCAAGTTCTGGAATTTCTTAGTCGTAACAAACTATCACCCTTTGGATGTATCATATATGAAAGGAAGAAATAAATATATTATTATATTATCCCTTTTTATTTTACCGACAAAATTTTTTTACCGTATAAACTCAAAATATCCATTCCTTTCAACCTTCAACTTTGATCAAAGTACTAGTTTTACCGACAATCGGTTTCGAAATATAAAAATTAATATTAGAGAAAGAATATTTTGTATTTTACAAAAAATCCAAAATATCATTTTAAAACAGAATTTAATAGCATTTAATACAAAATGTTTCATTTCTGAAAAAGATACGTATATCTGTTCAAGTCGAAATGTCTGTTAAAAGCGAAAGAAAATTCACAACAAAAAAAGAAAAACTTTACCTTGAACTGCAATTTTGCCAAATATCTGGTGCAACCTTGATAAATTTTAAAACGTTTCTTTCTTCAACTGAATATGGTCTTAAACTTATAAATATCAATTTAGTGGGAGTATGAAAAAAATATCATATCACATCATGAGGCAAAGGTTAGTAGTGATGAATGTTCCGGAAGGTCTATGGAACACGTATAAACAAGAATTTTTCAAATCGAAGCCTGGAACCGCTTTTTTATATTCTCCGGTTTATTTACTGTGTTAAAATGTTTTTGAATAGTCTCATTCATAATACATTTATTCATAGATAGAGAGTCAGGCATATTATTATTCTATCATCAAACATTATTTTCCATTTTATAGAATTCAAACACTAGTAGCTTGTTGAACTGTACACCATACTCGAAAACAATCCAAAAATCGCATATTCCTTGATTTCACAAAAAGAGGGGGGTAGGGCCCAAAGAAAAAATAGATTCTTTGTGTTTGTCCTGATCAAATCTTTTCACATGAATTGTAAAAACATTTTTGAAATCTTCAATTGAACAAGGATTCTTAAAACTATTATTTACATGCGCTCAATTAGAGCTATGAAAAATTTGTCAAAACAAACATCATCAGCTGACAATGCAAATGATAATCAAATGTTTGTCTTGAAATTTTTGTGTCGTTGATCAGTTTATTTTTAATGTCAAATATTTGAAAAATTTACGATGGTATCTTGTTTATGTTGAAGTATTAAGTATTAATTAGAAATTGACCGAAATTAATCTGCCAACTTAACTTATCATTCTTTACCATATAACTCAAATAAAAAGGAATTAATTGCTTAAATATTTTTACAGTGTGAGATGAACACCACGTTCAAACAGTTTTATAAGTCTTAAGAAAAAAAAAACCTCACAATATTTTGAATAAATGGAAAAGATAAATACCAGAATTCGCTAAGAATTTTGTTTATAGGAATCACAATAATTATATTTTTCGGAATAGTTATGTAGGAACACACAACAATGAAATTGATAATTTTTGTGATAATTGATTAAATGTATTTTAATTTCATTTCATTTATTTAAAGTGCGATTGACGAAACCTCTATTAGTCAGTATAAGTATTCAAACGTAGGTATCAATGATGGTACAAGTGCCATAGACGCAAATATAAGTCGCTATGTCGTAATGTAACAAGTTTTATGTAGTGTTTAAATTAAAATTATTAATTTGAATAAATAATTAAATTATTAGAAAATGCAATAATTTTATTATAATGAGCTGCTTGTGTACCTATTGTTATATTTTTACTTAGTTATTTTAACACTTTTATGTTATAGACATTCAATTTTCGAGCACAAATAATTCAAAAAATACAATTGTTATGAAATTTCGTAAGTATTAAAAAAAAAAAAAATTTCTGTAAATTACATAACGAAGTGTGCTTCTAATAGCTGTTGATAAACTGTCTTAAAGCAATCGATTATTGGTATTAGTTATATATTATATATACATATTATACAATCATACTCTTGGTCTAGCAAATGAATACATTAACTTATGATATTAGTCATCTGACTATATTGTTTTGTTGATAATGCTATTGTTGATGTTTTTGTTAGCTATCACCAGCATAATGTTGTTATAAAACAAGACGAGAAAATATTAACAAACCAGAAACTTCTGGCGTACACCTATTAAATACATCTACACCTTAATGTCGTATGTAGAATTACAACACTAAAACCATGATATAGTGGAAGTAATTGGAATAAAAAGGATGACAAAAGTTTTCCCAACAGAACATTGGGTTTGCGTGAATCTAACTACTAACTGTCCAAGAACGTATTCTACACACTTAATCTGAAAAAATAAACTAAATCAAGTATAATCTCCTAGAATGATGGTGAAGATAAATTAAGAAAGAAAAAGATAATCATTTTTGAATAATTTATTTCTGTAGAATGTATTGAAAATATAATATCTCTCTTTTTATTTCTTAATTAAGTAAAAGCAATGGTCCGTAATTTCAGTCTGGAAAAAGCAAATGTATAACCCTTGGCATTTGAGTTCCTGAAGTAATTTGTAAACTTTTTTGTACAGGACCTCATAATTCCAAAATGGATATAATTCGAGAATAAGGGAGGAGGTTAATGTAAAAAAATTGATTAGCAATCGAATAGAAAGGTGGTTTTATTATAAAGTACGTTTACTCACTGTTTAGAAAAAAAGACGTGTGGCACTCGGGGACTGCCGCGGTAAAGCTATTGCATAGCATTTTGTATCAACTTATGCAATTATAATTTTTTATTTATTTATTTATTTTATTCATGCAGTATTGCTTTTTCTTATACCTATACACCTACATACTTTCTCATAAACAGCTTCTTATGTATTCGTCCGATTTCGGAGCAGCTCGTCTCGATTCGTCAAGCCACACCTCCTTGCCCGTCGGAGTGGGGAGCGTGAGGTTTTTTCGTTACGGAATTTCTGGATTCGGTCCCCGCGCTCAAGGCCCCCGATAGAAGCTATGCAATGATTCCGTTAATACTTGAACAATGCGATATGCACACTTTATATGGTTGACAGTTCGTCATACTGCCAGTGAGAAGAGATAAAGAAGTTTTTTTTTGTATAGATAAAGAAGTTTTATTTTGAATTTCAAAATTAGATTTTGGTTTCTATGGAAATGATTATTTGTAACATATCAGGTTTTTTCTTTACGGAATTTTTGGATTCGGTCCCCGCGCTCAAGGCCCGCGATAGAAGCTATGCAACAGCTTAAAAACGTTATCCGAAACGTACGGATGAACGGATTTTTTCAACCAATTAAGTGTTTGAGGAAAATTCTTGAGAAAAAATTTTGTGTGAAGAGATGCTATGAACTGCCATCCGTTTATATTTATGATTTTTGAAAAATGTGAGTGAAAAATCGAAAATTTTCGCAACTGAGTATCTATCAATCGTAAATATTACTTATAGATTTGAAAATGCATGTCATTACAGATCCATAGGAACCAATAGACTAATTTTTCCTATTGACGAATTTGAACATACATTTTAGTTCTAAAACAGGTACATCACTAGAAATTCAGCTCTATATCTCTTAATGGTTTTTAGTTAACTTGATGGAGAACAAACAACCATACAAACCGATAGAAGGCCAAAAAATAAATTAATTAAGCACCAATACCGAAGATTTTTATGTAGGCGCGTTCAATATTTTAAGCGTAACAAACTATAAAACCTCATATATTTCATATATCAGGTGTAAATATTTTAAGAAAACTAAAAAAAAATAGCAGCCAATTTTAAATTAAAAAAGACAAAAAAACAAAAGTAAAAAATAGGATGACCCAGTGCAAGCTTTACCGTTTGCTGATCAAGTACCGATTCACATAAATGTAATAAACAATACACAACAAATAAATTTGAATCTAGAAAAACTTCTGTTTGGATTTTCTTTATTCCCAATTTCCTCCACTAATACTTATATAATACAGCGTGTATATTTATATGGGGTATAAACTTTTTAGTGCATATTTTGTGTTTTTGTTAAGTTGGGTCTGTTTTGTTTACATTATGATAAAAAATTATCATAATAAAGTCGATGTAATTTAGCGATTTAAATGAATTATTAGATCAATCCCTGAGAGATTTTGAATTTTTAATTTGTCCAAATATGTTTGCAGCAATTATTATCAGTAATTCACAACCGGTTTGCAATTCAAGATCTGGTTTTTGAGGAGGTATGCATGACTAAAGAGCAATGATTTTAAAATTAAAATCGAATATTCGATATGCTTTTGATAAAAGTAAATGGAAAAAGGTTATTCTGAAAATATAATTTTATACATACTGTAGTGATTTGATGGTATACCTTCCTGTATAGTACTCTCATGCAATGAATAAAATAAGAACGAAGAATGATTATAAAAGCCTGATTTTGAATAAAATCAAAACGAAAATTCGGAATTGGCTTTTAATAAAACTAACAAGAATATTCTTTGAATTTAATTTAAAAAAATTTTTCATTCAATATTTTAAAACCTACGCCCTAGTTTTTGATAGATAGAAAAATTATAAAAAAATAGTAGAGAGCAAAGATATTTGTGTATCGAAATTATCGATTTCTTTACTATTTTTTTAATAATTTTTCACTCCATAAAGATTCTTATAGTATTTTTATAGAAATAATCCTCCATAATTCATAAAATAAATTTTATTCATCTTTAGTTTAAAAATGTATATCATATTTGAATAATATTTTTTCTCCAGCATAATTTGTTCAATAATATGAGCAAGAGTAAAAAAAGGGTTAAGTAATTGCCCTTTCTTCTACGGGTTATTATTATTAAGAGATATTTTTGTGCATTACCCTTATCATCGATCCAAGCCTGTAACCCTTATAGTAGCTGTTAAAGTCATGAAAATATTTCATCTCGTAGAAAATATTTCATCTTATAGATTAATAATATTAGAATGCGTTAAGTTAATTTTATGACAATAGTCTTAAATATTTTTAACGTCATTTAGTTTTTCTATTTTTAGCTTTACCAAGACTAGTTGAGATCCATGATACAGGTCAATGAAAATTTCATTATTTGCCAACAGAAGAAAAGTCCAAACAGACCTAGTATAAGAGATAGTTTGCTTCCACACCATAAACAACCATTACCTTATATATAATATTATTTTCGGTAAAATAAAATAAAGAACAGAAAAAAATACTACTATAAAAAACAACATTTAACTAAAAATTACTCTGGTATAAAAAACATTTAAAACAACACAAATAACACATAGACGAAAGAACGACTATGTTTTCATAATTAAACATCATAAAAATAATTATGGTGATTTAGATTTATTTATTCCTATTTTTCCTCTATTCCAGAGGACCTTTGTTTATCACGATTTTGTTTTGTTAATTTTTGTATAAACATGAAATAAAAACATGAAACTATTTTATCATCATAGTGTTAACAAAATATGATATCTACGAAATCAAATATTCTTTGTTTCTTCATATGCCAGTATTTGAATCAACGTTAATAGACTACTTTTCAAATAAACGCAAAAATTGAGCAATCATAAGCAAAAAATTAAATTAATCGATTTCTTTTTGTTTGCTTAGTGATATGAAGTAGCGTAATAAACAAAACTATATAATTCTGGGAAAGCACTTAAGTGTTCAAGGGACTTCAATCTCACTTTGAATTATAATGGTTTTTCCTAATCCATATTAAACAAGCTTTCAATCAATTTGAATCTATTATAAACATGAATATTATGTGAATGTTTTTTCTAATATTGCAAAATTTTAACGCACGTTAAATATTCGAATATCTTCTATTAAAACTATTAAAAACATAATTAATATTCAAGTGTAAGCCATAATTGGACACAAGAGAAAAAGATGTGAATAAGTTTCTTGCAAGTCCAAACTTTAGATAGGTATCTCAAAGGACATTTTAACCAAACTAAAAAATTTTTATAAACTCGCTTCCTCTGTCTGGATTGAACTTTGCAATTGGTTTTAAACTTATTTTCAGATGAGCTGGAAACTTGAAATTGGGACTATAACTCAGAATCGGAAGTAGCAATGCATAAAAATGTGAAAAAAGAAGAAAAACGAACAGAAGGAGAGTATCATGAAGAAAATGACTCGCTTTCTTGTATGTCTTGTCTGTGTGGATTTAAGTTATTGATTTTATACTCACTTCCCGATGATATCCATACTTAAAACTTGGATTGCAGGTCAGAAGTGCATTACAATACATAAAAATGTAAAGAAAAACTAAAAAAAGGAGGAGACGAATATTCACAAAACGAAAAAGACGAAGATGAGAAAAAGAAGAATAAGAAAAAGAAGAAAACAAAAATGAAATAAAAATAATTTTTAATTTCACATGTTTTTATAACGTGCTATAATGAATTAAAAAGTATAAAATAATTTCTATAACTTCAAATGAAAAGCATGGAGCGCATGCAGTTCAACTATTAATGTACCAATCATCATGCGCCCCATGTGATTTTTTGAAATTATAGAATTTATTTTATACTTTTAAGTACATTATAAAAACGTGGTACTCTAAACATTATTTCTGTTTAATTATTTTCTGTTCTTTAGGATTATGTGAATGAAATTCTTAAGTAATTGTTCTTCGTTTATTTTTTATTATGTCTGCTATTCCATTTTTGGAGGATGCAAGAAGAATTTACCTGAACATTCTCAAGCGATCTTGAATTTTTTTTTTTATTTTGAAATTATTTTGTGTTTTGTGTTTATTGAGAGACACGTGAAAGGGTGTGAAGACCACAAGCTTGGAAGAGTAAGAGGTCAGATTAAGAGAAACCCAAAAAATAACATGGAGATTTCAAAAGCCATCACGATTTTTCGTTACATTCAAATCATCGTCTTTTTAATGGGAGCTTCGGCCGGATTTATTCAACATTTCTTCTAAATAACTCCACTGTTGTAGAGATTTTTTTATGTGACTGTTGTATTTTTACAATTTTAAAACTAGTATACGATTACTTCAACTATGAGGAACTTTCATGTGACAAATAGTGATAATTACGACGAAAGTAAATCCCTATTTTGCATCCTGGAGTCCCCTATAAAATAATTAAATTTTTAAAGTTTGAACAGCACTAATAATTAATTAAAATTTGTTAAAACGTTATAATGGATTTTCCATATAAAATAATGCATTACCCACTGAAATATAACCCATTCGGTAAGGGTGACGGACGTTATTTATTCCAATTCACTGCTCCAAAAACTACATGAGCACCTGATAATAGTTTTATTAAGAATTAAAATAATTTTTTACTAATTAAAATGTTTGTTTATAACACTCACAAGGGCGTCAAAAAAAATTTCTTTTTAAAAATTTTTTATTTGTTATGAAAAATTTATAGTAAATAATCATTTCTAGAATCTTCCCGAACGAAAGGTATGATCGTTATATTAATTGAATGAATGATTTCGAGAAGGCTCTAGAAGATCACATTCGATATTGTTTTAATAAATAGTTCCAATTATGTAAAAATATTAATATTTTTTCTAGATTTTTCTAAAGTGATGTTTTTAAGCAAGTTTAAAACGTATCGACTCAGCCCGTAATAATAGTTATTTGAGTTAAAACCGTTATTGAATTGAATTTTTTTGAAAAATTTTTATAGAAAGAATTATTTATTTTTTAATATAAAACTAAGGAAAATTAAATGGTCAAAATTTAATTATAGCACTCAGTACGGTGAGTTAATTAAATTTTTGTAAATATTTTCACTTTCTTCTTAAAAATGATTGTGGGTGTTGTTCCTAATGAAACAAAAGCTTTGTTCACATTTACTAATATAAAGTTTTTTTTTTTTTTCATAAATCAATTTGAACACAAAACAGAAAAACAACACATCATTGAATAGTCTCTGCCTTTTTATAATTTGCTAAGTGTAAGTTTAGTTTATTCAACAGACCGGTGATTGTTTCAAATTATTTATAATATATGAATAAAACTCAATCTTTAATTTAAATATAATTAAAATATTAATGAATGTCAACAACAAAAATTTTACATTGAAAGATAAAGCTATGGATCTAAATCCCACCGGATGTTTTAACTAATGGCGGAATTATACTTTTTGTACATGTATAAATAAATATATACATACATTATGTTTATATCAATTGTTTAACGAGAAAGTTACATTTTTTGAGTTCAAATATTGCTTTCACCACGGAAAACTATATTAAAACCTTAAAGCTTACATTTTACTATGCTTAAAATTCTTACAATCTTATTTCAGTCTTCATTGAAATAACTTTAAATAAATTATATTATTTCACAATATTCAATATTGTGAAGTTATTGAGTCATCCAATTCTGAGCTATCTATTAGCTCATTTAGAAGCTAATTTAAAATCATTTAATTTCACCCATATAGACCGACACTTAACAAATCAAAAAAGTGCAAATTATACGCGGTAAAGTTCTTAAAATCCAAGCTTTTCATTTTTAAATCAACAATGAAAATAAAAAAATTAATCACGATTCTTAACAAAATATTTGACAAACCTCAATCTTCCATACTGTGTGAATGAGAAAATATTTGTAAGGCTAGTTGATTATCTTTCAATTTAAACGTTTAAATAATAATTTAATTTAATATGGTTGAGGGAACGATGGTGTGAAAAAAAAAGATTATTTTCTAAAAAAAAATGTTCACCGTTTAAATTACATTTAAATACACACGGTGAATTTAAATTGAATCTAAAAGTAACAGTTCATTTAAGTTTTCCCGAAAACATTACTTTTGGAAATAGTTCAATTGAGATATTTCTCATAAACATGGCTGTAAATAAATATGCTTTTTTCTTTTGAAACTACGGAAGAAACTGAGATCGCCACATAACATGGAGCTTGTTAAATTACACATTGAAACATTTAATACAAAAAAATGTAAAAATTATTACAGAATGGCGCTTCAGTGAATGTTTCACTATCTAGAACGAATTATTTACAATGTTAGATTACCATATAATTAAAAATACACTGCTTATAACGAATACAGAACCTTACAATAATTTTTGTACTTGTTGTCAGTATGAGTGCAACTTACACGAAATGGTTGCATCTTCCGTCCTCTCAACATTTTTATCAGAATAACAATATCCTGTCATATACACAAATTCAATGTTACATGTTCAAATATCATTACATGTGGGTTTCTTTCACCTCATAGCATCCTGTATAAATAGTTATTCAAGTACATTAAATAATACATATATCATTGAATATAATAATACTAATAATGCATATTCGGATGCCATGAACATACATACGAACGTGTATGTATTATATTTGTATATATAGTAAACCTATATTGTATTTGTTTATATCCGTTTTTATAATTATTATATTCTATGTAGGAAGAGAGTGGTTTTATAATAGGATGTAAATATGAAAATTGAAATGGGAATGGGAATGGGACTACTAGTGGTATATAAACTTCAACTAAACCATGTATGTTTGTATTATATTACAATAGAAAGTTTAAAAGTTTACGTCGAAAATTTAAATTTTAAAAAACCTCAAAAAAAAAAAGAATTGAATTTATTTCTAATATAAAACAAAAAAATATCTTAATTTTCCAAAGTTTCGTTTAATTGCCACAGATATTATATAGTAATAATGATGATGAATGAATGATAATTATTATTATAATAATATCATTATTGTGAAATAAACAAGGATATTCAGAAAGTAATTTTACAAAATAAAAAAATAAAAAACAATATCGGAGAAGTTGCATGATCTAAATATGAAAATAAATATTAACCAAAAATAACATTTGAAGAGAAGTAAAAAAATTGTATATAATATTAATGAAATAAGATAACATTATAAAAGAGTACAAACATAGAGGCAATACAAAAGTTGCAGATCTTTTTATTAGCTATCACTATTCCCGTACGACTTTTACGACTTTCGCCCGTAAATTATTTTTCCTTTCATTTTTGTTATATTCTCTTCCGTTTCCAATCGGTTTCATTCTACTATAATTTTTTTGGTTTCAAAAATTTGGTCTTTTACAATATCGGAGTGTTATTTTATTACTTATATCCAAAAACAGTATCGAAAGAAAGCGAGCAAAATATGGCAGCATAGGTCAACATCAAATAAAAAACGAAAAAAACAAAATCTTAGAAATTCAATTTATAAATCTAATAATTGAATTTTGATGCCATGGTGTATCTGTATTTCCAAGCCAATTTTGTGTATTTAATCAATGACGTCCAGTTAAATCCATTTAGGTATCATCAAATATCAATTTTGAATTACCAAGATAGGATACCCTTCACTCTCGGAAGAATTGGCACACGCATTATATTATAGTATATTCCTGAAAAATTATCCTGTTATATAAGATCCAAAAATCCTATAGAGAGAACACTTGTATTTGTTCTGAATTTACTGGACAATTTTTTCATTTTTTGTGTTTTAAATAAACTATTTTAGAGGTAATACATCGCTGTTGCCAACCTTGCAAGGTCACATGCATATCATGGATTCATTTTAAAATATTTGATAGCGAAAAAAAATTACAAATATAATTGATGTTTAATTATATGATTAATGAAATATCCAAAGAGGATTAATTATATAATTTTCGTGTACTATATAAAGAATTGAAAATTATTTTCATATTATAGGTTCCAGCTATAACGGTAATATATATAATAGGTTTTGTTTTATAGGACAGAATAAAGAATCAAATTTTGTCCAATATAAGTCTTGATTAAGTTCGTTTTAAGAAAGGTATGTGCACAAGAGACACATTATTCATTCTTTGAAGACTACTCGAAAGATACATCGAAGAAAAAAAAGGTATATTTATGTTTCTCAGACTAAAAATAGGCTTTCAAAAAAGTTGCATATTTATCAAAGTAATTAAATGCTATACAAATATATTTGTAAATGTACTTACTGGCAATCGTCTGACAAGAATAAAACTGAAAAGTCGTAAATTATGAATTACTAGCAAACAACAACAAGAATATTTAACTTAATTAAAAAAATAATAATGTTATGTCTAACAGCCATACTTACTAGAATATTTTGTATATATTTACATTTCATAATTTAAATAAACATATTAAATTATAAACAAATTCCATGGGGACAATTAATATTTTATATACAGCGTTAATACATATAAAAGTTGTGTTGCCCGAAATATTTTCTACAAAACATAAATTATGGATTATAGAAACATCGAGTCCAAGATTTCAAAGGAAATCGCAGCCATGTTTGAAAACACAGATACGGATAACATATAGCACAAAGATCAGAACATTCGAAAAAGAAGGATAATGTTAACGGCCTATAAATAAAATAAATCTCAAATCGAGAAATACCTAATCGTGTTAGATTTCAACATCATTGGACACTTCACCATACTTTAATAATTATAAAAAGAAATAAGCAGCCTTTTTTGATATTAACTAGGTTGTTTAAGACTTTTCAATATATTAAATTTAATCATACAAACTCACAATTGCGATATTATAAACGTGTAGACTTAATTTGGCATTATTATACTCTATATATACACAAACGAAATTTTGTTATAGGTAGGTGTTTATAGAATCACCTAATTAGCCCACTGCAATTTGCCCGTTTAACCGTCTGCCTGTACGTCCGTGCGTCTATCTTTCAGCCGTCCGCACCAAGATAACCGAAAGCGGAAAGAGAACTCGGGTTAGAATTTTGGTGGTGGATTCAAATCTATCAAATAAGATCAAATTCATGAAAGAACAAAATCGATCCATTAGATACAATTGATCTATAACTCAACTTTTTAACCATGAGAGATAGAATAAAAATTATATCGGCGAAAAATGCTCTGTACACGAAACATTTTAAACATTTCTTAGTTGGAATTTAAATGCACCAATCCGACAAAGACGTAAATATTCGTGTAACTTTGTTCTAAAGTTCGTAGGCTAGAATAGAAAAAATTTTTTTTAAACATAATTTGATTTTATTATCCAATATAGTTTTCTTCGGTAGTTAGCCTCAAATAGTCTTCAGTTTCGGTTTATACATACATTTTCCATTAATAAATCAAATGAATTATTTTAGACTTATGCCTGTTTCAAAAAGACATATAGACCTTAATATTATTATAATTATTACAAATTTAATAAATTAATACAACATTGCTTATCATAAACACTCCACATCAGTTAAATATAAATGCAGACCTGGTTTAATATATCTGGAGTATTTCCCTTTGACTGCATAGACAGTATCGTATCCTCATTAAATGTACAGTGCGTATCACGAGGTGTGGTAAAACCAATTTAAAAAAACCATATACTTTTTAAAAATGGTCTATTAAAACAATAAAGAATATGTATAATAAATAACAAATAAGCAATTTCAAAGAAAAAATAATTTTTAACCTCCACTTTTTCTGTTCGTACTTCCACCAAATTGATTATATTTTATTTTATATACCCTATTACAATTGGGTTGTAACGAATCGATGAACATCTCATTTGTCAACCCACATACATACATACATACATACATAGACTGCTAAAATCATAACCCATCTTTTTGGTTTTGTTGTAGTTGGGTCACCCTGTTTTATAACCCCGTACAATCTTTGATATAAATTTCAATCGTAATTTAGAATTTAATGTTTTGTTTCATCATTCAATGGAATTGAGTAATAATTACTTTGAATGATTCTGTTATATTGGTAGATATTTTAAGGTCAAACGCATAGTGTTAAGAAAAATTTTAATTCACATTAGCATACTTTAATTAGATAGGCAGCTGTAGGACCCAAAATGGTATTTGAGCATTAAAAAAATATATCGGACAATTAATCATTTTGTATCATTCTGTAGAGTAAATTATTCGATGAATTTGTAACATGAGAAACACATAATCAAGGACTAAAAACTTGAAACCGCAGTTAAAATACCGTTGTGTATATGAATATCTTGTTCAAGTTTTTACTCGTAGTTGAGATACAACTTAAATCGGTTGGTATTTCAGTTATAAAATATCTTACAAAATATAATACACCTTCCTGTTCTCATAATAAGTAAGGGGAAACTTTAACTCAAAATTAGTATTTAAAGTTCTATGGTATAAACTATCTTCTTATGACTATATTCCTACAGGGTATTTCATTAATTACGGTTAAATGCTTTAGTATATATTCATTGTGATGAATATTCTTGGAGAATATTTCATCAATATTTTTCCCAGAATGTCATTCATATAGTGATTTCAAAAGATGAATTTTGAACTGTTCAGGTAGCGTTGAAATAAAAGACCAAAGAAAAAAAAACCAAAAATAAAATAAAATAATAATCAGAATAAAAAAAGTAGTATTTAAAAAAGGGTTTTGCTTAAGTAAACAAAATATTGGCACTGAATAACTGGTTATAGTTATTGACATTGATATTAACCACAATAAATGAGAGATTTCAAATTATAAAATAAATCCACTAATGTCAAATGAAAAATCATCTACAAAAATGGATGAAACTTTAATGTATTTAAATAAACTGTATGTTATATTACATTGCATTGATATTCTAAATCGATTTCAAAGGTTAATCAAAGATTTGAAAATTTAAATTGAAGTGTAAAACTTTGAACCATTTAAACCGCGGGTTTAAATGTAAATCTCGAAACTACTTATCCGCACTTTTTATTGCAAAATTAAGGATTTTTCTTTTCAATTAATTATTAGTATAGTAAGTTTCATAAGTTTCTAACAGATAGAAATATAATCTACTTGTTTGGTAGATTACCTATTTTCGTACTTAATTATTATTGAGTTCTATTAGTTTCAATCAGATACCCATGCCAATAGCTTATTTCATCTAGGTTGAATAGGCGGCGTACATGGATGGTGCCAAACTTTCATAATATCATATTTTTTGATAATTGATAATTGACCTCTACAGGCTCTATTAATAAAGACAATCTTAAATGTAAAATTCAATGTATTTTTTTTTCAATTTTGGCGCATTAAAAAATCAAAAAATAATTACCGCAATTATATGAAATTTGATATGTACAATCTTGATGTCGAAGAGTTTTTTTTCCAAAAAAAACATTCCTTAAAATAAAACATAATTTTGATTTCTACTTTAAAATCCTTTTTCTTTTCGGGAAAACCCCCCGGTGACATACCTACCGTTTTCATGTCAATATTGTGTACACCATGTTTCTTCAAATTTGAATAATTGTTTTTTGAGTAATTTATGTGAATAAACAAATGACACTGACAAATACACTATCAAATTTTATTAATGTTAAGCCAATTATTGGTCACTTTAAATTATCAAATCATGGCGTAGAAGCGTAAATCTATTAGATATTCTACTGAATTCATTTGAAATTCATTGTAAACTTATTATAACATAACATAAAGTTTTCAGCTTTGCCGAATGTAGACTATATGTATTAGTAGTTATGTTAACCTATATATATATATATATATATATATATATATATATATATATATATATATATATATATATATATATATATATATATATATATATATATATATATATATATATACCAAACTATCTACTATCCGTAACCAAATAGTAGAAAGTATATAAACCTTTAAGTTAATGTCTTAATTTTCATAATATATTTAGTAATACATACATATACGAATAATATACATATTTTACATGAATTATATTATAAAATAAAATACAAATTATAATAATTGTATATCTAAACATACATTTAAATATACAACTTTGTAATTTATTGAGGGAAACAATTCATGAATTTAATTTACAAACCGTTCATGATAACTATATAAAAATTTCAAGCTCCTTATTTCTGTTTTGAAATTAATTATATATTAAAGAAATTAAAAAACTAGATCAGTTTAAGGTGCTTTGTAACAATAGTTATAAAGTCACATAAATTACCTGAGGAAGGATTGCAATTTTATTTCCACGATTAATTTACAAACTTATAACAGTTTGCAATAATGTTTTAACAATTTCAAAAACCTTTGAGGTTACATGTCGTAAGAGTGTAAACAATAAATGGTTCTCGAACTATTGAGAACCTTGAGAGTAATGTTAACAAATAGAATGGAAGTTTAATTAAATATATTTTCTAAATTCAATGAGACAAAAATGGACAATGAGACAAAAATGGTACAATTCAGACCCATTTTGAGTAACTTTCTTTGATATACCAGTATATTATCTACCGCTCGTGACGAATGAGGTTTCTTCATGGTGTTTGTAAGTTTAAAGTACCGCATAAATTTTTTCGAAATGTAGCCCAAATTTGTGGCACAGATCGTACATATTTTACTCTGCCACTACATTTCAATTTTCATATGAAATAAAACCTGCCCTAATGAAGTTGTAGAATATATTTTACAGGGAGCAACTACCGCTTTCCTTGTACGTAGTTTTGGTCTTCTGTACCTTCTTTTAGAACACTTCCACAACTGACGACAAAGATTAGAAGGCACAAGGTAACAAATATATTGTTATTAAGTTGTTGGTGGAGCTGGTTACTTCGTTTTTATCCAAGCGACGACAGTGTGATCCACCAGACACCCCATTTTGTATTATAACTGATCAAACTGCCGTTGCCTGAATTTTAACCCAGTTTAAATGGTCGAATGGGTGAAGATATTAGTGCCTTTACTCACTAGGCCACTAAGCCCCAATGAAGTTAAAGAACTATATCTGTTAAACTACCCCATAATAATAAAACGATTACTTAATCAATTAGTCTGCGTCAACTGTAATTGACCAAATTCTAGTACCGTATGCCAAAGAGAAAATTGGTTGTTGGATATGCAGGACTGGTGAAACAGATCGTTTGTACCACTGGCAGATACATTCCTGATTATTATATCTATGTAATAGATTTCACCATAAAAGCGTCATAAAGGAAAATTAATAATTATAAGAGTAATAATTATAATAACAGAATTTATTCGCCTGTATTTAAAGTATTTCTGGAATTCCTGTTTGCGGAGTAAAACAAATTAAAAACGCTCTGTTAAATATAATATAATTAACCAATTTCAAACAAGAGTTACTAACATATTTAAAACTGTAAACATACTGTTTTACCTCCAAAAGTTTTGGAACTTCTTTTATGTTATAATTGTAAAACTAATTTTCCGCCATAATATAAAAAAACATTTGTTTAATTTTATTCGTTTCGACTGCCACCAAAATAATTTGCAATTATAATTTTATTATTATACTTTATGAAGGTAATTCTGAATATTAAACCTACATATCGAAATAAAGTTAAAAATTCATTTACAAAACTACAATATTTAAATGTGTGATAACATTACTATTCGTACTTGATTCAACTATATTTATGATTTAGAAACAACGATAATTGCTTTAAACTGGGGTAGAATGGTCTTACCAAAAACTCAATTTTATCTGAAATTATTACTGCTATACCAAACAAAATAGACTTCTTTTTATTTCATAGACTTCTTCCTCTTCTTTCTTTTTTATAGAAGCGCAATTGAAGTTTTAGTATTACAGCTATTTTCTCTATAAAAATTCTGAAAATTAGGCAATTTCTTTTTCGGAGTCTGTAAGGTTTTTGAATATCCCCATAAACTTCAAATTAGCATATATCCATTTTTTGTTATTGTAGTAGGAAGAAGACTCCATAACAAAAGTACCTTGTTCGACTATCAGAATATTGAGAATATTGTAAAAAATAGCAACTTTGATGTTGTCAAACAAATGATATTTCGTCACATGTTGCAAATAAAGGGACTTTTGGAATTGTTTTCATTACGTTCCTATAACAAACACAAAAAAATATTACTTGTCAATTTCAAAGATGTAGGAGTTATCAAAAAGTTTACGGGGTCCGAAAACAAACCGGTCTACAAATTTTTAAAAGTATATTTATGAATGATATTATATGCTTAAGGGTACCGGGACTATTTATATTTGTGGGTAAAAATTTCATTACTTTAATATTTGTTCAATTACTTTACTACTATTAATGTAATAAAAGTAGTAACAAATATAAAAGTGTTACAGCACACAAAAAAAAACAAAAAAAAAACAAAAAAAAAAAACAAACAATTCTGTTTATATATAATCGGGAATATTCAATCATACAAATAATTAGGAGAGATGTAAAAATTTTAGTTAAATATCTCTTACGATTATACGTCTAATTTTAACTTCCTCTTGCTAAGATTAACACATAACATGGGGAGGAATAAAATTATGTTTGGGTTTAGTGATAAAACTAGAAACTTCAAAATTTTAATTGTATCTACTCATTAATGGAGTCACAATATAACTTTGTATGAATCTCTTTGCTCTATGTAGTTACAAACATTTGAATTACAGCTACTGAGCAAAAATTATGAAACGTTTCAATTTTTCTTCCGGATATTCACAGTTTATAAGGAGATATGCAATTTCGAATGGGAATTTTGTTTTTGTAAAAGTAGGAACTTCCACCTTGGAATTGGCTCTTCTCATCAATTGAGTCATAATGTCGTGGCTTAACATTTTTGGATTTTTAGATTTTAAGCTCGTGGGAGGGGGGTAATTTATGATGAACAATTGTATGGGAGTATCGATTTTAATAATACGAATTTCAAATAAGGTATTCGTCAGTAAAATCTTTATCATTTTTGCATACTGTATCTTTTTTGAATAAACCTTAAAAGCGTGTATGCGTGATTGAGTAGATATCAATATGACACGACTTTCAACGCTTACAAACGTCTCCTCCACTGTGAGAAAATTATTCTTACTTGATATTTATCATCCTATGTACACTTCATGTACCATACCTTTATTTTATTTTGATTTTCGTTCCTTATTTACTTTCCAGTGGAAAGTTTAATAATGGAGCCGATTATGTGAATAAAAATATTTTTATATATCTTTATGTCACTAGGACCCAAATTTAACGTTAAAAACACAAAATATTCATTTTTGTAGTAATGAATTTATTGTTATTTTATTTTCGTCGTGTGGAAATTGCGGGTCGCACCTAGACCACAAGAAAAAATTTAAAATTATTTTTTACTACTTAGTTCATTTTTTTGAAGGCGGTTCATTCTTTTTTTTTAATTTCTTACTTTTTAGTGTTGTATAAAACCACGAAAAATTTTTAAACACTTGTTTTTGACCCTTCTCTCTCTAAGAAACGTCAGATCTGGACCAAATTGAAATAGGAACGCAAAGCTATCAAATAAAAAAAAAGAATCATCAAAATCAGTTCACTCAGTTAAGAGTTCTAAAGTAACAAACATAAAAATACAGTACAATTGAGAAACAAGTTTTTTGATGTCGGTTGAATACAATATATAAAGGTATATTATTGACTTTGATTAGAACGTATTTCATTTGCCATGTTATTTCTATTCAGATTCTGTTTAATTTAATGTTTTGATTATAAATGACTCAAAGAAGGTCTATCAAAGAACTTACATAACCATGAATACTTAAAGGAAAGCAGTCAGACGAAGACAATTCAGTATTTTACAAATGCAGTGTAAAAAAAATAATAATAGAACTATCACATTTGTCTTAATTATTTTAATTCGGCCTTTTTAATGCTGAACCTTGACCTACACTTTAATTTCTCCATAATAATTATTACACTTAATGATGAAAACCATACATAAATATATTTGAATTAAACTATTTAATTTTACATAATTACTTTGCATACAAGAAATAATATTAAAAAGTCAAATTAAAAATTTTAAGACTAATAAAAGACAAAACACGTATAAACATTAAATTTTACAAGAAGAATGCAATATTTATAAGCAACCCTATGTATAATACAATAAAAGCAATAACTAGAATTTTAAAACGAAAAGTACGTAATGTGATTACTAATTCTTAAAACATCGGAGTGAAAAACTATCAGTCTTATACAGGCGATCAAAAAAGCTTCACCATTATTAATTTACTTTGAGCTTCATTGCTTCATCTGTCTCATTGAACTCCATAATTATAAATTTTCAGAATTATTGTTCCTCTTACCTGAACTATGTTCAGACAGTTGGATGTTTGTAGAATAAGTATTGGAATACATTGAATATTATTGGGTCAATTGGCTGAGCTCTAACAAATCCTATTATAGACTCGGAAAATACAAATACAACATAAAAAAAAAAACAATGTATTAGTAGAATTTAAAAGTTTTTATCACACGAATAACAACACGCTCAAATTATTTAAAATAGGAAAATAAAATAATCACACAAATTTAATAAGCTTACCGGTTTTTATATTCGAGAACTTTCAAATTTTCCTTAAATTTTGTATTTTAAAAAAGGAATTATTATAACACGATCGCCAAATTGTATAAGCTAAACTCAACTATTTACCTGCCTTATATTATATATACCCGCGTTGGATTTTTCGATAATCAAAAATTCTTATTTTTAAATAGTATGATAATATTTATGATATATAATAAGTATATATAATATATCTGTTGAAGGATATATGTGGCCTATGTTTTCTAAGCGGGTTTTACCGGGAGTAACGTCTATCGTTCACGGAGCTACTAGGAAGAGATATAATGATTATGGTAATTTTCGAAAAAGTGTGATATGTAGTGCATAAATAAACAATTACAATTAGACTTGCTTAAATGAAGTTAAAGACGATGAATTCATTTTTATTTTCAAAGAAAAAGATTTTTGACAACATTATTATTTGAAATAAAAGTGAAAGCATTATTATTTTAAATTTATATAAAAACGCATTTTAACAAACAAATATATGAAATAAATTTACATCACCCAGAAAATAAAATCCAAAAAACGATGTTTAGTGAAATGTTTTTATTACTTTTTATTACATAAATGGCATGGTAAAATTTACAAATGGATCAAGGCCCTTTAACGTAGATACTATAACGTTTATTTCTTTTCACAAATTTTATTATAAAACATCTAATGAATTAGTTTGAAATAGGCGTTTATTATATCATAAAAAAGGTTACTAATTTGTTCTATTGTTATCTCTCCACTCGAATAACACAACTCGAAAACTTTTACCGAACTCTTCTTGTTTGCTTTCGTTTATATCTTTTGTGTTCGTTAATATATAATACTACAAACTGATCTGTTTTATTTGGTGAAAAAAATTGCATGGTACCCAAAAAATCACAAAATTTTGCTTATAAACATATATAGAAAAGCAAAACATTTAATTAAAAATAGCCAACCAAGTTTCGATACTAAAATATTTCTGTCTTCACAATTTTTCTTTATTTCTAAAAAGTTCAATAACAAAAATATTATTTCATTTCCTTTAATAGAATTTTGGAAAATTTGCTTGTGCATGAAAAAAAAAATTAAGTGTTCTGTGTGTAAGCAATACTTAGCTTAACTAGAATGAAAGTAATTAAACAGATATCGAATTATTATGGATGAACAAAGAAAATTATTAAATTATAATATAGATTAGAAGAAATAAGAAAAAAGTGTACATAACAGTATTAATTGTTAATATACTCGGGTTATAGTTGAAATTCAGTGTTACATAAACTATCAGCAGATAAACGATATTACATCATTAGCATTCATAAAATACACACAATACGTACGTAATACATAGTAATAATACATAGTTATAAATACATATATAATTATAATATGTAGTATAATTATATATGTATTTATTAGCAAAATTTGAGCTGAATGGTGGAAAATCCAAACGAACAAACTTTTCAAAATTATTTGTTCTGAAAAAATGGATCCATTGAACCCAATTGACTGCTTCTTCTGAATCACGAACCTTAAATCACTTTCTAAATCACAATTAAGCAAACAAAATTTCAGGTATCTATGAACTTTTATACGAAAATTTTGTTTATGGGTTCATTATTAACTAGCGTTACAAACTTCAGACTCAAATTAATATACTCAGACATATTATATATGTTGAGTATAGAAAGTTATTAATAAAACTTTTGAATAGAAATTATTATTATTTGAATAAGCTTATACATCAAATATTTAAGTCAATTTAAAAGTGTATTTACTGACTCGAAAAATAATGCCTTAATTGTGGGTAGGCTATTGTAAAATTTCTAAATTTGCAAATTTTTTGAAGTATTTTTATAATACGGTTATATTAAACGTAAAATTATTTACTACAGTACCTGATCATAGAATTTTAAATGAATAGTTACAGTCACCATGAGATTTATTTCGAAAGATATTTGTTGCGTTTCATTTTGTCAGTTTTCGTTATTAAACTTATTGCTTTTATTCATATTTTTCGAAAAATATAATATGATTGGAAAGTGCTGATTGTAAATTATTTGAATTGGAAATACACACGAAGTAATTTAGCTAATAAAAGCAGTAAAATGGATTATCAATATTTGTTTGAATTTTCTATATTCAAGATCGTTTTATGTTTTGTAGATATCATTAGAATTAAAGATTTCATAGCATATTATCAATCAATATGTACTTTCTTATGAAATAAGAATACAGCATACAAAAAAGTTCTGTAAGTTGTTAGAGATACATCCAAATGACTTTATAAATATGCATAAGTGTGATCTGTAAATTTTCCTCTAAATTACCCAGTGGGCATTTTATTCATATTTTCTGTAGTTTTCTAAGTATAACAAATATATAAACCCTTGTATATAAAGTTATATAATATGTATTATATATATTTAGTTCGTAATTATTTTAGATATGGTTTGTTTTCTCTATTTATGGACTATCAACCTTATTTTGGATATACGCACCAAAACCTACCGAAAAATAAGTAACAAAATTGTTGAATTGGGAAGGATGCGATAAACCATGTTGCCAAATTACTAAACTTTTAAGAATATTCTACTTATTTCGAGGAAGTTTCTGTCTATCTATCTATCTATAAATGTATGTTTATTCCGATATGAATGTGTTGTCCAAATTAAATTGCATTTATAAGTAGAAACCTAAATTAGCCCATTCAGGAAATTTACTGAAAAGTTTTAAAAACACGACTTTGCTTCTTCTACATTTCTAAATTTTTATTTTTCCTCTCACGATGAAGTTTATCTAATTGAAGCATATAAGCCAATTATAATTAACAGGTGAAGTCGATACAATGCGAGTCGAAGATGGCGATCGCTCACGAAAATACTAGTAATGTATATTATTATGTATTAAATAAATTTGAGGGAAAGTTGAGGCAACTCTAAAATGTTCATGGAAAAAATATTACAACAAAAAGTTGATTTGTTTTAAAAGACAAGCATTTTTTATATTTGAACTTTTCTCGTATATCTTCAGCTTTGAAGAGTAAGAAATTAAAGAATTTTAACTCAATTTTTAGGTGTAGAATACTCTAACAAATTCACATTTCTATCTATATCTTTTCATTTTTGAGCTATCGTGATAATCATGAAATTATTATACTGCAGAAATAAATATTAGAAATGAATTTTAGCTAATATTTGAATATAATAGATATATTTTATTATATTAAATTAATAATCCACTTAATTTTGTCTATGAATGCAGTCATAACTTTCAAGAAAACCTTATGTATCATAACCTACACTAAATATAAGCATTGTTAAGTACAAAATTTTTTTACAATAAAAAAAGAAAAACGCATGTTGGAATTCGCATTTAAATTATATCCCATGCACTTTTACAAAAGCACCATCAAATCCACATTTCCAATAGAACCATAGGAATGCAAAACCGAAATTCATAAATCAATTCATTTTAAATCGTTAACATTCGAAATTTTTTTTACAAACATAATAAAATATTTAATAATACTTAAACATTAGCCTAGATGTTGCTGTTTTGATAAAATATTATGAATCATTATTTAGAAAAGTAATGTGAGTTAATTTAATGCTTGTTTAAAATAGCCCTCCATCATAAAATAAACGTCTAACTTTGCTCATCATCAGTGCGCCATTCCGTCCTACTCCAATTTAAAAGTTCAAGCAATGTATTACAATAATTTGATTTTAATTGTGTCAAGCTGTTTATTGTATACAATTGTTAATTGGTAATTTCAATATCCAATTGACAACCAATCATAATTTAGTTCACTTGTATTTATTAATATAATGTTAAATTAATAAACATTTCATTATGCATTTTAAAATTACATTTATGTGATACGTGATTTGCAATTAGTATGCTTCAAATGTTATATTATGCATATTATGTATTCACACAGAACAAGCAAGCTGCTCATACAACAATCATAATATTATAACGGTTTTAATAATTATGGTTATAAGTACAAACGTTAATTATGAAATTATGATAAATTGTATTTGACAAGTGGTAATCGATTCGGGTAACATATTGAAATAAATATTATTATTTTATATTATACAATTCCAAGAATAGTATGCAAATAAAATAATATATTTAAATTGTGACGCACACCCCGCAATTACAGTTTTACCTTGTTAAACATAGAAGTTAAATGGAAAATTCGTTTACTACCTATGACATCATACAGTCAAAAAAGTTCAACTTACAAGCGGAGGGGCGACCTTGGGATTTTTATTTTGAAATGAGATTCCGTTTAATTATTGTACTTGTATAGGGTGTTCTCCCCTTCCAATAATTACATGCAACGCTCAACCGTTTCGCAGAAAATGGTGTTCGAATATTTTCGTTTCATCTTCATATACTTATGTTTCAATAGTCATATGTTAATAACCGACAAATAAAGTAAAACAATGAACCTCATGAATGGGTGAGTTGAATATAATCTTGGAATATTCAGATGAAGAAAGTACATCTAACAAGGGGGGGGGGGGATTATTAACACCGAACGTCCATTCCGAACGGAGTTACTCTACCTACTAACTAGGCTATTTCGCGTCTTACTATTAAAATACCACAATAGTATATAAAGATATATAAAACTGAAACGAAGATTTTCGAACGTCATTTTCTTCGAAATGATTAGGCGTTGTATGTTATTATTGAAAGTGTCGAGCACTCTATAGGGGTAGAATAATTAATCGAAATCTCATCCTAAAATAAAAATCACAAGGAGGTACCGTATTACATTCAACTCATTCAAAAATCTGAGGTTCATTGTGTTACTTTATGTGTCGGTTATTATGAGTATTGAAACATATTTATAGTTCCAGTCCATGACAATTATACTTTGTTGGCCACAAAGAAATCTTACCTACAACGTTGTACCGTTGTACAACGTTGGATACCCAGACATATTGCGTAATATGTAGCCAGGCGAAGTAAAATAATATTACAAATTATATTATATTGGCATACTATAGATTTGTTATGGTATCAGGGAAAATACATACTCCCACAACAAATCTTGGTTCATTGTGTAAATAATTATTGAGATCAAAATTACCGGGTTTACTGCACCATTTTATAAATTCTATGAAACTTTAATTCACCTTTATTATTGAACACCACATCATTTGGGTAATTTAAGCACAAGTAGAGCGAAAGGGCGGAAAAACCCGCATACCCTTAATATCAGTTGTGTATTTTAATCACAGTTTGAACGTAGGGCCAAAAAGCAAAATAATGTTATAATTAGTAATGTAAATAAGTTTCGCACTAGTTTCAAAACAAAAGCACAATATTCAAATACGATTCAAAAAAAATTATACATTGATTTATTTTACGTTATTATTAATGATTATTGAAATAATATTGGAAAGATTGTTGCCTTAGGGTTAGAATAAAGTGTTTTTCTACTAAAAACATGAGGGATGTGCAGTATTGGTTTTATAAACAATTTATTATTCTATGGAAAATCATAAATAATTAATCATTCAATATGCAAGCATGACGTCAACCAATAAAAAAATAATTTCTATTATAAAATGCTGACATATTTAAAAGATAAGAAAGCAGATGTTGTAAAATAGATTATCCATATGTTTTGCATTCAGATTTAGTAATTTTAGATGTTTAAAGCTTGATATTTTTACATGAAAAAAATTTGGAAGATTTCTGTATTGAATAATAATAAACTACGAAAATATAATAGATTCTTAATAGGTTGGAAATATTCTATAAATTCAGCACAATTTCTCTTTGAAAGTCTTACAATTTAGTCCTGAAAAAAGATAAATTAATAAGCATAATCGTTATTAACCCATTCAATTTTTAATACGTTTCTTCTTTCTAATTATTTTTTCATGTATTTTCAATAAATCCACTCTTACAGGTAGAAATTGAGTTTTCAATACATACAAAACTTCATGAACAACAGCCCATCACTTAATTAGTCATTTTTAATGCGTTCTCATTAAATTTGTCTTATTATAAAACGCATTTCAACATTTTTTTCGAATTTTTTAAAACTAAACTAAATTTTTTAGATAGATACTTCAGGGATAACAGAAATAGTGATTTGACAGCTCCAAAACGCACTCCTTAGACACTAAGTGAAACTAACTTAATTTTGAATTGCTCTGAGATTGCGTAAGCCATAACAAAACCCCAAAGCGATATTTCGTTCATTAAAAAAATGAGATTTAGAGGTTGCAGTATTAACATATTTTGAACTCTTTCATAATATTTGGAGGGATTGTAGGAATAAAAATTCCTAAAATGACAGGGTGATTAACAAAAAATGTCACATCTTTGACCTTACTTAAATTAGATACAATTAATCAATTGTAAACCTCAACTTGGAGGGAAAACTTGGAAATATTTTGTTGTCTGGGATTTCTCTCCAAATTGCCGAAATCAATGTCAACTGATTTGAGATAATAGAGGTTCGTACATCTCGATGAAGAGTGTTAAAGGAGTTTTAAAGCACACCTTGCCCCACTCCGGTGACCTTCGATAGAATTCATACTCGTATATTTTTGTTAAAAGTATAATTTACGCTAAACATTTTTATGCCCGAGACATTTTTTCTTTATGAAATTATAAGTAATACCTATTATATTAGAATTGATTTCAAGTGCTTGTAAATATTAAACACACAAACAAAATTTAGATATATTTGATCATGAAATCAGCTAATAATTCAATTTTCTTCGATATATTCAACTGTTTACCTATCTGCATGGTTGCTCAAAACTGAAAACAGAATTGTTTAATATTTAAAGTCATTGGAGTGGCTAAGTGTTAGCGAGCTGACTCGTCTTCCGCCTCGACGTAATATAATTTCCAAAAACACAATTTATAAAAAAAAAAAAAAAAAAAAAAAAATACCGAGCAAAGTCATCCAGGTACTACCTATTATATTAGAATTGATTTCAAGTGCTTGTAAATATTAAACATACAAACAATGAGAAAACAAGTTTAAATGTAAAAGATTATTTCTTCAATTAGCACATAAATAATAGAAATACCTCCGTGACGAGCTCCACAAAAGAATATTTGTTTCTAATATAAATAGTTTTTAGTTCTTCTGCCGTTTATATAAGGGCACTAGTTTTGATGATAGCTATTAATGCTTACAGCATCTGTTTTCTAACCCACCTTCATTTAATTATATTTTGACAATATACTTTTGATATTTAAATACATTTTTGTGATAATAAACAATTGCGAAGAATTAGTAAAAAAAAACAAGGAATTTATTTCATAAAAACTTAAAATCGATATTGGATCACCTAAGCGTGAAAATTGGTAAATATAGTGAATGCAATATAAAATTGCTTCATTTCAATTTTCAATTATGCAAACATAATTAGCCGTCATTTGTCATGGTCTTTGGACATCAATTATTTTCAACAGAACATTCTTAATTTTTTCAAATTGAAAGTATCATAGTGATAAAATCAATTTCGTCACCGTCTCATCACGATTAAACGCCCTTTCTTAAGTTAAATATTTTAGAGCAGTTAAAATTAAAAGAAATAAAAATTATTCTTGAATATTAAATTTATTAAAAACATAATATGAAGTTTTAAAAAATTGTAACCATCTTATAAACTTTTTAACAAAGACTTAAATTAAAGTAATATTTTTATGAAAACGTCAAATTGACGTTGCCTGATGTTTGTTATTTCTTTTAATTTATTTCTTTGTAAAAAGGTTTATAAGAGGGTTACAATGTTTTTGAAACTTCATATTATGTTTTAATATAAATACTATATTTGCCAGTTCAGTAACGCCTTTAACTGATCTGGTACGTTTTTTTATGGAGACCTCTTCGCCTTTGAAATTATCGACTATTTATACCTTCCAAGTTGGATTCAAATTTAAAAATCATTCTTGTTTCTAAAGCAACATATCATATGGAAGAGAGATTTCATTTCCAATCATCATCGTTTATATTTAGAAATAATCAAAAATATACGTCAAAAATCATTACTGTTCTAAATATTTGAACATTTGAGTTATCAGATCAACTTAAATAAAAGAGACACTTCCCATAAATAATACAATGAATTGAATAAACTAAAAAATAATTAGTTTCAAAATGCGAAGACTAGGTTCTTTTGTGAATAATCATAAATATTCATTATCAAAATAATTTTTATAATGTATGCCCCACCCTCCCAGCACTTAAATATTGACATATCATATAATATCGAAAATTCATATAATATCGAAATGTTTAATTTAAAGGCAGCCAGCCAATAATAACCTAACATTTTATCTAGTTTAAGCTGTTTTAAATACGTGTCGATAAGAATCTTTAAGTAAAATATTCTCAGTTCATATTATTGTTCTCTATGTATATTGCTGAACTGCATTCATGCAAAATATTCAAACATAAATTATTTGATTGTTTAATTTATAAAACGGTTATAAGACAAAAATATTAAACCTTTTGCATTTTAAATCACTCAATGGTATGAAAGAAAAGTTAACAATTTGTAAAGCATTTTGACATTGACATTGACATATACATTATAAATACGCATAAATAATAAAAACACAAAAATAAAAATATTTGTTACTTACAATTTTAATGTCAGTCAATTCAACCGACAACACGATTCCGCAATTCTGTAACATAAAAAAGAAATGTATAGCAAATAAAAAATTGAAATTCAAAATTATTATGTGTGCCAAACATGTAAGCTAAATCAATAATATTCTGTCAATTTAAAATACGACAACAAGATTGCCGGGGAAATGAAATGACATCTTCTGTAACATATTTTTTTATTCACTGTATTTTTATTCAAGTAAAATATTTATGTCTTTCTAAAGGGAATAAAAACCAATAATACAGAGTCATTTTGGATACTCAAAGTTATCCCCTATTGATATTTTACAATAAAAGCTTTTCTTAATGAAATAGTGGAATATGTTTGAGTAATAAATATATAAATTAAAGTAAGATGAAGATAACAACATTATAAACTTTTTAGGTACTCGGCATATGATTGAGTAACATTGTATGAAATATTTTTAACTATTCATTAAATACACTCAGACACATATTGACATATTGACACATAAACAGTTTACGTCATAGATAGGTATTTTCCTCTTTAATTACTTAGGAATTTTGAAAGTCCATATCTTTCTTATTAGCTTCATTGAAGTTTTCAAAAAAATTTAGCCCAGACCACTATTATTATACGTGTTTATTAATTATACCGACCATTGGACCAAATGGATCGCTTTTGTTCATTCATGAACTTAATTAACCGATAGTTGAGGTGCAGAAAGGGATATTTATATATTTTTATATACATTAATCTCCATTTCGGAGATAAAGCGTAACATCTCGTGAACCGTTTGTCAGATTTTGTAAATTTTCTATGCATACGCGTGATATAGTTTAACATTAGTAATTGGTATTTTGTTAAAATTGAAGTATAGAAAAAAGCAAAAATCAAAACAGTAAGTTACAAAAAATTCGCCACCTCATTAAAATGGGATTAGAATGTAGAAAATTTATATTTTCACTTTATATTGAAATTTAAATAAAATCGGTTCCAGAAAAATATTTCAGTAAGTATATTCAAAAAACAATTTTTGGGCTCTATAACCTGGTGATGTAGGACAAACATTTTATTCAATTCTTACAGAACTATGGAGCTATTTGTAACCTAACGGTCTCCTAACCTAAATATAATTTCTATACTATTTTTATTATTTGTTTCGGATACCGGATTCGAGAAAAATATGTAAAATTCACATCAAAAGTATATTTTTTAAAGATTTGAACATACCCTTGATGTAAAAATTGACAAACATTTCAAGTAAAATTTTTGGGACAATAGTTCTTAATCAAATCGTCCTTAAAAAAAATTGATAACAATTTTCTCTCTCGTTCAATACTTACAGGGGTATTTGCTTGAAAAAGTTGCCAAAAATCTTAACAAAAATTGCTATAACTTTTATAAATGCTATACTGTTGCTCAGAAAATTTTTTAAATTTATTGGGGTTATTCAAAATGATTACAGCTTAAATGATAGTATCATGTGAACCATTCATCTGATTTCGAAGAAATTTTATGAATACTTGCTTAGTATAGTCAAACATTAGTCCTTGAAAATTTGTTGAATTGTAATAAGTTCAGCAGTAATTTTGGAATTCAATTTGACCATGGCCTTAATCAAATACATCATGTTTATATTATCTTTGTAAGTTCATAGTTAAGAAAACCATTTTTTCAGTTAAAAGTTTCTCTTGAAAATTTTCTGAGATTTGAGCACTTTACTAGCATCTACTCCATAACTTGAAAATGAATGAATTATCTTATTAATTGATTATAGCAAATAACACTAAAAATTCATATAAATAGGATAGTTAACAGAATGCTTAAAATAGGCAGGTACTTAACAACAATGAAGCTGCTAATTAATACTAGATAGCCTTACAATCAATACGGTACAACTAGAGAATATACAATTTAAACAACCTACATCTCACACTTTACCACTTAAAAATTGAATTACGTATTTGTATGGTTGTAGAAAAATAAAACCGAGCCAGCTACCACAAAACTGAATAGATATATTGAAATTTTTGTACATTGATAAATTTATATCGCTGCGAAAATCCTGCTACAATAACTTGAAGAAAAATAAATTAGTTTATGTCTCAACCCTATCACATTCAGTGAATCACTTTGTATGGTTATAAAATATTTAGAATATACTTTATTTTTGTTTTACAAAATTTAAAAATTTGTAAGTTTTTCGTTGAGTTTAATTTTTTTATTTTCAATTTAACTGATAGAAACAACAAAAAGAGAATTCTTCTTTTTACATTTTTATCAATATTAATAAAATATTAATAAACCAATATTGTTCCAATTTATTTCAATATATTTAATTTAAAAGGAACTATATTTTACAATAAACATTCAGAAATTATTCTAATAAAGTCATTCTCAAAATTACCAAAGCTTATAGTGATATTTAGAGAAATAATGTATTTTTAATAGACAACAAACTTGTAGAGAAACCTCGATGGAACCCATTTGTCGAAATTAAATACATTATTTTCAAGTAAAACTCTGGCAAAATTAAAATCCGGGGCATTTCCTTAAATATTTTAATAAATATTTTTCTTTAAGAGAATGCACTTATAAAAATTCATACGGTTATTAAATTATTCAACTGTAAGCCGTAAACGTCATTGCCATAAAAAAAATGTTATCTTTTGTGTGGTTTAATTAAATATGATATGATTTTGTTCTTTTTTCCCTTTCTAATAAGTTATTATATAACAGTAGCGTAATGTATACGCTGCCATTCACAGACATCAAAGTGAATGAAACGTCTATTATCTTTTAAGGTAGAATGATCATGGTACCTAGTAGAAGAATAGACGATTTATTGCGTGCAAAATAAACGTAATAAGTATTCCTCCCTATTGCAATAAACATTTTTTTTCTTCAATTTTCTGCCACCAAATTGTATTTAGGTACATTACTTATTATAGTAAAACAGTTATTATAATATTATAATATCGTCATGAATAAATTCTTTGATAAAAAATATTAGGCATACGTTTTATTTAAATTATGTTAACAACAAATACTGACAGGAAAAATCTTACATTATTAAAAAATAAATCAATTAAAAAATAAATAAAAATATAAAACTCAAGTTACAAACGTTTTACAAGACATAGTATTTACGTAGAAGTCTAAATGCATATCAGATTTAAAAATATTTAGATTCATTGTCAGTTTCGTTTTTGTTGCTTTTCCCTCAAACCCATACACAGGATAGAAATAGGGGTGAAGGAATCTTTGGCAATCAAAAAGAAATCTCGACATCGGGCCATAATTCGGCATTGGATCTACGTGCCTACTTCGTGTTCAAGGGAACTAACGAAGTCCTTTAGCCCAAAGAGCTTGTTTCGCTTGTCAGGTGAAAAGAACCCTTAGATTTGTATTTTCAATATATATACAAATAAACTATTAAATTATTTTTATATTGTTTATATAAAATACTCCAATCGGGATAAAAAATTTGGGTTTGATGCCAGAAGAGTGAATACTTTAAAAAATTATTTTGTAAGTTTTCATATTAATTCCATTAAATTACTTTATAATTTTAAATAATGTTAAATTTTAAATGTAATATTCATTTACTATTACCACTGGCATTGCATGTCTAAAATATAATAATCTTCTAATTATATCCTGGTCCTATTTAAATTGATAACAAATTCCCTCCTTTAGTACAATTTGGAATGCAAAACAAACCAAATTTACTATTTTTGATTATCACAGGGAAATCGGATTTCGATGATTATTTTTTGATTGAATGGAATACAAATGAAAGGTTGGCCACACTTAACTTTTAAAAAGAAACTTCCTCCATAAAAAGTAGGGGAATAGTGGGAAAATGTTTTCAGTGATTCATTATCACAGAGAAGTCTAATTTGAATGATCCCTGCAACTTCCCGCTAATTTCATACCTAAGCACTTAAAATTTAACATATTACAATGTTTTTTAGCTAAAAATTTTTGAGCTTTGATGTTAAAAAAACACTTCTTACCGAATATTTCGTTAACGATATCTCTCGAACCAATCAACCGATTTTAACGTTCTTGGCGGCGATCGACGTTAAAAAAACACTTTTATATGAAATTTTTCGTTTACGATATCTCTCGAACGAATCAACCGATTTTAACCGGATTGTTGGTGATCGACGTGGGTTATCAAGATTAAGATCTGATTAGTTTTTGGAGTTGATCAATACAGCCGTTTCATAGTTATTTCAAAAAAAATTTTGCGATTTATTTCGTCAACGATTTCTCACAGACAAATCGACCGATTTCGACCCGGTTGGCGGCAATCGACGTGTTGTTACAAGGTCAAGAGTTGATAAGATTATTTGGAATCGATCGGTCAAGCCGTTATATCCAAAAGTTATATCCAAAAACCACTTTTGAAAAAAAAAATGTTCGTACTTTTTTTAAAAATTTCTCGAAATCTACCGGTCCGAATCGGTCCAAACTGACAGAAAATCTAAGTTTGGTGAGCTCGATTCGCTCAAGCCGTTTCAAAGTTATAAGCGATTCACATACTTACACACACACACATACATACAGACGGAGTGACGACTTCTCAGGAGTGTTCAGGAAAGCTTCCTAGGACCTTAAAACGACGAGATCTGATGAGAACTCAATTTTTCAAAACGGGGTGAAACCAATAACTTCCCGATTTTAGAAAATTTTCAATATTCTAGCGGGAAAATTCAATTTTGTACGTAAATAGTTAAAATTTCAGCATGAAATTAGCAGTATAAATAATTATGCTAGAGAAAATGATTTTAGTGTAGATTTTTAAAATTTCTTATGTACTTATTAAAGTTATTATAAATACTTTGTGCGTATGGAACTTTCACGCAATTATCTAGAAGTAGTTGCGAGTCAACAGAGCTATCACTCATTTATTTTCTCGTAGTATCATGTAATTACATGTTTTTATTAAGGAAACTAGACTACTAAAGTTTTATTGAGGTACTTTGTTCGATTTACCTTAATATAATAATTGTGATTAAGCATATGCAGTGGTAATTAATAATATATTTAATAAATGCTGGCTGTATGTATATATAAAAATAAACTCAATGAACCAACATTTGATTATGATAACATTATTTAACAACGTAGCGTCATGCAAGGTAGAATTAAATTATACTCCATAGTCTTGTGGTGTAATCTTATATTATTAAAATAAATTTACGAAGAAATAAAGTGTTGACATTAAAGATCATTGTAGCCAAAACCACTTCATAGTTTCGGAGCCCATAAACATTCATTTATTAATACCTATTTAAGAATGTGTTTATGGTTTTATTATGACTAGTGTAACAACTGTCTCCTCATATGACAATTCATAAAAGTGGAATGTTTCCATTTTTAAAAGCCCGTAAAGTTTTCCATGAGTCCCGCAAGTTTCGGATTCACGAACATTCGTTCTTTAACATTGCAAAGAGAAATTTTTGTAATTAGGCCGATTTCATGAATCCCAAGTTATGGCATTACTTTACGTTTCAAGAACACTATAGCTCAAATTCAACGTTTTTAGAGAGATCTTTGTGTGTTTGTGTGGTCGGAAACAATATAATGGTACGGAATCAACGTATAAAATCAACGTGGATCCATTTTCATTCGACGCGTAATTACGTAACGTAAACCTGAATGACTTTTTAGCAAAATCAGCCAAGCTCTTTTTGTTTAGTTTAAAAATTGGGAAGTTCGTAGTATTAACCTAGTAGGTCGCACCTTGACTTCACGTTTGTTACTGTAGTAGGAAGCTCATTTAAGTACAAATATAAAAACTTATATGTTTGACATGTGATAAAACCTACCGTACTAATGTACTTCAGCCTAAAAATTGTGAAGAATTTTAATTTTAAATTTGTCAGGCAAAAGGCTTTGTGTTTGGATTTCATATTGAATGAATTGGATTTTGGTTTTTTTATTAGCAATAAAATAACGACTTTTTTATAGTAACAAGAAGAAAACGAATCACAACTCGATGGCTCACAGAATTTGCGCAGAGGAGAAAGTTGTTACACTAATAATATACAAATTTTAAGAAACATATTTATATGATATGGAGTATTAATACTACTAAATCTGATGGCCGTAACGTGAATGTTATGTCCATCTGGTGCTTTTTTTATCCACTGTCGGACTGAATAGAAATAGTTTCGATAATGACAAAACTTTAAAAGTATAGAGACTATTTATCTATTAATGTATTCATTATTTTTAAATGTGTTTGTGCAGCTGACAAATAACATTTAGAATCGAGTGAAAAAGCCACAAGATACCAAAAACTTTATTTAAAAAAATAGGTTCCTCCAATTATTTCCTTCTGACCAGTCTTTGACGTCGAATTCAAATGTGAAGTGTGGACACAGAAATTTTTTACTTTTAGATATTTATTTTAAATAAATTTTAGTTTCTTTCTGTTTATTTTTTTTCAATCTGATTTATAAACTTTTCCAATATCGTTTAAACAAACTTTAAAATTTTTTCTTGTTCAAAAGATAAAGAATTTCAACCTTATTTCATATTTTTATTATATATATTTTTATTAAAAATTATATATTTTTTTCTATACGTATACAATTTTTAAAGAAAATAATTACATTTCAGTAAAGAAAAAGTTTTCCGACATATTTTCTTTTGGTATCTTGTGATTTGTAGATTTCCCCCACACAGGTAGATAGATAAAAAGTATATACACACAGGAAAATGGAAGAAAAAAATGGTTATTAATTTTAACAACAACAGCAGTAGAACTTGTCGTACGATTATCAACTGAACAACAATCAAAATCAAAAGGAAATGTATCTTCACAAGACAGAGAAATAATTATATCCAACGTAAATTACTAGTTGCTGCCCAATATAACTGTTTTAAAAATTTTTTAAAAGAATGTTTTCATTTGGGAATTGAAAAAAATAAAAAAGCTTTAGGAAGTATTTTATGCACAAGTTGTTTTATAAAATTGTAGGAATTTTCTACCGGCTCCCAAATAAAAAAAAATTATTTTTTTATATGATTTAAATTTTAAAATAATGGCAATCTAATTTTTATTCAAAGTAAATATTAAGTCTATAAATACGTATGTGAATACCTAAGCTTTATATAAAAAAAGCATATTATAGTAAAATATTGCCGTATTAATGCTAGAACTACACATTTTAGTTACTAACTTTAAATTGGAAGCTTATCAGAAAAGCGCATTTAATCGAACCATTGTTAACTGAAAACAAATGGACCATCAAAGAGCAAATCCACCTTGAATCTATAATTCATGTTCAGAGCAGAGCTGAAGCATTGAATCCCCGCTTGTAATTCAACTTACTACATTCTTAACTCCGAAAACTTCAGCATATCACAATCTAACTTATTCTGAAAACTATCAACCTCTTTCAAAATGTATAAGTAGTATTGTTCGTGCACTTAAGATGAAGGTTACAAAAACACAGTAATACGTAGGCAATTTGAGTGCAGCAATTATACCCATGCAAAAACTTAATAACGCCCCTACCAGTTTATGCCTACAGCACCCACCAACCTTCAGTTGTCAAAGTTTACGCATCTTACTGAATATTACGGTAATATTGTATAATTCATGGTTATTGCATACTTTTAATTTAATTTAAAGAAGATTTGAATAGCAACAGCGGGTACTCAAATATCACAAGTTAAATTTGTATATCGAATAACAATACAATAATGTCAAAAAATGTAACAAACATTGGTAAGTGAGGAAAAAGGGGATGCCTTCAATACATATCAATAAGCAGTGTAAAGAAAATGCAATCGATGACAAAGTAATCTGTATCAGTTGTCTCAAATTTGCAGTTGAATAATAATGGTCGGAGAACTATAATTTATTATTTGTCATGTTTTCCTTTTTTTCATGATAAATTATTTTGTACTTTCAAAGTAGTTTTGAAATTGTGATAAACGCAAAATTATATTTTTATTTTAATAATTTTTAAGTAAAACTAAAAAGCAAGTGTACAAACATAAAGTGGTTGCGTTAAGCACATAGAAACAATTAACCATTACTAGATACTATTACAATCATTCTATTAAAATATTTCATTTTCATCCTATTCTGAATTATTAAATATCAAGGACAATTAAAATACAAATGTTATTTGATATTCAGAGAAAATATTGATTAGTCATTTACTTTTAATTTTTACTAGTAATATTAGTTTATGTGCCAATGAGAATCATTAACTCTGCTCTGATTCCTGCACCTCTGTTGGTACCAGGTTTAAAATTTGTGTAGTGTGCAACTTTGCTTTGAACTTGAGTAAATGTTTAGATAAAGATACTGAAATTTACGATAGTTATTTCATTTTTAGAGATTCGAGTTTGACTTCACTTATTTATGTTTCTAGATTATAAGATTAAACATTTTTATTCAGTTTTTTAGAATATGAAAATAAAATCGATAAAATCTGTTATCAGCTAGCTTGTGACTATCCCTGATAATATGTAAAAGGCACACATTAAACTAAATACCGAGAGAAAAAAATATATGTACACATAATGAATAATTTTTGTTCTTCAATGATTTTTAATGTAGTGGAAAACATTGTGACTGTCTGTTTAGTTAGACGTATATTATATACCAGTGTACACCATTTAGCTACAGAAAAAAACATCAATTTCTTTTTGTTTTTATTTCGTAACCTCCTGTAGATTTTCCTACTTTCATAAAAATGAAAAATATTTGAAGATTCTGATATAATAAACTAGACACGTAAAATATTAAAAAGGTCTCAAAATTGTATTTATTAAGAATAGTATCATAATTAATAAAACAATCGTAATTAATATAACACCTCCGGTATTATTATCCACGATTTCGAACATATAAATGCTTATTTCGTTGTCTCCGGGTCATACTATCCCAAAGTTACATAGCTTAGCTAAGTTAAAATAATGTAATAATTGTAAGAATAATCAAAAACCTAAATGTGAAAATAGAGTCAAGTTTTAGTCCAAAAATGTCGGCCTTTAATCAGAAAATTTAATTTTGTTTTGAAATATTCAAACAATCATTTTAATAATTTTATTAAACTTCATGAAAAAGCTGAAGAGAAGAAATTCTTGTAGGACGAATGAATGACTTTAGTTTTAATGAATATATTTTCCCAAGGTAGAATTATCATTAAGTCGGAATTTAGTAGAGAAAATATTGTCTATTTTGATTATTTGTGAAAATACATAGCAAAAAGAAGTGACGTCCCTTCAAAAACATAAATGTGAGAAAAGGTCCAAATTCCTGTAAAAAAAATTTAAGACCATAAAAGGAATGAGATCAAAAATACACTTCTTAAATCAGAAAATTTTATTTTATACTGAGCTCTTCAAACAATTATCTTAATTATGTCACTAATTCCTACTTAATCTTAATTCTGACTTTGGAAAATATATTCATTATAACTAAAGTCAGTCATTCGTCCTTCAAGATTTTCTTCTCTAACTTCCTTACTTCACAATTTATAAATTGAACATATTTTTAATTTTTTTCTATGAAAAATATGTAAATTAAAGTATCTTATTCAATTTCAAATGAGATATTTAAAACTGTGCGAATACTTCCCACATTTCTTTCCAAAACTAAAACTATAAGAACATTAAGAAAAAATCCGGCCGACCAATTCGTATTATAAGTCTATTCGTATTATAATACCTATTTGGAGGATATCACTAAAACTTTCCATAGTTTTTTGATACCTCACTTTATTAGTTAATAATCATTTCCATTTTATTATTTAAGCGCCTCAGGAACGTTATGCTTAAATTTTTACATAATTTTTCGGTGCTCTCTTCCCTTAAAAGTATTTCAACGTCCTACCTACACATCAATTGTTTTTTATGCCCTTTTTTATTGGTTATTTCAGCCCATAATATTTCAGTTCCTGGAGGTGGGCTTTTAATACTTTTAATATATTTAGTGATTTTCCTTTACGTAAAGAGCTATCATCCTACTAAATTTCAACCTTCCGCCTATATTAGAAGTGCTTTAAAATTTTGATACGTCAGTGAGTATATTACCCATAAAAAAAAAATCGTGTGGCACTCGGGGACTGCCGCGGTAAAGCTATTGCATAGCATTTTGTATCAACTTATGCAATTATAATTTTTTATTTATTTATTTATTTTATTCATGCAGTATTGGTTTTTCTTACACCTATACACCTATATACATTCTCATAAACAGCTACTTATGTATTCGTCTGATTTCGGAGCAGCTCGTCTCGAATCGTCAAGCCACACTTGCTTGCCCGTCGGAGTGGGGAGCGTGAGGTTTTTCCGTTACGGAATTTCTGGATTCGGTCCCAGCGTTCAAGGCCCGTGATAGAAGCTGTGCAATGATTCCGGTAATACTTGCACAATGCGATATGCATACTTTATATAGTTGACAGTTCGTCATACTGCTAGTGAGAAGAGATAAAGAAGTTTTATTTTGAATAGATAAAGAAGTTTTATTTTGAATTTCAATATTAGATTTTGGTTTCTATGGAAATGATGATTTGTAACATATCAGGTTTTTTCGTTACGGAATTTCTGGATTCGGTCCCCGCGCTCAAGGCCCGCGATAGAATCTATGCAATAACTAAATACAGGTTGTTGAACTGTTGAATCTTTTTAACAGTTTAACTTAGACAATTCTAAGACATCCTGAGATACTATATTGTTTCAAATTTCAAGACAATAATTTAAACCGAACCAAAGTTACATAGAGGGTAAGAACTGCTGAAAGTATTGCAAGTGCAGTTGGCAGTAATTTGGCCTAAATATAATCCTTGACAGATTAGTCTACATGATTACGGACAGATAGATTCATCAATCGATTTTCGCAATAGCTCGTATTGGAAGTTTATTATATAAAACAGGGTTCAGAAGATTATTTGTTTAAAATTTTAATTATTATTAATTATTTATCCGGGTATAATATCGTATTTCAGTAAAGTATTTTGGATAATTAGTTTTTGATTTTGTTTTATCGTTAATATTGGAAGAAAAAGTTAAGCAAAACATTTTTTTAAACGATATTTAGTCGGGGAGTTGAGAAAATCCAAGAATAATAGAAGTTTTTAAAACAACAACAATAGGTCTCACGAAAATGGTCCAAAAATATTTCTAAAAAAATTGAGTAAGAAGACAAGATTGTATTGGAACCAGATTTTAGAAGCTGGTGAGAATAACGATAATACGATGAATTAGAAATAAATAAGAAGACAAAAAAATTAAAAAAATTTGAATGGTGTATGGAAATAACATATATGTGTACCATTACCAAAGAAACTTAAGGCAAATATATCTATTAGTTGTAAATACGATTGATATATTTGATAATTTAGATGTGCCATGTTGTTCCAGTAATAATTTTAATTAAAATACATAAGAATACAATTCCTAAATGGGCATTTTTGAAATAATTTTTTTTTTTATTCATTTTTATTTTCATGTACAGCTATTAGAAAATCTTAAAATAACGCGGTTCTCAATAGTTTTATTTTACAGAGCTGTTTTTTAAGGAATAATGATTTTAAAGATATCTGAAAAAAACTAAAATCTTCATAAAGTATTTTTGCAAACTCTAATTCATCAGGCATTCGAAAATTTCGGATTAAAATGAAGTAGACGAATGTTATATGAGTATTTACTAAAAACCACGATTTTTTTTTCTTACATACATAAAAATGCTCATACATATTATGTGTGGTTACGTGTATTAAAAAAATAACAACAATACATAAAATCGCATTCATTTCTCAGTCATTCCACTTTGTTTCAATCAAAACCTCGTCTCTCATCATCTACAATTCTAGAACAAGGGCAATACTAACTGCAGGAATGATAACTCTCTCACAAAAATATGTGGAGAAAATTATACACTATACTATTCATGAAAGTTGATCGATCTAAGCTTAAAGCATTCATCACAAAACTTAGATATTTCACGCTGTTTATTACATCGTAAGCTATATTCATTTTTTGGTTGTTGCTTAAAAAGTTTATTTGAATCAAACCTGCAAACGTGTGTTTGATTCGAAAAATTATATTTATCAAACCTCATTAAATCGGTTCAATACCATCAACTACGTATGATAACACATGGACTGAAAATTCCCGGACCTAACAAAGAAAACACAGTTTTTTTGGTTCAAAATTAGCTTTATTCATCAACGTAATCTCCATCAAGAGCAACACAATCATTCCAGCGCCGTTCTAATATTTGAATACCACTTTTGTAGAACGATTTATCTTTTGCCTCAAAATAGACCTCAGTTTCAGCGATAACCTCTTCATTCGTGCGAAATTTCTTACCGCCGAGCATTTTTTTCAGGTCTGCGAACAGCCAGTAGTCGCTGGGAGCCAAATCTGGCGAAAATTCCGGTTTGTTACGTTTAAACATGGACAAACACTGCTCAGAATCATGAAAACGTTCTCGTTTTTTGGTCAACAGTGAGCAAACGCGGCACCCACTTTGAACAGAGCTTTCTCATAGTCAAATGCTCATGCAATATAAAGCCAACACGTTCTTTTGATATCTTTACAATGTCTAACTCACGCAAACTCACGCAACTTCACTTTTCGATCATTAAAAACGATTTTGTGGATTTTTTTTATGTTTTCTGGTGTTACCGCCTCATTTGGACGTCCTCTGTGTTCGGCATCATCGGTGTCTCTACGACCACGGTTGAAGTCAGCAAACCAACGTTTTATTGTTGTTTCTGATGGAGCGGAGTCCCCATAACACTTTTCAAGCCATTGCCTTGCTTGAACGGTATTTTTTCCCATCAAGAAGCAGTGTAAAATTAAAACACGAAATTGTTTTTGATCCATTGTTTTGAAAATAACAAAAGTAGCGTCACTCTTAGCACAATAACTCACAAACTAATGAATAGAATATCATGAAATTTTAATAGCTGTCTTTTGAAGGTTAGTATTAACTGAAAAAAAAAGGTGACTGCAATAAAACTAGCACCATCTATGTGTTAGGCCCGGGACTTTTCAGTCCATGTAATAGATAGTTTTAAATCAGACAATTTATGCAAGAAGGGTACTATTACGATCAACCTAATACCGTAGCGTAATGGGTAATCAAAAATTTACAATATAAGCTTGAATTATGGAAGAATAACTAGTTTGGAAAGATTTGATGTTTTTTTAATGTGATCGATGGTTATAAATAATTATATTTAAAAAAAATACAATAAAAGAATAAACCGAAACACATCAAAAGATAAAAGCCATAGCCAACTGAACAAAAAATAGAAATGCACTTTATATATTAGGACTTTGTTTTACTGTGATAAAACGACAATCTACAAATTTCTTATTAGTTTTAATAAGTTAAAAATTTGAATAAAGTGATTAGTTGTTCCGTTTGCGTATTTAAAAATAATTATAAACATTTGTTAAAGAAAATCAAATTTATTATTTTGAAAAATAAAATATTAATAAACTTAAGAAAAAACAATTTTTATCTGAAATAAACTTTTTTTATTACCGAAATTTGCAAACAAATTTCAAATTGACGAATATTATGAAGAAATTTTAAAGAGATATTCTGGAAATGGCAAACGATAATTAATATTGTTTTATTTTGTATGCGTTACTCTGAAAACCTTAAATAAAACATTTAAAAATTAAGCACTTAATATTTAGTTCATGGTAATTTAATTAATTTTTTCTAGTCAAGAAGCTCAGACTTTTTATGACATCTAATTAACGCTTGTGTTCAAACTAATACTGAAAAATCTGAACTATCGTTAAAAATAAGAAAAGCTTTAAATTTTACACGATAAGGGTGGCAAAAATAGTCAAAATACGAAGCTAAAGCAAAAGCTGAAAATTAAAGGCTACTGTTCTTTATCAAATAAACATAATATTAATAAGTATGTTAAAGATAGGAGCGCAGCCTTCACTTGGGATTCTCAGTTTTTTACATAGTTTGTATATGTATGAAGAAGTAACCTGAACTTTGCCTGGATTGGAGACATATAAAACAAATCTGGCAATCTAAAAATCGATTTACATTCAGAAATTTTCAGAGAAAAATTTGTATGCAATACCCTATGAAATAAATAATCAACATGTAAAGACTTGGGTTTTGTACAGAATTGGATAGAATTTTATTGAACATAATTGTTTTAGTCAGTGAACAAACGAACGGAGAACACTATTCTTAAAATGTATTTTTTTTTGTACTCGCTAACATAACACAATCTTATTTTGTTCGTTTCCTTGAATGACTGCTTTTCCACATATAACACTGATTTATATATCTATCTACCCATTCATTGTATACACAGTGATACTCTACTCTTCTACTGCTACTGGTATGTACTTTTTGTAGTTCAAGATTTTCTTCACAAAAGTTCAGTGAAGACGAAGATATGAACTGAAACAACAGTTATATAGATATATATATATATATGTATGTATTATGTTGGATGGTTAAGGCAAGTTCTATTTGAAGCATTATATTATAGTTATCTTCTTTTTTTTACATTAACACAGTTGTAATCTTTCAGGAAAATCGTCTAATGACCTTACTACAGGTCGATTTAAAATGTAATGTAACTATTTGTTGTATCGACGGTCCTATTGCTGGATTTGGATCTATTACAGGCGAATTCTTGAGAATTTTTTCACTTATCTAAATATATTTTGTATGGTATGCATTATTTTTTATTTTTTATTTTTTTTTTAATGATAGTAAAAATTGAAAACACTACGCATCTGCCAGAGATCCAGTCCCAAGCCATCTATTTGTTAGTTTAATGTGATATCATCTATACATCTTCGATTCCCGGCAGATTTCAATTCCTCAGGGACGTATTTTTACAGAATTGATTTGCGTTAATACCAGAAAAGTAGTTAAAAGTTAAAAATTAAAAAGGATATGGATTCATTCTGACATTCGCACACAAAAAGATAAACCCTTCACTTATATTCACAGTAATATTAATAATCGATAATACAGTCAGGAATAAAATACAAAAATATCTATAAATAAATACAATAAATATAAGAATATACAAAAAAACAGTTATCAGATAAATGTCGATTTTTTCCCCAATTTCCTAGATCAAATTATTTTGTATTTTATAAATACGTATTTCGACTACAAAGTAGTCATCATCAGTATGAATTAGCTAGTTGTAATGATTCTCTGAGGAGATGTTACTCGTTTTGACGGTTTGCACAAACGGTCACCAAATTAGCAACGAGTAACATCTACTCAGAGAATCATTACAACTAGCTAATTAAAATAAAATAAAAAATTATAAAGATAGTAATTTATAAAATAAAGAAAATTTTATTCTCAAAACTAAAAATTAACTCCGAGGTTCAAAATAAGATAATGACCGTTCATTTTTTCTTATCTTAAATATAGACTTTTCACTTAGAATAAATGTTTTTTGTTATATTTCAAACTACTTTTAAAAAAAATATGCCTGACCTTATATACAAATTTGAAGGAGAAATCAACATCATAATTATAACGTTTCTAAATTACTAACTAATAATATCTGAGTGGGGTGATAAATGAACACAAAATTTTCAAATCATACATTAAAAATACAATTTTCATACATTATCTGATCTAAGAAATATTTATATATATTATACAAGAAAATTAATTTCAGAATTTCAAATATCATCGATAATTTTATCTCTTTAAAGCAAACAGAATGAACCGTTTGAAACCGGAAGAATCTATTATATGTTTGAATGTTGTATAAATATATCTGAAGGCAATCTTACTTCTAACTAACTGTACTAGTCTCTATAACTCTTTCCTGTTTATTCCTATATTCGTATTAATATAAATTTAACGTTTTCTAGTTATAATATTCCAATCTAACATGTTTCTTCTATATGAACCGTTTATCTGCATAGTCAGTAGTACGTTCCCACTTTAGTATATTTAGTGTATCAATTAATCTATCGCAATGAAAATTGGCAGAAAAATGTTTGCTAAAATTTATTGCGATTGGACAGATTAAATTATAAATTTAAACTTTTTAATCAAGTTTTATTGTTACAGAAAAATTACTTGCTTTGGGACAAATTACTGCAGAAACAGTCATGCATTTTCGTAGTTTATTATTGTTAACATAGAGGAAAATAATAAAATAGCACTTGATACACGTATAAATATTAGCTAATAGCAAAAATATACCAATTAATAACAACCAGCATTTGTTACTAAGCTGTTTTTCATTATTCCTCACAAAAAAAAAAAAAAAAAAAAAAAAAAAAAAAAAAAACATTTATATGAACTCATAAATATTATATAAAACTCAAAGATACACTAGTAAATGAGAGTTATTAGCAAAAATATAACAATAACTTACAATCAGTAATTGTTACTAAGCAGTTTTTTCTCAGAAAAGAAAAATGTATATGAACTCAGTATTTATTTTATATGAAATATTTTTACCTAAAATTCCATTCCTTTTAGTCGTTTAATAAATATTTTAATATGAAAAAACTGTAAAATCAAATTAATCCAAAGTGCCAACTATTTCAACAACTGTGACAATTATTTCATAGCTTTTATAGTTAGTAACATTAATCTCGCGTCTTTAAAATACACCCAATGTTTTTAAAAACAATATCAACAAAAACAGTTTAACCACAGTATTTTTTACTTAAGTTGCGTAAGATGAATATGGGATACATTCTAATTTATCTACTGAACCTTAAGCCCATTAAGATATCTCTATATTTTTATTTTTAAACATTTGCTATTTTAAGCATGTATCAGAATTTTTCAATGTGTTTTTTCAAATTTCTTGTATGCATGTTTTCCAAACCTTCTAGATATACTACATCCTTGATTGAACCTTGTATTGAGTCTATAAATGTTGTTTACCATTTCTTGTTTTTATAAATGAAAGGTAATAGTAGTTTGTGATCTTGTCAAATAACGTTTGTATTTTTAATATATTGGTTAAAGTTCGCATTCCCATCCGAGCGTGTTAATTAAGAATCAATACAATTATTATTCAGCAATATGCGAGTTAAATTTTTACTAACCCGATTTTGTGTTAAAGATATACTTTTTATAAATATAAGAAGTATAGCTTTGAAGATTTGGAAGGATTCAAAAATTAGTATGTATGTACTTTGAGTAGTCTGGCTACGCTTATTAATGTGCTATTTGAGCATCGATTCGAACAGTTTTTATCGGTGCTACTCGCTAAAATTCAGATAACATGCGTTTATTCTGTTAGTATAACATAGAAAATATAATAAGCCTTTGAATCACTAAATTGAGGCCGTAGATGAGATAATATTGTTCAAAAGCTCAAATTATAATACCATTTCTGAATAAAACTAAGTCTTCAGTTATATGAAAATAGATAACCCATTTTTACTAGCTGAACTCCGGCGCTCTTGCTGCTGTCTTCGACGAACTCGCGAAGTAGGGTTAAATAATATTACATTGATTTTCCCTTTTATACAAAAAGATACTTTCCTTCAAGATTTCTTCATTGAGCTAGTGTCAATATCAAGCAAAAATTTGGTCTCATCATCTTCGTGTCGCTCGAGTAAGGAGTTGTTTTTTTTTTTGTTTTTCAAAATCGGATTATGCATTACCACATAATATAGATGCGTCAATGGAATTGCGTAACCCATATTACCAAAACATAGCTTTCCTTTGGTAAAAGTGATTTTTAAAATCTTCTCAGTAGTTTTTGAGCCTATTCGTTACAAAACCAACATACTAAAATAAAAAAAAAAATAAAAATAAAAAAAACAAATCATTACAGTAGTACAGACATAGGTTTAGTCAAATACTTAAGTTTTTACACTAAAAATAACGAAGGACTTTGCAGACTTGAGTTTTATATAACTAACTGCTTAATTGAATTTGTGAATTTTAAAATTTTTTTACTATATTTTAAGGATATTAGCTTAAAAAATGCTGAAAACAGGAATAGATATTACATTATTCTGATGATTTCACATACTTTAATTAATAATCTCGTATTGATATGAAAATTAAATAGAAAAAATAAAAACGGTGATAACAGTTAAAATGCTTTTATGGATTAAATTTTTTTTTTTAATTTAAACGTACTTTACGTAGCTATATGATCTTATTTCGCTAAAATGTTAAAAGTAAATATTTTTCATATTTTTTTTTTATTGATAGGATTTTATTATAATGATTACTAATTATCTGGTATTTCGGCAAACAGATTATATCTCATTTTAATTATTATTCTCATCAGAATAACTGATAAAAATTAATGTAATAACATATATGAGTTTCACAATAGAAGCCCAGTTACCTCTTACGTAATAAATTATGGAACATTGTTAATAGAAAAAAGAAATTACAATAAAATTAACAATAAATATTGATTAAAATGTGAAGATGTTGTTGATTATTATCTACGATTTCCTGTCTCTCCAACATTCTTTCTTTGCGGCAAGTAATATAATTCCTTCATATATATATATAAACCCACAATAATAAGTACTCCCAGTTCTGTCATCAGATAATATCCGCTATTTAAATTTTATATCATCCTGTATTAGCAATATAGATATGTACACAATACAAAACCACACATATTTATTATGAGGTTGTCAGAATAGGAGAGAAGTGTAAAACAGAAAACCAGGTCACCAAAACATAATCAAAGATTCAGTTATATACAAGTGTTACATGAGTATTTCATCTCATTGCTCGTGCTCAATGCTACACTAGTTATAAATAAATATATACTCATGTAACATATACATTTTTCTACTCTTATAGTGTGTACAAAATACACACAATTTTGGTTCTGATTAATGTAAACCTCTCAAACAAATGAATTTTTTAAATATCAATCCAATGATGTTATCAGTGAAAAATTGAATGTATAATGTTTGACATATTTAAAAAGTGATTGCATCAACTGATGAAAATATTTTTCGCAATTTCGTCGACTTAATTTTAAAAAATGCCATACCGTATAAAATAACAATCTACATTAGGATTGTAACCCAATTTAAAACTTTTTTCAAGCCCTACAAACAATACTCGGTATGATTATTCTTTGTCAATAATATTTCGCGCTTATCAAAATGAAGCCAATTTAATTTAATTCAAAATTATTTTGGTTCACGTCCGCCTTAAAAAGATGAATGCGTTTGGCGCTATGAATATGTTGTTTTAAAATGTTTGCATTATTTGATTCTATAACTAATCAGGTCGGACAAATATTTTCAAGTATTTACAAAAATTTTTCTTTAAACTTAAGGCAAATAATATTGTCTGAAACGTCACGATGTTTAAAGTTTCCCTAAAATACATTCTTCTTTGTTTAAATCGTAAAATCATGAAGAATAGCCAGCTTGGAGTTGATTTTATTAATAGAATGAAAGAAGGTAATTTTAATACACTTGGGCTACGCCAGCCCATTACCACAATTAATTTTTGTGATTACGGCGATCAAACCCGTAACCATGGTGAATTGCATTAATTTTATTCGGTAACACAGAATGCAGCGCTTTTTCCAAATTGTTTTAGAAATATGGAATTTCAAAGTGAAAATGTATAGTTATTAAAAATAAATTGTTTTTCACAATTTATTCTAGACAATGAGAATTGAAAACATTATTTCTAGAATCGGCTCAATAGGTCAAAGGATTATTTCCTTACAAGCAAACAAACAAACAAACCTCTTTATAATATTAATGTAGGTAAGAATAAGTTGAATTTGTATTATGTCAATATGGTGGAATATTAAAATATTATATTATTCAAAACCGTTCTTTAATTCAATCTTAGAGACTTATAACTGGAAAGTAATGAAATAAATTGTATATAATATACTTAAAACGTCCTTTTTGACACTTCTTAGTGTTTACCGCGTTGTCACAGGATCCAAGCCTTCGAAATGTTAGGTTAGGCCTGTACTTTTGTTGAACCTTTGAGATGAAATTTATAAAAATGCTTTATGGTTTTCATTTACGTTATAGCAGCATCCGGTGTTCTAAATCTCAAACCTTCTCACTTAGTAATCTCACTTAGGACTGTACTTTGATTGAAATTTCAAAATATGAAATTCCTCTTCACCCTTTTAGGGGTTGAATTAAAATAAATTATTTCTATAGTGTCGTCTATGTTATAACCAGACCCTCTGGTCTTAATTTATACCTTTTTGTTGGGCAGTACATAGTTCGGAATATAAAAATTTTAACCCCTTCTTCACGACCATAGGGGGCCAATTTCCAAAAATCCTTTCTTAGTGCTTCCTAACAGCATGTAAGACAGGCTCACCCAAAATTTCAAACTTTTTTAGAAAAACTGTTTTGGCTCTACATTGATATGTCAATCAGTCACTTATCCTTTTATATATAGAGATAAGTCACAATCCCACACAATCATTGTTAGCAAATAAGTAGTTTTATAAGAATGTATTCTGTGTAGGTATCTAATATATTACTTTAGTGTATTGTGTGGTGTATTCTATATACGAGTGACTTTTTCATTCAATGTTTCATTATTATGTTTTTCGTTGATAATTTTTATGTTCTAGCATCTTGTAAGCTTTTTAGTCAACCCACTATAGGTACACCCTCATATTTTTATAATATTCAGTTCTAGATTAACTTATTTATATGAAAACTAGTTACACATAACTTATTGTATTGAAAATTATCTTGTTTGTATAGAAAATTATTGTATATAATCATCTATATTTTTATTTTTAACAACTTAGAACTGCTGAGTCAAATCATGCCTCCAATTTATTAATAAAATATGGGATTCGTATGACATATAGAATTTGTGAGTATGCATTTATATGAGTTATTATTGTTTAATTATGTAATTTCTGACTAGCAGATTTGCCCCCCTATAAGACGAAATCTACACATTATTTATAACTGAAAATTTCCATGTCAAGAGGACCATGGTGAGCTCCTAACCACTTTTCCAATATTTACTTATTTTTTAACGTGTTGTTTGTTACAGATTCAAGGATAGAATAGTTTTATGCCGATTTTTTCCGTTTTGTTGCCAAATTATGATGTTGACTACATTTTATTACTTCAAGATGTGATACTCTTATTGAACCGTCTTTACTTTACAAATATAGATCTGAAGTTATTTATTTTAAATTTTCAAAAATAAACAAGATCATTCGCAATTTCTAATTTAATAAAAATGAAAACTTTTGAATTAATTTAATTTTAAGTTTGTTATTCCCAAGGCAAAAATAAATATGAAAAATAATAATTCTAACTAAACTACTGTTTTGGTAAGCATGAAAGTTTGTAATATTCATTAATTTGGTATAATAATTGTGTATTCTAGTTATTAAAATTGACATATAGAATCAGCTCAATGTAAGTCGTCGAGTAGAAGTAACAATTGGAATAAAGATAAATAAGTAAGAATTATTTCGAGTAGAAGTAACTTCCTCATTTCCAGGGAAAATTGTTATTGTATCCAAGCTAGAAAAATGCAGTTGTTATCGATGTATAATCGTTTGATAACCGGGAGAATTATTTTTCACAGATAATTATCACAGAAAAGCGTGACCGGGTCTGCTAGTAGTACATAAACTAAATTACGTCATATAATTCTATGTCCTTGATCAAATGCATTCATATTAATAATATTTTGATAAATGCTTAGATCTATTCAACTCAAATGCAAGCGATAAACAAAGCAAGTGAAAATTTCTATGTAAGTGATTGTATACAATCACTATTTACTTAAATATTGTTATCAACAAAAAATACTTTCCTTTTAAAGTAAAAATCAGTTCAATTTCTCTTCTATATAGTAAGATGTGTTATTTAAATTGGATTACTTTCTTTTGAAAATTAAAATTCAATAACATACATATATCTAGTTTCCAGACTAGTGTCAAACCCTTTTGAATATCGAAATAAAAGATCAAATACCAGCAGTATACAAATGGTCGGAAAATGTGATTAATAGTGTAAGTAATTAAGTAAAAATCCTCATAATCGCGTAAAAGTTCGGAAGGGGTGGAGGTGGCAGTATATACGTAATATTTGAATTTGTTATTTAATCATATAAAAATTATCAAGAAAAACGCAAAAAGCTTTTTTGATTTTTATTCATAGCTATCGCAAAAATTTGTATATATTCATGAAAATCGGTAAAAATTTTCTTTTTGTGCTTAAGGCAAGCCTAAATTTTTTCAAAGCAAAATATTTAATTTTGATTGTTTTAAGAAAAATTTTTAAAAGAAAACCCAACATTCAATCGAAAAATTTGGTTAGCAAATTTTCGATTTTTGTACTTTATAAGTGCTCATTTTTTTCGTAGAAGTCTCGCCTATAATATAAAATTGAAATATAATATAGTTTATATGCAAAAATTTCGTTAAAAAGGCAAAAAACTGGTCAAACTACTTCAAAAATATGCCTTTATTTAATTGTTAATAAACGTTTACATTCATAAAAAGCGATTAAGTGTTATAAAAGTATTTATCATACAATATTGTGTTATAAAAGTAATTTACATGGACCTAACTAATCTCGGCTTTCGAAAAAAGTATATTACGAATATACAACCACACCCCCAACCGGGACTTTTACGGAATTTGATGGAATTTTCCGCATTTTCCGACCATTTGTGTACTTCAAATAGCTATTATTGTTTTAACTATGATTGGCTCTGGTCTATTTAGTTTTTATGCCACCTTGGTAAAGGATGAAATCAGTAAAATCCCAAAAATGGATAATAATAAATTTAATAAATTTTGTGTTAATTGGATCCCCCATCAACAAAAGCTCAAGTATTTATTTGTACCTCACGTTTTTAAAAGAACAGATCATACGACCTTCATTACGGACTGTTTTTGTCAATCCACTAGGTTCCAGTAAACACAAAAGTATTCTTTTAAATATACTCTAACTATCGTTTCCAAATATATTTTTGCCGCCAGTTCATAATCCGTCAGTACATAGACAATCTAAAACAGATTTTTTGGAAACTTTTATACTTTACCCACATTTTTTTACTTCAACAATAACAAAGAATACTTCAACAATATAGTGTTGGACATATTACACTGAATTTTAATATTATAATTTCAAATATAGTGCTTGAATATGATTTGATCATAAATTGAGTTAGGTCCGTCATTATAAATACTGAGACTTATCTCAGATTTAGTGTAGAAGGAATTCAAGTAAATCATATATATTTTATAATGCATGGTTTCACAAAGTGATAACGTACAAAATAAATACAATAGAAATGTAAACAATACAATACAATATATATTTTTTAACAATTACTTGTTTTTCTAAAGGATGTATATAGAAGACAAAATATAGAATAAATATTATTTACTCCCAATTTTCTATTTTCCTTCCTTAAAAGTTATTTACTATGTATTTATTATACTGTTGGTACATACACACAAACAAATAAAGATATTAGTTGCAGGCATATGCATTAGTCGCACAGAATAAGTCATTAATAATACATAATAAATTTGATAGCTTCACCTAGAATAATTACTACAAAACTGTATGATTAAAACTAAACTAAAAAATATCAGCTTCCACGCGTCATAAGACATTCTATGAATATAATGTACTTAGTATATACAGTATTATGTGCCTAGTTAAATATGTTTAGTTAAATCATTCTTTCTTATTTGAATTTTTTCAGAGAAACTGTTCAAGCAAAAGTGGTAGAGTTTAAAATATTCTACAAACATACTAAGTTTGAAAAAAAATTCTTACCAATTTCCGATAAATGCATAAAAAAAATAAAGCGTTCGATAGGATATCACACAGACATATACGAACATAAAATAATATATAATATTCAATTACAGGCTGGCATCGGAACAGGTGAAACTAAATAAAAATGTAAAATGATTTGCCCGTAATTCGAAAATGGAAATCGATACTTATTTTTATTTTCAATTATTTTCAATTTTGACGCTCTGTGTACTATAGATTTAAACCGAGATTCGGACTAGCTTTAATCCTAAAAACTTCACATTTAACAAATTATCCAATAAATCTATCTCCTACATAGCATATTGAGACACCCATGATTAGTATTTCTCGATTTGAAAAAATAAAAGCATCTAAATCCGTTGAATAACATATTTTTACTTATTATCTTAAATGCGGATAATACATATTCCCTTAGTAACAATTATAATGTTGGTAAGATTTATTATGTATGAGTACGGATTGTTGGTTCGGAAATGTGGAAGTAAGATTCGAATTTGAAATTTCCGCTTGAATTTTATTTATTATTTTGTACACAAAAATGTTCATTTCATATGTAGCTTAGAAAATAACATTCGTAAGAAGTCATTAATCATAGAAACTATTTCGGTCAAAGGATCTACCAATCCATTCACAACTACCATACTTATTTTTATCGGGAACTCTAATTCTCGCAAGATTTTTAGTGATTTTGCTGTAAGTAAAGACTCATATAATGAAAATTCGATGTTAAAAAGTGTTATAAATGATCAACATTAAAACAGACTTTCCATTCTAGGTAAAAAAAATTAATTAGAGTACAGAATAGAGAAGCTCCATCTAGCTTATCACAATGCAGTAAAATAAATACATGCATTGAAAAACAAAATACAGAAATCATAAAATTAATACAAATTTTGGTATTAAAAAATAAATAAATATATAAAAACTTTTTATATGGAATATTTTTAATTAAATTTTATTTTTTGTGTTTTTACTTTTTTTTGTTCATATCTTAATTACCTACACATTATAAATGCAAATACAAAACATGCTATAAAAAAAATGTCATATATCATCATATAAACACTCAACATAAACATTTAACCACACAGTCGTAAAAAATCTGATCTTATACAAAAAGGAGAGATTAATCTGGTGGCACACACTTCAATTTTTGGAATTTCTTTAAACTACAAAGTTGTCAACTGCGATAAGTTTCATTCATAACAAATTTATAACAGCAATATATTGATTTGCTATTAGTCTTTTATAGTTTCAATTAACAAACTGCTACAAAAGTAACAAAATATAGATTTACCAACCGGTTTAAATTCTCGTAGAAAATCGAGAAAAATTCTAGATCATAACGATAAATTGCTTAAAACGTTAAATTCACTATTAAAAAACCATGATTGCTCTCTATATACTTCTAATAGTTAACCTATTTAACCAATAGAATTGGACCATACACGTGTGTCTGCATGTGTGCCTCTACATCTGTCCGTTCAAAAAGGTGAAATAAGGGTAAGGAGATTTTTTTGACGTGTTCGCAACGTAAAATGCATGTTTAAGTTCGTCACTATGCAAAATCTGTCCTCTGGATTTCATGGATTCCTAGTCCATCTTTTAAACCATAGAAACAGAAGAAACGTAATAAATTTTCATAAGAACAAATAAATTTTCTTTAAAAACAAACAACTTTTGTTTGAAACATGGGGTTGTGTAATGATTGGATATCATTATAGTTCAAATTCAGCCAATTACCACATCCATACTTAAAATACATCATCTAACAACCACTTATAATGGTATAAACTTCATATTCAGTGTATTCTATTAATTCTAATGATTGAAAATAGTTCAAACTTTAATAATCACCCACACGATCGGGATTAAAAGTACTAACACTAATTTTGGTATCTCAATTTGTTTAAAATGTGAATGAAGATTCCAATTCTTTACTTAGTTATATCTCTGATTAAGTAAAGTAACATAGTGTTTTTCCGTTTATTTTATAATATTTATTATAAAGCAAACCAAAGACCAAGGCAGTTTCAACAATGAATTTTCTAAATTTGAATCTTACCAATTTATAAATCATCAAATACTTATACAATCATATTAAAAAAACATTAAAAAAAATTGCTGTATATTTGAATAAAAAGATTGATTTTAGATCAAAAAAACTACATGATGAATAAATTTTTTTTTGTCATAACAACGAATGCGATAGTACAAAAACACACTTGTGCATTATACGGTTTTCTTTCGCGTTCAAAAAGTGGAATTTACTTATTAAAAATAAAAGTACTAAAAAGATTGGAAAAAACATTTTTTAATTGAATTTCTTATAGATTTTCATATTATATTCAGAACTTTTGCATGCTATTATTTAAGACTTCGATATTCATTCGATATTGATATTGAAACAGGATGTTTCAAATATGTTATGCAATCGTATGTAGACAGTTCATATAAAAGAAAATTAAATTTCAAAAATTAAAAAGTATCTCACAAAAGACACAAGTAATTAGATAAGTCCGGAGAGATGGCATAATAAGAGAGATTACCAGTCTAATTATTTTCAGAACTATAGTCAGATATGCTAAGTTTAGTTCGCACATGTGGACGTAGGTTACCATCAGTACGTGGTTAGTAAAATTAAACTAAGCTTAGATTATTTCCTTCTAGCTATGGGTTCAAAAATAATTCGACTGGTAATCTCTCCTGTACGGGCATCTCCCCCGTACTTACCGTATGTAAACACGATTTTTTGCTACAGATTAGGCAACTTTAAAGAAATTACTAGCATCTCTTGAGGTTACTATTTATTCTAAGTATCGCAAGTTGATTGTTTAAAATGAAAATTTAATACAAAAATATGAAAAGATTTGGCTTGTTGTTGAAAATGAACGAGATATTATGCAAGTCAATAATTCAACGCGGTGTATAAAATAATTCGAATGAAACCAAATGGATTGCATTACATATACCAATATTTTATTTCAAGATAGTAAATCAATAGATTTCATCATGGTCATCATATTCCTTATATTTTTATAAAACATTTTCCGCATATTACCTCCACATGTGGTGATTTACTGTTTTCAGCTGTACTTGGTATAGATGATTTATCAATTCTGCGATCAATTCGCCGTTTTTCCGAAAATTAATAGAAAAAAGAAGATTGTTCCAAATATGATCAAATTAATCAAATAAACGTATAACATAATATGCACAAACAAAAACCTTGCCACAAGACTTGAAGCATGTATATTTAACGAACAAGAATTTAAAATTTTTTTAATCTTTTAAAATAAACAAATATGAACAATTTTCAAAATTTCTAACTATATAAAGAGAGAAATTGAGTTTATGACGTCAGTTGCTAGTATCTTCATATAAATTACATGTTTGTCATCCATAATTTTAAAAGAAAAGATGGAATATAATAATTGATGGTTGATAAATTCCTTGATTTTGAATCACTTTTTAAGAAAAGTTGGCTCGAAAAGGAATTATTGTCACTCAAATGAAAAATAATTAAGCTAACACCATTCGCTGCCGAAAGATAATATCACTTAAAATAGCTTAATTCCTAATATAGAGCATAAAGTTCGGATATTCTATAAGCTTTCACTTGCGTATTGCATATAGACATTTAATAGTGTTTACGAACTCTATAAAGTCTATATTCATGATTATGTATTGGAAATGTGTACAAAATATGGAAATGACCCAATAACCTAAATAAATATATACTTTAATACCATTATAGGCTAAGTAAAAACAATTAAAGATAACTAACAAAATCAATTGTTTAGATCATTGATATATGATTCAGTTTCAAAGTATCTGTTTTTAAGCATTTGCCTTCATAAAACACTGTAAATATGTTGCCTACACTCTTATATATAATAATAAGAAATATGTATTGTTATGCAAACATTTTACGAAACAGAAACACAAACAGAAGTTTTTTGTTTTTTTAAATTATATATTTTTTGCCTCATGGGGATTGGCCACTTTTCCTCGTTCATGAACTTGATCTAACTTTTAAGGTCTAGAATAGACCATAAAAATTTCAACTCGTTATCTTTTTTCGGTTTTTTTAGTTATGTTAATGATAGACAGACGGGCGGGCAAACGGAAATGGACTTATAAGGCGCTTGTATAAATACCAATCATCAAAATTTGTTATTGTAGTCAATATTTTAGCGTTACAAACTTTAGGATAAAATTAATATACTCTGATATATATTACATATGTAGAGTATAACTTGCAAATAATCCTTGTATATTTTAATGTCACCTAAAATCTATGAAGAATAAGATCAGCCTCTAATGCAGATTGTGTTTCTGAATCGTTTTATAGGAAATACGTTGTAACTGCATTATGACTTATACTTTACAATTTTCAATTTCATTTTACTTTTTCTATATTATTTTTCTCTATTATCTTTCTAATAAATTCAATAAGGAATTCGTTTACTTTATGTTTCATACCTTCTATATCAACAAGGATAATTGAACCAACTGTTACAAATAATTAAATTAAAAATGATTATACGAGTATATAAACACTCTCGAGGAACAACAGACTTATTTTTAAGGATTCAACTAGAAAAAGGTTCACGATCAGAATTCTCAGTGTCTATAGTAATGCTTAATTGATTTTTACACTGTATAAAACAAACATTTTATACTTGACCCCATAGAGTGTTTGTTTATAAGAATACAAGTATCTATGTCAATTTGTTTCTATTAGGAAAATCTTCGATAAAAAATTACGTTCTTTTAATATTTCTGTTTTACTGAGTTTAATTCAGGGCTTTAGTCGATGAGGAAGTGATTTTCCAGCACATTTTACACGTTTTATTTATAAACTTAATTTGATGCGTATTGTTCGATATGATTTTCAATTGGATTTTAATCTAACTTCTAAGCTAAGGTTCTAAGCTATGGATATCAAATGTTTAACATAGTTCTGAATTGGATGACAATGTAACACAGAATAATATAATTTTAATATATTTTTATCTTGATTTGTCTCATCGCTTCTCGGGAAGAATAATGTAGTTGCTTTTAAATTAAGTTCTAGATGAGCTAGAGATTTGAAATTTACAACATAAAAGAATTTAAGAACAAAATGAAGTTTTCACTTAATTTTTCCGTACACGATCTAAAATTAATAAATTTAAAATATTGCGGAAAATGCAAATATTCATTTAGTCAGTTTTAAATCTACCAATTTTTTTCGTAACTATTCAAATTCAAAATCCGAATTTAATTAGGTATTTATATAAATTATTTTGTACTTATTGTGAAGCAAAGTATATTGGAAATTTAATTTCTATTTCCATAATTTTTATTTATTACTAAAAAATTTATGTTAAAATATGATGGAATGGATGCGTTACTGTAAATATTTGAAATTTTTATTATTTTTCATTTCTATATTTTCTGAATATGGTACTGCTTTAAGTCAGAGGGATGATTTAGTCAGAGCGAATTGATTTTTCAATTTTCAAGAAGCGTATAAATTATTTTGCACTTTTCAGTTAATTTTAAAAACGAGGAAACGTAAGCATGTCATATTTTTATCAATAATTGTTTCGTTTATTTTTTGTTTCGATGCTTTATTTTATTTTAGAAATCCAAATAATGTAAGAAAATTATTGTTATTTCAAAGAAAGTTTATCTCAAACAGTATATAATTTTAAACTAGTACCCAAAACTTTTTTCAACATGATCATACATACCACATATAATAAAGTTAGAAATTGTAAGAATATATTTCAAGTTCATAACGTTCACATCTGCTGCAATTGCAAGTGTGACAGCAGAGTATGAATATAATATACGGATGCAATAATTGTCTAAGATCGTTGTGTGGCTAAATCCTTCAAAATTTTCAATAAATAAAAATAAGAAACGAGAATACTTAAGAGTTTCCAGTTAAAAAAAATTCAGTAATTATAGAGGTGAAGGTAACAATTAACAGCGTTGCTTAAATACATCACTGAATATCAATTTTAAAGCTATTATATAATGTTTGCGTTAATAAGCTGAATTTGAGCTTGAACTGTAGCAAACCTGAACGGTTTACGAAAAAATGTTTCAAACAAAATTTTTTGTTTGCATTTTTTCTTGTATCAACAAGCAGGCGAAAACAAAACGGACTAATTAAGTCGTTTTATGAATATAAATACCTATAGTCAAAGTTTGAAAGTACCTTATTTTCTAGCATACAATCTGTAGACTAATTTTAATATATCCCCATACTTTAGATATTTGTCGGATATAAATAACGAAGTAGTATAGATATTACGAATTAGTATAGGAGTAATTTATTGAATGATAATATATAAGCAAATTAATGAGATTAGCAAACTTGCCTCATTGCTTCGATATATAGTTCAATTTAGTCATCATTTGTATAAATTAACTATTCATGATTATTCTGTCTTTCCTGATTAACAAAACTTTTCTACGTAGACCTAATATTATATTGTCGTAAGAACAATATGTGACTGATCGCTAACTAGGTTACTTGTTTATTGAAAAAAATGTGCACTCAAAAGTAATACCCACTTATTTTATTTCAGAGAATTGTATTATTGTTTAAAAAAAATTAATGTACGTATGTATAATAACTGCTTGGACACTCGGTTTATAAAAGTTAAAAGGCTTTCACACTGGTACTCAATAATCATTAAAATATTCGTTCATTCGAAATGATCAAAGAATACGTAAAAGCAATCAAAATTATATGAACAAAAATTAAATATATTTAAAAAAAGGCGCTTTTAACAAAAACGATTGAATTTTTCTCATCATGATGAAACTCTATATTTCTGTTTTTGCATGCAATCAAACTAAATTATTTTTATACTTAATTTTTACACTTTAAAATAAATAATTTATACACTTCAAAGAGATAATACAAAATAAAATTTTAAATTATTATCTGTTCAACATTTTGACTGTTCAAAATTATAGCATACACTTTTTTTTTCAAATATCTTCAAATATTTTCAAATATCAAATATGTTCGTTGCGCGATAAAGTTCTACAAAATCCGGATATCTTACAAGTATTTTCTTTAATTTTAGATTTAGATTTTAGAGATTTATTATCAATAATAAAAAATTTGTCATTCCGAATTTTATTGAAACAGATGCTGTTATTCAGCATGTATATTTACAGTTTGCTGTGTGGCTTCATTATTTTTATAAATACCCTAAGGCTCATTTTGTTATTTAGTCCCATCTTAAATAGATTTTGTCGCTTATCAACTTTAAAGTACACTAAGCATTTTCCCTTTTCTCCTTCCTGACAATTTTATAAAATTTAGTATTTCATGAATCTTAAGTAGGCATTAAATAGTGAATTTTGTCGAAAAACATACGTTTGTGGTTGTTTTAACTTCAGGTGTTTTTGTGATTGTAAGAAATCTTTAAAACCGTCAGAGTTTAAATTTAGACGTTATAGGTTGTTTAGGATTATTTAAATCTAATACATTCCAAAATAATAATTATTTTGAAACCGGTAGATTAGTTTTTGAGACATTGCACGAAATAATATGATAAATCGGACTCTAGATTAGAGTGATATCTGAGACCTGGTTTGTATGGTTCTGCAGGTTCTTGACTCTTGAAATTTTGCGTTCAACCTTTGACTTATTCAGATGCATCATTCAAACACAGAGTTGTTTTAGGCCAAACAGTTGATATTCGAGTAGTTTCGGCCGAGCTAAATATTTAAACTTTGAATTATTTTGATGAAGGACGGAGAAGCTAATGAAAAAGGTAAAAAATTGATTCTATGAGCACATGGAGTAAGTTTTTCTTAATATCCTTAGGGTAGTGGTATAAGCATTAAGTGAAGTGTTTTCCACATCATTTCATTTACGTCCTTGTAATTTTTATATACGATATAAATAGAATAAGTCAAATTATATTCAATTTAAGTCTTTTAATTTGATTTTATATACGATTTATGTTTGTACCGCTGAAAAATATTGAAGATGCTTATAATATTTTCGAATATGTGTTCGCAAGTAATAAGTCCATTTCCTTCATTCCAACTGCCTGTCTTTCCGCAATCAAGATAACTCAAAAACGAAAAGATATAACGAGAACATAGTTTGGTGGCGATTTCTAGACCTAAAAAGTGATTGTGTATAGAGTGACCAAATTGGTCAATTAGGTCTAATGGATTCATTATCCAACTTTTAAGTAATGACAGATAGTTTTAAAACTCAATTATAAGTCATGACATATAATAAACTCTTATAACTATACGGACTGCATATTTAGAATATTTTATGAATTGTAATGATAAAAAATAGCCAAAATTTCGATACTCAACCGTATGTTAAGTATATAAACCACTAACACGGTTAGTTGTTGTCTTCATATTTGTTTGTTAGATTACATTTCATCAAAGATAAATACCAACTGCGCTTATGATTTAAATATATTTTAGACGTCTGAGCATCAATCCATTAACTATTTATAATTGTAAAGATGAGTAAACAGAATATGTAACTATAACATAATTGCCTATTTCTGCAGGATTAAATGTTGGTTATTAATTTCTGGCATCTGGTATCCAATAATGCACTTTCACGAATACTATTTCACTTAATTTTACATGTTATACGAAAGTATAAGGTAATGGATATGGAATATGTATTGTATGTGATAAGTTTTTAGCATTAATTTGATATTTTTGGAAAGTATCTGATAAATGTTTTTGTACCGGATGAATTAAGTATATTGATTTATATGATTTAAGTATTATATATTGTTTATTATTTTTGTTCATATAAGTTGCGTATTTACTTGAGACTATAGACAGTACAGTTTTCATAGGCTTTTAGAATATATCAATGGAAAGAATTGATGTATCAGTTTTTGGATTTTTTCTCTTTGATTTTGTCGATATTTTGTGCTGGTTTTGTATTGAACTGATGTTTCGGAAATATGTTCCGGTGTGTATCAATCGGCTGTGTTGATTCTGTTGCATGTTTTATGTGGTTCGATGACAGAAATTCCATTTTATTACTTTGATGGATAAATGAAGCCTTTGATTTTTTTTCAATGGTTTATTTTGATGAAATTGGGAATTGGGAGATGATCTGCACTTACAATCACGAATCTTCTAAAACTTTTAATATGGGATAATTCTCTTTCAGTAACTTTGACCGACATATTTGTTTGGTTGTTTTTAAAGTTTTTTTTATTAAATTATTTATTAACTGATATTAGATGGAAGAAAATTAAAATAGTGCATATAAATGGAGAAAAATAAATAATTATTTTAAGGTACTAATAATTTAAATGCATGTACCAATGGAAAATTTTCTTTTTAAAGTAAAACGAGTCTAAATGTGAAAAAAAAATGACCGAAATATAAGAACAGAAGAAATTAAGCCAAGATCAATAATTAAATAATTGCTGTTAGATAAGGAAGATATTGTGTATTTGCATTTAATATTTATCTCTTTTTCTTGTTCAACTTGGATTATAGGAACAAAATAATTAAAAATAAAATATTTTGATGCAAAACGTTATTCATTTGTATTATCTCAAATAAATTTTCAAAGAGGGTATTGAAATAAAGAACGCATAAATTATTATAGTAACAAGTGATATTATAGCTAACTAAGAAATGAGGAAAGTGCACGAATTCAGATACTTTTTTTCAAATTAGAATCAATTTGTTTAAAATATTACATAACGTAATTGAAATTTCATAAGATAATTGAATTCGTATTTTTCATAGATGTAAAATTAGATATACTCACCTTATATTATACCTCTTTTTCATAAATTAAGACAGTAGTAATAAAAATAATGTTATCTTTTAATTATCCATGCTAGTATCTAACATAAAGAATTGAGATCCCTTCAAAAATATAAATTTGAAAATTGGTCATTTAAATAAGTAATTTTTCTTTAATTAGAAAATTTTATTTTGTTCTAAACTCTACAAACAATCTTCTTTATAATGCCAGGAATTTCTACCTAATGAAAACTCTGATTTTGAAAAATATATTCGTTAATACTAGAGTCATTCATCCTTCAAGATTTTCTTCTTTTCAGCTTGGTGATGAATTTTCGTTACGTTAAACGTATATTAATAAGTTAAATAAAATTAATCATAAGCTGAAAAGAAGAAAATGTTGTAAAAAGAATGACTCTGGTATTGATGAATATATTTTTCAAAATTAGAATTAACATTAAGTAGAAATTGTGGGCATTATTAAGAGGATTGTTTCAAGATTTTGACATGTTTTTGAAGATATATATTTCTTTAAAATTACCTACCAAGTTCGTTCTCAGGCTCCCATGCACAATTTTAATAACTCTTAATAAACCGATACAGATTTAAAGAAATGGGAATTGTTTGCAGATTTAAGTTAACTTTGTTCTACATTTATTGATAATTCTTTATAACGAATACAATATTTATATAAATAAATAAGTAGCATTTATTAATATCAATAATATTTATTCATTTTTAAATATGTTTAACTTCATAATCAAAATTATTTTTTCACATATAATTTGAGAATATTCTAATAATATTTCCCTTGAAACAGATAGTTGTAAACCTCAGGACATGAGTAGATCGGATAACAATACAATTGGTAAGCGGAAAAGCAATTGCTTTCTCCTATCGTCTCTGTCGTATAGAACGTGTCCAAAATAAATTAGCAAATTTTTGCAAAAAGAATAATTGTTATGTTGAAGCTTTAAGCAATTTAAATGTTAGAAATGTTAAGCACCCCAAATTTGCATGTACAATATAGCCCATACACGGTGGATGATCCAAAAAAGTATCTTTTTAAGTTCTTAAACATAAAATTTTTGGGCAACAAAAATTATTAGTTAAGTTTAAAAAAATTTTGCCTGAAAAAATTCCACAACCCCCAATATATAACAGATTTAATTTTAAACATTAGAAAAACCCTAAAGAAATAGAACACATAGAACACAATATTCAAGACATTGTTGCTATACATTATATTTTTTAGATTATTATGCATGTTATGTAATTATGTAATTCCGAGTGAACCAGGTCAAGAGATTTTATTTTGTAAGAAAATAATTAAAAACTCTAAGCACAATGAAAACAAAGATATAATAATGAAAGTATATATTTTAATATAAAAATATAACTAACAAACATTATTTTATAGACTAAAGAAAATGATTGGCATTTTCCCCTTTTTCTTTTAAATATCAACACACAGATCTGCATTGAAGTAAAACGATAGTTTTTATCTTCCCACACAAATGGATGTGATGTTTGATTGTCGTCACAAAGTAAAAGATGATATAGTCGAGTCGTAAGTTATCAATTACGAATTTTACCAATATCTTCAATTGTTTTTTTAATTATATATTCAGGTGGCCAAAACAATTGTACATATATTGTATATAAAATTTAAATAAAAATAACATACTGTTTATGTATAATTATCGAATCGTGTCATTGAATTAGCATTAAATTGAATCAATATTTGTATCCACATATCAACTCTGACGACAATAAAATAATGATTGCATTTTATAATAACAAATTGGTACATTTTTGGTGTTACGATGCGTATTTACTAAATCACATTTTCTTGCAAGCTCATTTACGGGTCTATTTCGCGAAACTAAGGGATTTTTTATGTTTACACACGTTTTTATGTTTAAACGTTCAGTTAGTGAAAATTATTAAACTATCGGCGTTAGTGAAAACATAGATCTGAAGTTAATTAAAAATTAAAGGACCGTTCACTTGCTGGACCAATTATTATATATACTTATTCAGAGTATTATGTTTTCCTCTTTCATTTAATAAGCTGCTTCAAATTTAATTTATTTTCAAGGGATTCATTTTTTAGAGTTGGAAAATAAACATAATGTGTGGGAACGTTTGTCAATTTTGTCAATTTTCTTAGATGTATCGTGTAGCACAGCAAGCGAAAGGTCCCTATAATACGAGAAGTAAAATATGTATTTTCGTTACTTCGAAATTAGAAGTTTCGTCTCTTAATCATAAACCAAATTATTGAAATTAAGACTGACTACTAATGGAGTATGCAAAAATATTTTTTCAAATATTTAACAAAAATTGATTTTGTGCAACATCAAAAATTAAAAAAATCCCTAAAAGAGTACGGTTTTTTAAATCGCATGTCAGATCAGTGCTTTAATATGCTTGCGAAACGGTAAACTCATTTGAAAAATGATGTTATGGTTTATGCATCATAAAACATGGTTAAAATTTAATGAATGTAATAAAGAAAGAAAAATGATTATATTTTAATTCCAAATACCTTCTAGTAATCCGAGTGCGTTCTACGACCAAATTATGAAACAAAGATTAATCCAGATGGGTTAATTTACATTTAAAAAAATCTCAAAGTTACACAACATTGTTAAGTGGATAATTAAATGTACTAATCGAGACTCGAAACTCAAGACTCCATTCTAATCTTTTCATTTAACTTCAAAATTCATAATTTAAAGGATATTAGCAAATAAGTATAAATACATAATGCATATACCGCTTCCAATATCATACATCGTGAAAACTTATTTTATTAAATATAGATGATACGTCTTACTCGTATAGTTTACTGGAAAATGCCACCTCATACCAAATACGAATTTAGAATATTTGATCATTACTTTCACTAGATGGCTTTAACTAATTACAAAACGTCATTCATTGAATACCAATTCAATGTTTGTTGGCAGCTATTATTATGTATATTTTTATCTAATTTGCATAGTTAAACAAAAAAAGTTTACAGATCTGCTTTTAAATAAATAATTTGAGGTATTGCAAAATTTGATTACAGAGAAATATTAACAACATATGAAAAAAATCAACCTGTAACATAATATTTGTGTAACAGTAATATTTGAATAAAATATCACACATAATGTATAGATTGAAATAGATAGATCGACTGATTCAAACAACATATCGCCTGATTGACTCCTATTCCCTATGTTCTATACATATTCAAAATGTCTATTTATTTTATACTTTGATGTCAAATTGAAATTGAAATATTACATTTTTACTTGTCTATTCTATAACAACAGACTACAAACATTTACAATTCATGTGAACATAGCAACCATTTTCATTTATGGAGTGAAATGAACTTAGCAAGTATCTGCATTCATAATAGAAATGAATTGTTATAAAAGAAGCCGAAGAAAAATTTTTTTAATAATAGATGCATTTCTCTATTTTCTCTCATAAAATAGAATAAATACCTTTTTTTTTAAATTGAAATAGAAATATTCATTTGTGTAAAAACGAAAGAAAAATAGAACCAATATTTTGTTCCAGTTTATGATATGCAACTTTTACTCAAAAAGTTACACTAACAAGGAAATGAAAATACGTATAGTTTTGTCATAATATCTTTTTGTCATAATTACTAGTTTTTAATGTTAAAAAACACATTAAAAATTTTTATAAAACCAATTTTTCTGTAGAAAACTAGTAGACAAATATAAACATGTAAAGCTAATAACTACAAGAATCAATTGTTTAGATATCGTTGAGTAACTATTTTTAATTATAGCATGAATATTGATTAATGGATTTTTTTTATAGTTTTATATTTTCTTCTCTTAACTTACCAGAAAATAACATACTCGTGCCGTGTTACATATTCATGCGGTTATAAACATATTAACGACATGGATTAATGTTGTTCCTAACTAAAAAAATGATTTTCTTGGACAAAAGGTCGAACAGTAAAGATCAAAATCAAAGGCTATTTTGATTTTAAATTTCATTGAAAGGAAATACATTCATTTTTGCATGGGGAATATGGTGCTGTTAATTTTTTATATTTTATATTTTTCTGGCATTTTTGGAAGTAGATATGCTTATACTTAGTTGCTAACGAATAAAGCGCTATTGGATGGGTAACCGCTACTATTAAAATTTAGTGCGTATTTTAAGCTTATTTAGTATTTTAAAACGACAAATCATTCTAAAACTGTCAATTTATTATATTTTCAAATATTATTCATCCTGTATCTCAAAAAATTGATAGTTTTCTAATATTCTGATTATAAGCATTTGTGCCTCTAAATTTCAATTACTTTTCTAATAATTTTGTAATGCTCATCTGTATATTACGATCTAATAGAGATTTATTAACAAAATATTTACGAAATCGCCAACAATCGTTCGTTTATAGAATATTTCAATAGAACTTCAGTTTTTGAAACATTTACATATACATTTTGAAAATATTGAATTATCTCACCTCTTGTTTTTCTAAAAGTCTTATCATTTTGATAACTGCATATGAAATCGAGTACTTAAATAAATTGGAAGCTAGGGGACTGAGAATTTTCAAAGTTATTACAGTTATGTCAAAAAAATTTCTATCTTTACCTTTAATAAATTTTCATAATTGAATTAAACATTTTAATCACTAAAAATTAATCAATTTTTGTCCCATTTCTCTTAACAATAGCCTACGTATGCAATGTATAAAAACTGTACTTGTGTGTGTTATGTATTATGTGTTTGCAACATAAATCTATGCAACGAAAACTATAATTGTTAATCATTAATTGCAGAAGAAGGTATAAGTATCGACAGAGTGCATCAAATGGTTTGTTCCTTTGCTACGGTTACGAAATTATACTTTATCAATCAAATGATGTACGCGTCTGTGAATGGTATGTATATGATTTAACACAGGATATTTCTCAAAATTTATTAACTAATGAATTATTATTTATATTTTTAATTAAAAATAATTATAAATGCGGTTTGTTCGATAATTCATACAATGTTCGACCCAACATCTATAATTAAACGTCATTTTTTGTTATTTGTATTTAATATTTGCTATACAGCTGACAATTGTATTAATAATTATATTTTCCATAATACTCTTGGTGTATCAATACAGTAACAAGTACATTTTACGTACTATACGCGGTAGGGAAAAGATAAAGGTAAAATTTCTTAAAGATAATAATTCAATTTAAATAAATTTACAACCTTATATTTGCTATATGTTATTAAATATTGTACAATGTTAATTGAAGGTAAATAGAATTTTAATGTTAAACTACTGGTTTTACTTCATACGCTGTTATTTAACATAAATAATATTTACACACATGAAATATATTTTCTTTATGAAAACATAACGATCATGTTTGTTATATAAAATAACTGTTGGTTTTAGCGGTTTAGCGTTGGTGTTTATGTTATGTTTCACTATTTTTTTAGATCTTTGTTGTATTTATTCATAAACATCTGTTTTAATTTTTAACAGTAAAATAATTTTATAACATAGCGTAGTTCAAGCATCAACTCATTAAGGATTTAATAAAAGTGATATAAAAGAGTCTACCTAGCAGTGTTTGGGTTATGACAGTTTTCATAGATGTCTGGGGGAAATATTCAGAGAGAAATAAAGGGGAACAAGTAATGGATACATTAATATATACATTTTGTTAGTGCACAATGCATAATAACAATAAGTATTGTTAAATAATATATAAATACTCAAATGATGTTCCCAGATAAATTAACGCAAAATAAAATTTAAATAAATAAACGCAATAAATTGTTATTTGCCATATTAATAGTGAGTCCCACAATAAAGGATCTGTCATATTATTATCTAATTATTATATATTATCTAATCATATTATTATATAATTTTTAGTATAAAATCTTTTTATACTAAAAGAATAATTATCTACTTTCTCATTTTCAAACGTGTTTATAAATGTTAATGAAATTTAAATATTAAATTTTAGTTAAACTATATACAAAATTTGTGAAAAAAGCACAATTTTAATATCTTTTAAAATACTTCCTGTATATCTGCAAGTAGAAATGAAATGTTATTGATCTGTCAATAAAATACACTTCAATCCATTAATTATTTTCAAAACATTCTTACTTATACGAAACTTATTAAAAATATAACATACAGGTTATTATTATACTTCCAACAGAAAACTTTTAATTAAATAATTACATTATATTTACAAAAGAATCATAAAAAAATTTTTTCCCAAGTTTTTGTTCTGAACAATTGACATTCTATACAACGTAAAAATAAAATAATTTTTTTCCTTCGTTATAATTAAACTTTTATAATCTCTACTAGAGTAAAATGAAAGTAGCTCTCACATAACAATACTGTGTATAGGTTTTTTAATTTTCTTGTTTGTACCTAATTCAGAAGAAAAATCATAAAAGAAAATAGAAATAATATCTTTAATGTTATTGTTAAAAATGTTTTTTATAATTTAATTATTTTTTAAATCATTTATATGTATATTTAGTTTTATGTTTTTATTTGTAAACAATGTAATTGCTGATTTACTAATATATTGAAATTAGTATATTTACGATTAAAGTATGTAGGAAATGAACTGCCGAGACAATAACTGATTGAATGATTAAGTTTGCATGGGTAATAAATGAATTTCTAAAAGATGTGGTGAGCAAGATATTCAGAACCAATGTCAAGAATAAAACTCTAATAACAAGACCAACGCCGAGAACAGGGTTTGCCTCCAGAACCAACACACAGACGTGTTAAAATGGCGGGAAGAAATATAAACGTTACATTATGATTTTTATACTCCACATATAAAGACCATGCTACAATATTTTAAGTTTAGTCTAAAGTTTGTAACCGTTAGTAAATATTGACTGTCTGCCAGTCTCTGCACCATCAAGATGAAACGAAAAGAGATAGCGAGCAGAAATTTTCAATTATAATAGCGTATTGTACATCAAAAAAGATAGTTTAAACTGGTGAATCGGTAAAATCGGTTGTTTTAATTCAATGGATTCACGACTCAACTTTTAAGATCTAATAGATAGTTTGTTTCCTAAAAACAAACAAGTTTTGTTTGGACCTTTTTTGCTATACTGTTTAAATTTGCCACAAAATCACCTCAAACGCAGCTAACTTACACATAAAATAATAATACACATAAAAACTGTACTGATTAAAAATAGTTCAATCTTTGACACTCAACCATGTGTCATGTATTTAAAAAATTATTCGTTCTTACCTTCACTTGTTATAGAAAGAACGTCTTCACTTGCTTCTATGTTATCAATAATATCAAACATAGTCGATTCGTTGTTACATCATAAATTAAGTAATTAAATGATATAATGGTTCCGCATTCGAATGTAAGCAACAATGTGATTTCACTTCCTTGATACATTAAAAAAAATTAAAAAGCAAAAACCGTTTATCTATTGAGATATATATGTGATTCTAACTTTTGTATTTAATGTGGGTAATATGATGAATTGGAAAGTTACAGATACCTAACCATTATAAAACACTTCGTTTTTATCATAATATCAAATAATAATATCATGTAGAAAATTTAACTAAAATGAACCACTTATACAAGATAATTTTGTTATTAAAAATTATTAAATATTTGTAAGTATGGTGTATTGTTGAATTACGCATAAAATAAAAAAAGATTACGCATAGAATATACTGCCATAAGCATATCATCCTCCATCTAAAAATTTAGTATATAATACGTAGTATATAATTATGATTATTGAAATAACTTTGTCTACTACGAAAGTTTTGAAAAATAGAATGTTTTCGTTTTTTGAGCCGTTTTATATTTTTGACTACGCCCACAAGTTTAAAATTGAATGCATGTGTGTGTTTTTGTTATTGTTATAAGAGGATCATCCACTAGCAAATCCATAAGCCATTTGTGTCTAAGCAGAATGTTCATAGACTGACAACTTCAAAATTAATTATTCACCCTTATCGGGTTGTTGGACAACGCCCTAGATATACCACGTATCGGTCAAAAATTTTATTGAATGTCCGTCAATTTAAAACCGATAAACCGTGGGTGTAGTCAAAAATTTCACTTTCACTAAAAAATAAAACTTCTTTCATTTCAGAATTTTTATAGAATAAAAAGTTGTTACACTAATTGTAATTACGTCATATAAAAATTTTTAGATGAGTATTAATAAATGGTATAAAATGATAGGCATATGATAGAAATGGTAAATGCACATCAGGATGGGATTTATTATACTTCTTTTTTCGTCAAGGTTTCCTTCGGATTAATAATGTAACAGCGGCAACGAAAAATTAATTATTGTGTATGCCTTCCAAACCGAATTTGTTTCTTATTTACTTTCTTTGAAATTTTGATTCAAAATTCTTTGAAATAAACTATATGGAACCCTTAATCAAATCCATTTCTCAAAGCTTTAAATATAAAATAGAGTTCCTCGATATATATCCTGAAATTGTTTCTGCACGCAATTCAGAATTAAGAATCTACTTTTTAGTTTCTGCTTAACATACGCACATAAAAGTTTATATTATTCTTATACGCTTATCTTGTTAATTTGTATCAGAATAATTTAGCAAAAAGTATTATAACTGAACTTGAATCTTACAACCTAAATCTTTGGCATGAAAACATAAAATTTCTTAAATTTCATCTATTATAATTGTAAGATATATATAGTGTTACTAAAGATGCTATTTCAAATCTGTTCATCAATCTAAAATAATACAAAAATATTTCTTAATGAAAATGAAATTCCTTAACTTTTTATTTGTTCAATGTAGAAGAAAGTTGAAACTTAATTAATCACCATCAATTCCAATCAAGCAGGTTAGATAACAAACAAAATTAAATTTTATGGTGTGATTTTCTTTATCTATCTTAAATATAAGGTATGTCAAAAAAATTATGCGCTACTTAAAAAGTAATTAAAAGACAACTAGAAAAATAGTATGCAAGAAAAATAATTTTAACACTAGTATTTGAAAATAAATTTTACTCAAGGACCATTACGTAACAACCGTAGTCTTATTTATTAATTAAATGCTTCACGAGTAAATTTTCCACTTGTTTATCATACTAATAATTAACATAGGATGGTTTATTTGAGACTATTCGAAATTTTTCCATAATTCAATCCGAAATCAGTGAAAGATGCAAATTAGATTAATTTACTAAACTCAAACTATTTGAACATGTTTGCTGTTATAGAATTTACTACTTTAAAATACTTTTATGTTTACCTGAGTGTATTTAAAACTTGACGGAATAAATTTTGTGTGCTCCAGGGCTCTGTAAATATTGTTTCATTGTTTTAAAAATACCTTTCCACGTTTTAGCATTAAAATTGGCGTTTTTTTGTAACAATTTCAAGACCTTGAAATTAATGTTAATTTTTCTTAACTTTTGACAATAACTTGTAGAAATCACATCAATTGTTCATAGTCCAAAACTAAAGTTGTTTATTCCAGACTGCAAAACTACATATATACTATTCCAAGAAAAGGTGTTCGGTGGTGACCAGGTTGTCTCCTATATAGTTCATCCGATATCAAAAAACCAAAAAGATAATTTCAGAGGATAGATAAAACTAGGAGTTAATCGAAAAAATAATCGAAATTTTGAATTTTTACAAAATGGCGACTTAAAAAAAATCTAATTTTGAGCGATTTTATAGAAATCTTGGTCACTGACTTAGAAAACCTAGTTTTCAGAAAAATACGTTTAAAGTTTCAGCAGAAGTGTATACAGAGATATTTTGTTTTATTACTTACATAGAATTTTGTTTGAAATGAAATTGTTTTTTGGCTACAAAATATTTCAGCCTATCGTGACCTAATTCTACTACTTTGTATTTTAATTCTACAATTTTTTTAATACACTAAATGATAATATTTTAATCCAATATTAATAAATAAATAGAAGTAAATATAACCATATGTACATTTAAGCTTATAAACAGTTAGATACTAATCTGAGCTATCCGTAAATATTTATCTATACATACAAATAATAAAGAATTCAATACATCTTTTAACTTCGAAGAAACAACAAAACGGGTAATTTTGTACACTCTGTACATACTGACTGCTACTTTTTGACTCGATTTTAATTTTTCAGTTATTTATAACAACTTTTTGAAAACATTAAACTTTTTGGATGTCAATTTTTAAAAATCTTAGCTGTTTGGATATAAAGAAACTCATAAAATATAGACAACACGAATTAGAAAAATCCTTCACACATCTGCTTAGGGAATGAACATGCTTGTTATCCTATGAAATATATTATCCTAATAAAACGCACACAGCTTCTGCCGCCTTTTTAGCCTACTAGAGTCTTTTCTGTCACATTGGAAGGTCTAGGTATATATTTCTTTCTGTCGCATTCCCAACGCTAGGTATAGCTTCCCCATTTCAAGTATACATTCAATTCGGAAGCTTTGGAACCTCTATTCTTGAACACACTCATGTTTGTATTCATTTTGGCTTCATTTTGTAAATTAATTACATTTTTTCAAGTTCTTATACAAATACTACCAGAGCTTGGTACTTAAGGATTGTTACGTATAAAAAATAATTTTTTTTTTTTATGTGAATGATTTCTCCAAAAATTTGCGTTTACACAAAAAAGTAACTAAAGGCTATATATAACAAAATGTTCAGTTTTGTTATATATAAGTGTAGATTGTTAAAAATAAGTATAGATTACATTGGCGATAATTTTTTATTATGTTATAGCATAAAATAAGCGTCGGAATGGATAATTAAAACTTTAAAACGATTTAAATTAAATATTATCAAAACTAGCATTACATACTCTAAAAAGTTTTTGTAGGATTTGCACGAATAAATTGAAAAATAGTCGTAGCCCTTCATGGTAAAATATGTTTTTACTGAATTTGCAGAACATTATTGGCCAAAATTAATTCAATCGAGGCTCATAAAAATATTCGTGTAATGGAAACTATCTCGCTATTTCTATTTAACATGTTGTAAACTCGGTAGCAAATTAAAAAGTTGCGTTATATTGTTCGTTAACATGTTTTTCCCTATTGGTTTTAGAAAACATTGCGATAAAGCTAGATTTTCAAAAATCTTAAGATTTTAGAATTAGTAGTTAACTGCGCTTCGGAAAACTTGTTTCCGTCCCCAAAACATAGGTATTTAAAAAATAAAATTAACAGATATTTTTCATAATGATTCATGAAATAAAAAATTACAAACTTTGCACTGAAGAAAAAAGTGGTACGTCAAATATACGTAACACGTAGTCAAAAAATATATATATTTACCATAAAATTGTTTATATATTTTATGCTTTTTTGATTCCACTATACAAAGTGAGTACATATTTTAAGTTACCTTGGTTGGGTTTATCCACCAAGTAGAGGAATATTATTCTTAATACTGTATGAATTGTTATACATATTATATAGAACACACACACTTTATTTGGTATGTTTAGTGGGCTCCTGTCTCTGCGGAGTTACTTCGTCCCATCTTCAAGTTATATAACGAACGACTATCTATACCGTAATACCGTAAAAATGTAACGGATTATCATGGGAGGTTTGTAGGTTTTCGTCGTTTTATTTACGTAACGAATATTAAAATAAACGATATAATGTTATAGAACGTTTCAAGTTGATAGCATGATTACGCGAAAAATTGGTCACAGATTTTTTTACGAATTTATTTTACTTAGCTTGTAGTTTGACTTTTTCAAATCAACAGTTTCCAAATGTAATAAATAAATAAAATATTATCTAATTTATCAATGTAGTGAATTAAATTTGAATACAGTCGGTAAAAATTGTATATCTAAATCTTGAAACCTCTATTTTTATTAAGCTTATTTGACAAATATTTAGCCCTCATTCATCGTTCTCACACCTTACGCTAAAAAGAAATATAATTGGTTTTAAAATAATTCAATCTAATATTGGATACAACAAATTCAAATCGTGGAGTACAATTTAAAGAAAAGTTAATGTTAGGATTAAATGATCACCTTTTACTGTTCGAAACACCAAAAATTACTAACTTCTCTAAACCGAGCTCCTTTATGGGTTATTTTCGTTCTTGATTTTATAAAATTTCTAATCTATAATACAAACAGAAATTTTTTATAAAAATTAAGCGAAAATATATTTTAAACAAATCAAAATATTCACTAAAAGTGTAAATCATTCGTATACTCTACATATGGTATGGAAAAATGGAGTCCTTATGGGTATAAATACCTATATAACAATAACAATAATATTGAAATTATATGTGCAAATTTTAGCTGGAAAACTAAACAGTTTACGAAAAAATTATTTTAAACAAACATTTTTTGCCTTTGAGTTTTTTATTTATTTATTTATTTTTTGTGGTTAAAAAGTTGTGCCACTGATTTGTTGGATCCCATAGATTAATTTTGCTCATTCACGAACTATTTTTTTTATGTTTTATATACGGCATTAGCTCGCTTAATGACTGAAAGGCAGGCAGAAAAGGAATAAAGAGACGTATCTTTGAACACCTATGCAAACATTTTGTGTGTGGCTACAATATTTTTTAGCATTGCAAACTTTAGACGAAAATACTCAGACGTATAATATAAATGCAGAGTATAAACACTGTAAATACAACTGAAACACTTTGTAAACATTTTGTAAGAATGAATGTAAAGAGAACTTACTGAATATCATTTTGCGCACTACAATCTATTTGACTTGGTGTATATTTTCTTGGAATATCATTTTTCTATTTAACTATTAAAAATAATAAGTTTCTATGTTTATGATATTATTTTTTTAAAGCTAAGAATACTATCCACAAGATACATATAATATAAAGACTGAAATGAATACACATGCACATAGTTCGTAAAATATTGATAATATGTCGTTCAAATAATATAATATATATAATTTACGTTGTAAATCATTTTTTCATTTTTTCATGATTTGTTAGGTATATGATTGATTTAATTTAATAACTACTAGCTTCGCGATTTTGTTACAAAAAAAAAACGAAATGATCAAGATATGAATGTTTTTTTCAGTTTATCTACATTTTCTACAAAACTAGACTTTTTACATAAAAGAAATTCCTACACGAAAACTGGATTTTGAGAAATAAGTAGCTCCCGACCAATTATTTTTATGTTTTCAATTAATTTAAACATAAATCAATGTCTTTTATTTTATTGTTTCAAAATATATTAAGCTATTTAATATTTGTTTAATGAACACTCGTTAAGATCCTATTTATTAAAAAGAAAAAATAATAACTTAAACTACACTTTAATTATCGGAAAAGTTATTTAAAAAAACCAATTAAATAAACTATTTTTATGATTTGAAAAAATTCTGTAGGGTTTCTAATACCTACAAAAGTTTTGTATGTAGCTGTTTCTTTAAGTTCTACAAATACAAATAATTGAAAAAAATCCGGGAACAACTTTATTTATTTACTTCAACCCATTTTTCTTTCTTTGTAGGTTATTAGAGACAAATTCTACAATTTTTAATTGGCTGTCTATGTGTGTTTGTATATATATATATATATATATATATATATATATATATATATATATATATATATATATATATATATATATATATATTTGTATATATAATTGGAATCTCGGAATCGGCTCCAACGATTTTCATGAAATTAAGTATATAGGGGGTTTCGGGGGCGATAAATCGATCTAGCTAGGAATTTTTATATTTATTTTCATTTTTAGAAAATGTCATTTTATTCGTGTTTTATCGATAATTTTTTATAATGTAATGATATATTTGTGTAATATTTATATCGACCGACAAGTAAAATTAATTTTTTTTACATTTTAAACCCAACCCTACCCAACAAAACAACACAATAAAGTGAATAATATTTTTCAAATAAGATTTTCTTATTATAATTGTATAATTTTTTATATATGTATATATATATTTGTTTATATATATAAAGTTTTATTTCCAAAAAACACAATTTATAAAAATTAAAAAAAAATACCGAGCAAAGCTCGGTCATCCACGTACTATATTAATTATTCTCGAAAATATCAAGAAAAAAAAACAATATAGACGAGGGATAAACTTCATTAAACGCATAATTACGCAACTTAAGATTAGGAAACAAGCTTCTGTAGTTAGTCTTGTGGATAATACCTAGGTGTATTATTTTATTTTCTTGAGTTATTGGTTAAAACACTCACAGGTTCACATACTTCATAATCTTTTTGAACTACACAAGTTTTATTTGTTTTACAAAATTGAATTTTAGAAGCTTTTAGTGTTATACAAACTTCCTATATACTATGTTTACATGTAATTTAGAATATTATACATTTTTTTTTTTTGCCACTGAATTATATAAGGTATATTTTTATCATATAAAAACACAATATCACAAACCGACCACACAAGTGTTATAAAGAAACCATGATACTCTTGTTTATCCCGAAAGTTACATCATTTTCTACATAACAAATGTATTTCTGCACTTATAAAAATCTATTTTAATGATATTTTTACTACATGGTTAGGTACTTTTAACGCTTCGTGTAACAAATAAACGTAAATAATTATATCTATGGGACTAATTATGTATATCTTTCGTTCATGTAATACGTACTACCACACTACAGAGCATTTATATGTATGTTAACTGTAGATAAACTGTTTGTCACTATCTCAAATTACCTTAATAAATTAAATAATAATTTATAGTTTAAAAAAATAAAAACATAAAATAAATGCACTTTAATTATAAATGCACAAAAAAAAGAAATAAACGTTAAACGTTTAATATACTTTAATGTCTTATGGGCAAAAGTGAAGAGCCCTTTAGGTCTACAGAGCTAATATGCAATATACATATATATATATATATATATATATATATATATATATATATATATATATATATATATATATATATATATATATATATATATATATATATATATATATATATATATATATATATATATATATATATATATATATATATATATATATATATATATATATATATATATATATATATATATATATATATATATATATATATATATATATATATATGTATATTGCATATTAGCTCTGTAGACCTAAAGGGCTCTTCACTTTTGCCCATAAGACATATAACTGAAGAAATTTAAACAAAAAAAATTAAAACACAGTTTAAAAATCAAAAATTTATGCAAATTTAGTAGTTAATACACTCTTTAGGACTCTTGAGCTACCTGCTTCCAGTTATGAATGTTAAGTTCTTCGAGATGAATGTTATGTTCTCCCTCTCCTGGTTTTTCCAGAAATCCCTCTGGACAACACTTGTCTTACCGCTCTCCGTTCTATCAAGTGGTATGATTCAATTTACACAATTCGGAGCCATACATTACTGTTGGGTTTATTATGGACTTGTATACCCTAGCTTTTGAATTAGTAAACATGATCGTGGAATAAAATAATTGTTTCAGTGTTATAACGCTTCTTGAACCTGGAGCAATACTTTCTTGAATTTCTGGTGCTTCATGGCCCTGGTTACATATGGTACCGCCCAAATAATTGTATCTTTCTACTTCTTCAAATTCATAATCTGTACTGTCGTTCATTGATATTTTAGAGTTTCTTTATTATCCTCAATACTGCTTATTGATCGTAGCCTCATATACTTTGATTTTTTTCAGTTATTTACAAGCCATTAGTTTTCATGCTGCCCGCTCGAGCTTTTTAAATGCATTTACAAGATTTTATTTTGTTCTTACAAGAATTGTGATGTTATCGGCGTAGGCCAGGCATGGATTCCGATGTTCACATACAGTCCCTTTGGTGCTTATATCACTCTCTCAAAATTTGGTTAATTGTTGATCTATTTCTTCAGAAACCATACTGATAATCTCCTATTTCATTCTCGATATATATAAACTCTCCGATACTGTTGATCGATTTTTATGAAATTTTTTGTGTATATTCGGTAAGTGTGAGAATAGGTCATAATCTGTTTTTTATACCCCTAAGTGATAAAAGTGACCCAGCTTTTTAATTTATTTAATTTATTGCAAATTTTTTATTACAAATTCTCACTTGAAGTTTGTTTCAAATCCTATTAGCATCAATTCCATCAGAATCAATATCAATATATTTGAATTTTAATTTTTTTCTTAAACATGTAGTCTTCTCATTTTTAATATGTTTCGAGTGATAGTATAAAACCATAAAATTAATACTTTTGTATCGGTAATTGACATTTCAACTACTATGCAGGGTTATGATTTTGGCAGCGTATCATGCGTATTTACGTATCTGTTTATATTTAATTATATAAAGAACATACAAGTATTCGCATATGGATTTGATTTGATATACTGCTAAAAGTTAGTAATTGTGAAAATAAGCAGCATCAGGTTAAATAGAATCGACTAAGCGTTTTTTGCAGCCGCAAGAGAATGGTGAGAGTGTCGAGAAATAATAGCTAAATTTAATTTATTCTTTAAAATATTAAAAAAATAAAAAATAATACTTTTAATTTTTTCATACATTTTGGCTTTCTCAGTAAAAGGGAGTGTAAGACAAAGATGAATCAAAGTTTGTACAATAGTTTTAAAAGATATATGTGTTTTTATTTCTTGAATTCATTAGGAAAAAGTTATAAAATATATTAATTAGGTAATTAGGTAGGATTGAAAACGAGTCATGTGTGGAAATATATATATATATATATATATATATATATATATATATATATATATATATATATATATATATATATATATATATATATATATATATATATATATATATATATATATATATATATATATATATATATATATATATAATATATATATATATATATACCTAATGATGTACCTAATGATCAATGGTTGCCGTCTTATTAAATGGAAATGGTGATATATGTTATGTGCTCTCATCTTAGTATCTTACAAAAAAAATTGTAAAAAAAAAGTTATAGAAAATTATTCATTCAATCGTATTTCAGTCAATTTCAATGACGAATAATTTCAAAGTTGAGAATGTTCAATAAATATGCTCCGGCAATATATAGCATATATTGGTCATTTGATATTCTTACAACTGTTTCCTTCTATTAAAGCATATCATTGTTTCTAATGACATTTTCTTTTAGTTAGGATGCTGAAAAAATAAAAAAACAATTTGCTAAATCAAAATAAAAAATATGATTGTTCCGAAATAATTCGTTTTGGGTATGAATAAATAATGGTAAAATAATTTTTGTTTAAAGTACGGAAAATTGATGATCTGCATACAATTCATATAAAAAATTAAGTATTTACATAATTAAAAAAAAAAAAATTAAAACAGGGACAATTTTGATCGGATCTCAAAAACACACCCCTTATAAAAGGCATCACTTTGCGATTAAATTATTTTTAATAATTAGAGCTGAAGCACAGCTCTAAAATTAGTAGAGAAGCCTGGATTTTGATTGAAAATCTATGTCGATTTAATGTTATATGAAAAATATGTTTCGAGTAAGAAAATATCTCTCAGTTTATAAAATATATCTTAGTCTTCAGATTTGACCGATTTCTTTTCAATCTCCCTCCCTAAACGGATTTTTTGCGAATTTTTCACATTTAAAGGGCAAATTTTTTTGTTTTAATTTATTTTTACTTCTATTTCTACTTGAAATACAAAATTGATGCTCAATTATTATTAATGCTTTGGGAACCAGCAATAAAAATTTCACCATGATTGTTCCATTCCCTCTGCCTGAGTATATATGTATGTGATGGATGGAGCTGAAATTTAAGGTGAAAGTAATTCATAGTGGCCTACGTTTCATACAAAATTATAAAATGATTCCGCCTCGATTTTATTTAAGTCAATTTCAAAATATTTGCAAATGCTGCCATAATTTCGCCTGTAATATGAAACACATAATATGTAACGTCACTGAAAGTTTTAGTATTTGTGATAAAAGGTTAGAGATAAATATGTCGAAAAGTTTAAACTTTGTTTTTAATTCATTAAGTGACTGACTACTTCACCCTAAATTTATTGTATGAGAGGAATTTCTATCAGGATATATTTTCTGTTGCCTCCAGGAGTCACAGTTTACTGCTTTCTATAATGAATACATAATTTGTTTATTGATTTCTTTTGGGAGTATGTTTAAATTAATTATTTAGTCGTTACATTACATTATATTTTTTATACAAAAACTTGTGTTAAATAAAACACTAGAGATTTGATAGCTAATATAAGCTGTTGATACCTAGTACATGATATTTAATTTTAAAATATATGAATATTTAATTTAATTTCTGTTCGCTTAGATTGCGGAACAGTAACTAGCTATGTGCTCAAGGTATTTTTATTATTATTATTAAATTTTTATTATTTTGCATATAGACAATATAATACTGTTTGTGAGTAGAATAAAAAATTTTTATTTCTGCGTCGTGTACGATCTATTCCAGAGCACATGTTTCTTTTATAAAAATGGTAAATAAAAGTTTCTTGCCACCCGAATAGTTCAAATTGAAGATAAAAATCGATATGCCGTAGTCTTCATAAAACCACTAGCAATTTTGCTTTGATTATTTTGCAAAAAAAAAACTTCTTCACACTATGAAGTATAAAAATTGGTATTCAGTTTTTTCTAAGCGCCGTTATTTAAATAAATTTTCTCTTATAGCTGAATAAAATGTCGAAATAGGAGACAACCATATTCGGTATTAGGGAATTTTATTGATCCAATGTATTTTGCCACTGTATTATCAAATTTAAAACTAACTTTAAAATAAATGCAATTACCATCTAAGAGCTTTAAAATTAAAAAAAACGATTAAAAAAAAATTATTCTAAGTAGAAGGAACAGTTCTTGATCATCTCTTTACGGGTCATTCATTGTTAAAAATACAAACCATTCGTGATTATTTGTAATGTGACTAGGTAATATTTAAAATATAGTTTTTTTAATTTGATTGCTTCATTTGATTTTTGTGTGAAAAATGTGTAGTTATTTCACAACAAAATGTGAAACTAGACTCAATTACATATTGAAATTCGAAAATTAAATTAAAATTGATTCAAAAATCAAACATAATAAGCTCTCAAAGTCCATCTCTTCAATCCTCTGTTTGTGTAGAAAAATCATCTCAAATCAGGAAATAAAAAACCTAGTCATCTTGCCCATGAAACATATTTTTAAAAAATCCGAAGACTTTTACTGTGAAATTCAAGTTTATGCCATGTATTCTAAAAATTTAAAATTGTAAAGAAATTATTTCCTTCCCCATATCAAGGTCTTTTTTGAGTCTTTTAAAGAGCATACGTCAATTTCTCATTGCTCAGAATAAATTGTAGCAATAATTATAGTGATTTAATAAACCACCATTTATTGAAAATGTTTATATTATTTACAAAAAACAAAAGGGCCTATTTGAATTTACCTTTTATGAATTATGTATCTAGATCTGGTATCCGTTTATAGTTCAATTTCTGACATAAGTATTAGCTGCGATAATGTTTTGGCAGATTGTATAATAAAAACTCTGATTAAATGTACATTTAAACAACTTTTAGAGAGTTCCCTTTTAAAGATAATGATTTTGTGTAAAACATAACATTCTAACACATGGACTAAAAAGTCCCGGGCATAACAAGGAAAACACAGTTTTTTTGGTTCAAAATTAGCTTTATTCATCAACGTAATCTCCATCAAGAGCAACGCAATCATTCCAGCGCCACTCTAATATTTCAATACCACTTTTGTAGAACGATTTATCTTTTGCCTCAAAATAGGCCACAGTTTCAGCGATAACCTCTTCATTTGTGCGAAATTTCTTACCGGCGAGCATTTTTTTCAGGTCTGCGAACAGCCAGTAATCGCTGGGACCCAAATCTGGCGAAAAAATTCCGGTTTGTTATGTTTAAACATGTGCCAAACACTGCTCAGAATCATCAAAACGTTCTCGTTTTTTGGTCAACAGTGAGCAAACGCGGCACCCACTTTGAACAGAGCTTTCTCATAGTCAAATGCTCATGCAATATAAAGCCAACTCATGCAATATAAAGCCAACGTTCTTTTGATATCTTTACGATGTCTAACTCACGCTAACTCACTCAACTTCACTTTTCGATCAATAAAAACGATTTTGTGGATTTTTTGGTGTTACCGCCTCATTTGGACGTCCACTGCGTTCTGCATCATCGGTGTCTCTACGACCACGTTTGAAGTCAGCAAACCAACGTTTAATTGTTTTTTCTGATGGAGCGGAGTCCCCATAACACTTTTCAAGCCATTGCTTCGCTTGAACGGTATTTTTTCCCATCAAGAAGCAGTGTAAAATTAAAACACGAAATTGTTTTTGATCCATTGTTTTAAAAATAACAAAAGTAGCGTCACTCTTAGCACAATAACTTACAAACTAATGAATAGAATATCTTGAAATTTTAACAGCTGTCTTTTGAAGGTTAGTATGAACTGAAAAAAAGGTGACTGCAATAAAACTAGCACCATCATTGTATTATTCCCGGGACTTTTCAGTCCATGTATTATTAAACTTTCTTTACATTGTTCGACAATTATACCCAATAAGAAGTAGCAAGTGACTGTTGAAATGCCCAAAATTACACAAAAATTACATTGATCGAAAGATGGCAAATAGTATAGGTTTAAAATTTATAAAATGATAAAATTTGCTCCGCCAATGAAATAATATCAAGATATAACAATCGCAGCTTATAAATATTATTTGCAATTTATCAACTGATCAATATTTTGACATATAGAACTCTTAATGATATAAGCCGACGTAAAATATATAATTATATTTAATTTGTATACTCGACTTACATACAATATGTCAGAGTATATAAATTTCAAAAAGTTGTAAAATGATAATTTATAATACTCTTATAAGGCCAATAGTGACATACGGATCAGAAACCTGGGTTTTGAGCAACAGAGACCAAAATATAAACAAATCTAAACAATCAACTCAGTTAGTTGAAATATTCACTTGCTTAAATTTTTTTTAGAAATGACAATTAATTTTAACCAAAGACATAATAAAATTCATAAAAGCTAAAAGAATACAATGGATTGGACATGTTGAAAGAATGGAAGAAACGAGCATGCCTAAGAAAATCATGAAGGGAAAATTATTCAATACGAGAAAAAGAGGTAGACCCAAATTGAGGTGGCTCGATCAAGTTCAAATAGGAGGCTTGCAAGTCAATCCGGATAACGTTTTGAAAACGAACGTATCTAGTGGTTAACAGAAGTTTTTAATCAGATAAATTAATTTTAGTCCGTAGTTTCAAACGCTAGCAAATATTGAAAGCACGAACAAAATTTTGGTACAGATATTCAGTAGTGTATCCAACCTACTCGTTCGTCTGTTTGCTTTATAGAACTAAGAAACAAAAAGGCATAGCGGATTAAAATCTTGATGGCGTATTCTTAATCTTAAAAGTGAGTTTAAGTGAATGAGTTAAATGGGTTCCATGGGATCCAACGGATCCATAACACATTTTTTTTAGCTAAGAGAATGAAGAAAAATTTAACTGTATAGATTCGCCAGAATTTCAGCTCAAATTCAGCTAGAAAATTCATATATGATTGATTATAATAAATTTTATTACTTGATTATGATAAATGTTATGATATTATTAAGACACAAACATATATATTTTAAGAAAGATGATTAAAAATAGTTGATATTCAATAATATGTCGAATATATAATCATAAGATAATATGTTAGATCCCCTGGATAATGTATGTTATTCTCTGTGTTTTTTAAGTATTCTTTAAGAATAAATTCCTGTAGTTTACGTAGGTCTTGTATGGCGAATGTTTTTTTTAAATTATCTCATGGATGCATTATAAAGACAGTTTAAGAAATTGTACATAGAAGATGATAATAATAAAAAATTTATATTAATAACAAGACATTATTTATCATTACCGAAGACTAGTAAATGTTTATATATATATATATATATATATATATATATATATATATATATATATATATATATATATATATATATATATATATATATATATATATATATATATATATATATATATATATAACTTTTTTTGTATTGCTGTTTCTTCGTAAGGAAAAAGTAATTTAGAAAAGAAGATTACTGTTTACTTATAAGTAGACATTTCTATACACTCACTGATAAAAGTATAATTTTTTTCAATGAGAAAATGTACAGCATTTGGACTAAATCACTGTAGCAAAACTAAATCTTTAAGACAACACGGAGAGAGACAATAATATACAGGTTCTGTCGTTTTTATTGAGATTACTAGGTGTTGCCCGTGGCCTTGCTTGAGCAGTAATCCTTTTCATTCGTATTTATCCCTATAAACTTTTAACTTCTAATTTTTCCATATCGATATTTTCAATTTCAAAATGGATGCCATTTTCCTAATTAAATCATATCAATTTTGAAGTTTATTCACCCCTTTTTATTTCCTACGATATTGATTTACAAACAACTTATGCGATTTATTATATTTTGACACAATATATACTCATGTAGTTATTGCTAATTGTGTGGTTCAAGTGCAATAAAATTTTTAATTGATGATATTTCCGGCAAACAACGCCCCAACACGCCTTCAAAAGCCACCCATGTAGATTTTTTGAATGTGTATCGCTTTTCATCCTCTGAATCGGTTTTTATTTAAAAAACTAAAAAAAAAAACGTCTTTATCGGTCCGGGAGCAATGCTGTGTATTTTCGAATTAATACCTTCTTGTATAATTTAATATACAAACTTTGAACCCCCATTTTATCCCTTTAGTCGTTTAATTTTCGTATGCGTCATAATAGCCATGATTTTATTTTATACATTTAAGAATTAAACTACAAAACATCGAATGAAAATGCAAATCTCTGTCTAAATTAAAAAATTGAAAAATGCATAATGGAAACACCTATACTGTACCAAACCAAATAGTTAAAATTGGAAGCAATGCAAGTAACAACAGAAAACATATAAGCTATCTGGAAATATATTCAAAATCGCGACTCGTACAATAACTTGGACAAAGTTATATCATTCAACAGAAACTCTAATTTTCCAAATATAATTCTAAAACTAAAACTCAATATATGACATTATCTGTTATAGCCCACATACGCATAAGCAATCTAAACATTCTAAAAATTCGTATATAGCTTTATTATGATTAGTGTAACATGTACGTTCCCCTACGAAAATTTGGATTAGTGGGTCGTTCTCTTTTTCAGAAACGTAAAATTATTAATAACCTCCCCACCCCTCCACAAGCTTGAAATTGACGGACTATTTTATTGGTTGTTTAGGAAAATCATTAAAAACCATATGCAAAAACCATTTTTCCAACAACGTAAAAAAAAGACGTGTGGCACTCGGGGACTGCCGCGGTAAAGCTATTGCATAGCATTTTGTATCAACTTATGCAATTATAATTTATTTTTTTTTTTTTTTATTTATTTTATTCATGCAGTATTGCTTTTTCTTACACCTATACACCTATATACTTTCTCATAAACAGCTGCTTATGTATTCGTCAGATTTCGAAGCAGCTCGTCTCGATTCGTCAAGCCACACCTCCTTGCCCGTCGGAGTGGGGAGCGTTAGGTTTTTTCGTTACGGAATTTCTGGATTCGGTCCCCGCGCTCAAGGCCCGCGATAGAAGCTATGCAATAGCTTTAAAGAATGATAGTTATCCGATAACATCAGAATTGCTATTTTTACAATTTTTGAGTTGACGGAAAACGGACATCTGGGTTTATAACTTGGGTGGCAAACTAGTTTATACCTTTGTTATTGAATAATCTTCGTATTATAATAACAAAAACTCCAATGTCGCTTTTAAATTTTCCAAGTACAATTTAGCAGAACATCCAAACAATATATATTCTCCAATTAGAATTTATATTTGGAGCTTCATTATAATTAATATATATTAATTATTATTCTTATAAAAAATAAAAAACACATAGTAGTTCCCGATGATAGTCCCCAAACCAGCTTAGCCTATTTAAAAGAAACTTTTCAGACATGTATGGAATGGTGTTGCCAAAAGAAATTTACCCTGACAAAGGGTGACAAAGGATACTATCCCTGAATCCACTAGAAAAACTGGAAGGTGTTCAAATTTGTTTGAAAACAGTAGAACCGATTTGATTAAAAGATTTCAGGCAGGAACAGGAAATTTTTGAGAGTGATATGACCAACTATCTTCCTCTACCACCCACAATATTGGGAAAACAATGTCAATTTTTATATGAAATATCGACAAATAAATACTTTAATCTAATGAATACGTCATATCTATATGGATAAATAGTATATTTTCAGGGGCGGATGAAAGGTGGGCAGCAGGAGTAGTATTGTTGTTTACTGCTTATTTATCTTGTTTTATCAAATCATGCTAATAAACAGACTTGTAATTAATCTTACTGAACGTATATTTTCCATTCAATCAATATTTTAAATTTAATTATCTAAATCAATAATTGGGTTCGACAGTTGCAAGTTTAATGAAAGTATTAAAGAGTTAAGTTTGTTGGGCAGGTGTTTTACAGGCTGTCTCTAACGCCTCTACCGCTTTCTTTCCGCAGAGGTGCACTGGAGGGCTCTTTCGGCTCCCGTACGACAGAGATCCGTGCCCAAACATTTTTGTTTTTACTAATTTAATAACTTAAAAATTACTTTGATGTCTAGATATGTGAAAGTTTCAACTTCTTGATTAAAAATTAAATATCGCATCCTATATAAACGTAACGAATGGCTGGCAACACCAAAGCATCAAACCACCCTCATTCCATACAATCATGCAATAGATGAAAATAAATAAATACAAACATTCATTATATTCAATGTTCTATCCGCACAATACAAGTAGTGTACCGATACAGTGAGTACAGACAGCACTGAGTACAGTGGTAGTCATAGTCGTTTAGATATATAATATTCGTACAACACGAATAAGAAAGTTAATTAACTGTTTAAATGTGTACAAGTAATATCCTTCTTCTTATTTCACTCTTTTGTTTTCGAAATGTTCAAAACTAATCCAAACTGTTATACGAGTACTGTTTCTATATGAATAGTAGTTATACAAACTAGTAACCCAATGCACATATATATATAATTTACAATTGTGTTTATATGAGAAACAACATGGCCAGTAATAATTAGCCATATCTTTCTAAAAATTTTATGATAGAAAACTATTGTCCAGAAAACTTAAATAATATTGAATAATACTGCACTAGTTCTCCTATAAAAAATAAAAAAGGGGAAATACAGTGAAATCTTCTGAATTATGTTGTTTGACTTAAATTATAAAAGGATGACTCATTTATTACTTACGTATCCTTCCACGCGCCTTCAATTGAAAAACTTTCTTTTGTTTACACTTTTGTCCATAGTAAGGTTTTCAAACTTCTAGTTGAAACGAGCAGTTTTTATTGGAAATATACCAATTATAATAATGACTACATTTTTTACTTAAAATTCGCCAATTAGATATGCTTTCGCATGTATAAATTATATATATATATATATATATATATATATATATATATATATATATATATATATATATATATATATATATATATATATATATATATATATATATATATATATATATATATATACATACATTTATATATATAGTAATGTCTATTCTGAATTTAAACTGTTATTTTAAAATTAAACTCAACTACGTTTCGCTGTAAAAATACACAGTTTGGAAGACCCACCGCTATAAGATCAATTATAGTATCTGAATTCATTGAATCCATTGATTTTCTTACCTTAAGTAATAATTTTTCTTTTTCCTTACTCAGTAACGCGTTCCACATTTACTTATAAATTAACACATACCTTGGACGTAATGATCTAGTTTACTGTTCATCACTAAGATTTCTTCTCTATGCTTATATATATCTAATTAAAACTATGAGACCATAGTTTTGAACTTAATTGTATTTGTATAAAAGATTAAAAAGGGCAAAGAATATATAATAAATCTTACAATATATAGAATAGGTACTTATTCCTTATTATAATTTATATTGTGTAATGTGAAGGTATACAACACCAAACTCAAGTTCTTTCTGTAATTCTGTACATATAATGTATGTAAGTATATGTATGTATTTTATTTCTATATCAGTAATGAAATTAATTAAATCCGAACGTAAATCTATCTATTATCCATTGTTGTGTGTTATATAAGAATAACAACGTTAACAAATAACAATAATAATAACAATAATTAAAACTATAAAGGTACCGATTCTACTACTTAAATTTATTTATTTAATTATTGAAGACATATTAAATTAATTAGAATCATTTGTTAATTTAAAGGAGGTTGATTTTCTTACAGTAATATTAACAATAGATCAATGTTTTTATAAAAAGCTCCATTTTTGTATGGTTTATCAAATATATAAAATTTAATTTCTAATGTTTATCAAATTAATACAAAATTGGTTTATGATTTTTTGTTATTATTAAAAATGGATGTTTAATAAGTATATTTTTATACCCAACTGAATATCTCTTTAACTGAAAAGAAAAAATACATAAATAATATTTTTCAGTGTAGTTTCAAATGGTATTTGTATAATAAAAACTTGCATGATAGCGCAGGAGCACTGCTACTAAAAAATTGCAAATAACACCCTATACCTTACAATAACTCAGATTAAAAAATTTTTTTCGCTAAAGTCAATGGACCATCAAATTTGAAATTGGTGCTACGTTATGGTGCAAAAATAATTTTGTAAGTTTTTATATTCTTCAATAAATTACTTTAATCAATTTTATTAATAATGTTAAATTTCTTTTACTGTGTACATAGTATATAAGTTTTAGCCTAAAGTTTATAACGCTAGAAAAAGGTTGATCGCACTTGCTATATTTTGGTATAGGTGTTCATAGAATCACCTAATTTTAATTTTAACCTAATGTTTTCCATAATTTTAATGACATTTTCTGTAATAGGTACTAGTATTAATATAAAACTGCTAGATGTAGGAAATTTTGGATTATAAGCTCAACAAGTCACTTATGCCCAAAAAGTACTTTGTTTAAGATGTAGAAAATAGCTTCGCAGAGTTGTTCAAACTTTTTTCAAAAACATTTGTTAAAATAGATGGAAAAAACACAGTAATGCAAACAGAATAATTTATAATTGATCTATAATAGACGAGAATTCTATTGAAATTCATTAGAGGAACGCTGGAAATGGTTTAATCCTCTAAAAATAAACCCAAATACATGGAATTTGAATTAGTACCATCGCTTTGTTTTTGGCATCAAAAAAAACCACGAAATTTTAGAAATTTTTTTATTTTGTGTCTATAGCTTGAATACAACGCATCTTAAGAAAAAATTATTTAACATTAAAAGTACATACAATTTTTTTTCATATAAGCCCTTCAAATTCAAATTCAGCCGTTTGACCGCTATTAATTTTCTAATTTAAATACTTTTTTTCAACTGCGCACATTAATTATAAATACAAAAGCAAATAAACGTTTGTGTTAAATGAGCTTTAAAAAATTAAAGTCAGTTAACTTCAGTTTCAGTTTTCAAATTGGATCGATTTTTCCAACTTCGCTTCAAAGTTCACAAATCTAAATTTTATGAATCTCAACATCTATAATTTGAAAACGAGGTATCCTATAAAAATACTTTTGAAAATTTTAATAACATAAAATTTTGCGTCGAATGTTATCTAGTTCAAATAGACCCAGCCGTTTGGCCGATATAGATTTTCATAGTTGAAAGACTTTTTACAGATATAAGTTGACAAAACTCAATTTAATGCTCATAACATGAAAACAACGCAGTCTATAGAAATGATGATACAAGTTCTGCGTCAAGTCGTTTAGCCACTGTCGATTTTCAAATTTGTGCGGTTTTTCCAACTTTTCTAACTCTTATAACTTGAAAACCCCGCATCCTACGGGGTATATATATATATATATATATATATATATATATATATATATATATATATATATATATATATATATATATATATATAAATATACTTTGAAGAATTCATTCGACGAAAAATTTTATGAACTGTCATTTTTATGTTTAACAAGTTTTAAACATAAACACTAAACCAACGTGAAAAAAAAATCACTCAAATTTGAAAGTATAAAATCTATAGAGGCCAAACAGATAGACCGATTTAAATTTTTGAAAGTTCAATCAACGCAAAAATTAATGAACTTTTATTTTAGTTAAGAAAATTTTTTTTGTAGGATGCGTTGCTTTCGAGTTTTAGGCGCAAAATCAATAGTGTGCTAAAAGTTCGTTGTTTTATAGCTGCTGAAATAAAATCGGTATTAATAACGGTGAAAAAATTAATCAAATATATTGAAAGTAGTTTGAAAAATATTGTATTATTCCGAAAAAACCGAAAAACGAATGCAGCAAATATAATTTAGTCAATATTTTCAGCTGTAGACATGAATGCACAAAAATATTTTTAACCATTTTCATTTTTCGAAATCATAAAATTCTAGTCGCAAATGTTTATAAATAATAAACTATTAAATCATTAAAAAATTCTAGAATAATTGAATATTGTTAAATGATAAAAGTTTTTACGTTATTCTATACTAGTTCAAAACAGTATTGAATAGTATCCAAGTAAAAACTATTAAACTTAAAACATAATTCCACGTTTATTTAAAATGAAAAGCATAATTTTTTCACATGATTTAGAATGACTACTCGGAGAATTGTTAATTTTATGCTTATGGAAAATACAAATGGAAAATAAAATGTTTAAACTTTTTCCAACGAAAATAATTTTAGAAGCCATCTAAGATTAAATCTAAGGATTGGAAAAATCTCTGATTTTTAGTTTAAAAATTATCCTTCTTGGACAAGTTAATTTTTTAAACAAACCATAAAAACTTTGTTTTGTTTCTAACTGATTAATTATTGTTCATAGTCAGTTCATAGTTATTCTTCACGTATCCAGCATACTCCTAAATTTTTTTGTTCCATAATATTCATATTTAATGGGTTACAAATATTTGTTGCTAAAATAAACGAGCCCTGTGTTGACCGCGGTGACCAAATTCAACTGTTTAACTCCACCACTCAATTCAAAGAACAAAAGCTAGTGATATAGTTCCGAAAATTCCGTGGTTCTTCGGGAAAGTTTATGCAATTTAAGAATTATTTGTGTGATTTCAAATATCTCTAATAGTTTTTGAGATTGGATATACAAAATTCTTCTCTTTTTTTTTTAAATAAATTTTTATATTTCTTTTAAAGTTTCTAGATTCCGACTCCACCAGGATCATAATTTCCGGTGAAGATCAACTCTAATTTTTTTGAAATGTACACAAGTTAACCAGACAACATACATTTCAGGTTTCGTAGTGTTTCCTATTTAAGTTGCGAAAAATTCATTTATATAGACACTCAATAGAAAATAAAAAAATTCATTAGATTTTTATTTTGTCCCGATCATAGTTTTTTAAATTCATAATTATTTTATTATTTCCTTGATATAAAATCTCTATATTATATTTTCTATTATTTCTAAACTTATATAACATTTATATAACATTATCTAGAATGGTTGTTGTCATTCGTTTCAATATATAGATAAGTGTATTCATACACATAAATGACATTTGTAATACAAATTTTATAATGAGAAAATCACAAACAGACTTCCATTTCATCTTCGAACAACATTTTAGACTAGTTATTTATTCAATTCTAGAACTAATTCTATATATATATATATATATATATATATATATATATATATATATATATATATATATATATATATATATATATATATATATATATATACTTAACTATTTTGTATTCCCCTAAGCGTGACCCACTCCAACTTTTATTTTTTACCAAAATTTGTTAATTTTATCATTTTATCGTGCGTTTGCGTCATTGGATTTGGTTATTGCAGTATATCTGTGCCTATACAACTAACCTACGATTTTATATTAATTGTTATTTCAATTAAATTTTATTTATATTTGGTCATGAATTTGTACAGCCCGTAATATATTTGAATAATAAAAATTCAGATAAACATGTAGACCAGAGTAGAAGCCTTAAAAACTGATAAAAAGTTGAAGAAAATTATAGTAGGATGAAACCCATTGGTAACGCAAGATAATATAATAAAAATGAAAGGAAAAATAAATTACGGGCGATCAGAGTTCGGGAAGTGTGGAAGGGGTGAGTTTTTAAGGGTAAAACACAGTTTATTTCGATTTCTGGCAAAAGTACAAGTCCTGTGAAAAAAAGGTAATGGCAAAGTTGTAGGTAATAAAAAGATCTACAACTTTTGTATTATCACTTTTTTCACATATCCTCAAAATTTTTCAATTGAAAATTAGGGTGCTTTTTCGATATTTATTGAAAATAAGATGAAAAAAAAAATATTTTAAAACAAAAAAATTACAGTGTATTTGGAACATAAAAAGGTAAGTTTTGACCAAATTTCGGAGAAAAAAAAAAAACCTAAAACTTGGTTATTTTAATTTTCACATAAATTTTGAGGTTATGTGAAAAAAGTGTAAATACAAATGCTGTAGATCTTTATATTACATACAACTTTGCTTTTTAACTTTTTTCCATAGGACTTGTAGTTTTGCCGGAAATTCAGATAAACCGAATTGTACCCTTAAAAACTCACCCCCGCCCCTACTTCCCGAACTCAGATCGCCCGTAATTTATTTTTCCTTTCTTTTTTATTATATTATCTTCCGTTTCCAATTGGTTTCATTCTACTATAATTTTTTTTGTTTTCAAAAATTATCAACCCTGGTATAATGTATATAATTATAGCTTGGAGTGTCAGTAGATGTAAATACCAGATTGATGTTGATAATTTTAATTTAAACATTATGAACTTCAAATTTTAATACTGAAAGTTCTAAATGTTATCGGTTTTATTTACTAAATAATTTAAAATATGTTAGTAAAGCTAAAAACGTACAATGAATAACAAAAAATGAATGGTTGATGCTTTGATATTTCTATAGGCCACCATCGTCCACATAGCTCCATTCTGTCATAGACCACATTTAAAATAAGTAAGTTATTTTTAATTCACTTACCAAAATATTCACTTGAAATAATTTATATGGTAAAACAATGTTTGCCGGGTCACTAGTAACATATAAAAACAATTAAATTTTGAATTTTTAGACAAAACAAATAATTTTCTAGACGATATTATATAAAATTGACATGAAGTTATTATTTTTAGTCAAACAATATTACGTATCAAACCTTTGTGATGTACTTGTGTGTGTGTGTGTGTGTGTGTGTGTATGATTGTGTGTGCTTTCAGAATATATGTAAACAATATATAAAACAAAATATAAAATGTTTATTTAAAAAATATTATCCTACATTATATCATACTTTAAACATTTTGTAACACTGAAATCGTAACTTTGGACACTAATGTTTATTTGGTACAAAAAATCCTTACAGCTAATCAAATTATATTTCTGAAAAAATTATGTCGACCTGGACTAAAATTATATAACATGTCCTATTAGATACATATTTAACTTCATAGCTTAGTACTTCCAAACTTTATGTTAAAATCGATTAAAAATCAAGCACTATTTTTTCTAATATCTTACCCATCATACTGTTGAGCTCTAAGGTTGCGATATGGAAATTAAATAATAATCATTCTTTTTCAAGAAAAAGCTATTTGAAATAGCCAGCAATTATTTTAATTAAATGTAAAATTAATAGTATTACCTTATTTATTTGTTTCTTAATTTTCCAAAATCCTAAAAAAAAAAATTTAATTAGAAATATGCTAAGAGCTAAATTAACATTTAATCTTAAGGCTTATAGTAATAAATTACATTATTAAAAGTTTAATTGCTTTTTATTTAGTGTTCGATTCAATTAAGATGTGTATGGTACGAGCATCGTTTCAAAAACTTTATCTTTTATTAATGTTACATGAATGCCAAGGAACAGATTTATCAGTAAAATACTTAAACTCGATATAGATATTCAGTTAGGACTTAACAAACAAAATTCAACTTCTATGATATATCAGTTTTGTTTATCTATACAGATAAAATAATAAGACGCATATACTAAATTGTTTTACCAGTAATTATACGAAAACCTTAAACTTCAAATTAGATAAAGGCAAGTTTCGTGTGCTAAAGCCCTATTACAAAAAATGTATAGTAACCAAAAATATATAGAAAAATTATTCAAAACTACCAATTTATATAATTTTAATCTTGAATAGTTTTTAAACTGATGTAATATTATCCATTAAAATAAAAATTTTCGTACTGTATCAAAGATCACCAGGGAAGGGCGAAGGTTTAATAAATTAGTTTTACAACACCTAGAACATGATATACATGTTCTAGAGTTATATTTGAATATGTCTGATAAATACTACTTTTTGGCGTTTCCAATCGCCTCAAATGAGCAGAAATTCTGTGTGTACAGTTTCTTACCACTCAGAAGTATTTCTTTTTAAATGGAGGTTAAATGGATTACGGAAATAATTTTTAAAGCAAAATCCGTTTTTGGAGCTTTAAATATCTGTACAGTACATCCAAATTAAACTAGCGGGTTTGACATATGTATTAATTAATAAATGTTAAGCAAATGCCTGTTGATGTGTTAACTTACAGAATATGTTTTTGGCAATTTATTAGCGCTTATGATTTGTTTGAAATATTTTGTCGGTTTTTTAAGGTTCACGTACCATTAAAGCTCCTCCAAATTACGGCACTCATCTTGAACACAACGAAGTACAAATGCATACTTTGTACTTTGATTATAATTTTCTTAACCTAATATTTACGCATAAAGATTGTGAAATTTCGGTGTCTAAAACTACTATCATCTGCAAATTCGTAAGAACTAAATGTCATTAAAATATCGGTTTTGTTTTAATATATAAATATTTAAGAAAACCAAAGTTATAATTTGCAATACAGAATGCTGAATTGGGAAAAAGCATTAAAAATTTCTAAAATAAATCTTAAGTATGACCAAGCCCCAAATCATCTATCGATAGTGTTTTTAGTACATTATTTTATCTTATCCAGAACCATCCTAGAAAAAAATAATGTTGGTTAACCTATCCTGTTTTCAAACAACTTATTCACCAGCTACACTATCAAATAACAATAAAATTTAATATTATATACAGATAGTCTTAATATATTCCAAAGCCATTATAACCCAATAATACTAATAATATAAACAATGAAATTTCCTATTGTAAAATGAGATTTCTATGTGAATTTCTATAATCGCCTTGAGAAATGCGGAGAAATATTTAAAATGGTATTTCACATAAATCGTTTTACATGTAGATACAGGTAGCATATAGAATACTACAAGTTATTTAAATGATACATGTTAAATCACTTTACGGTTGACATCCATAAGAGCAAAAGGAATTGTTAAACCAAATAAATATGGTTTATAACAGAGCCAGTTTAATATTTTGTCGCCAACATTCCGGTAGTGAAAACTTCAAAAGTGAAAATTTGACTTCAAATGTGAAAACTTGACTTCAAAATATTATGTCTATGATTTGAAGTACTAGCTGTTTTAGAAAATTATTGACTTTAAACTCTGATATAGCAGAAATTAAATTGGTCCTAGTATCCATCCATAAGCATATTAAATTATTTATAAATATATGCTAGTATAACCGAGTATATCAAAAATTTTTTTAAATTCATAAACCATGCAAACAAGTAATTAATCTTGAAAGTCAACTTTAAATATCGGTGACATAATTCTTGAAATCGGATGAGTAGTTTTGGATATTGTTTGTTTAATCTGTTGTAATATTATCTGTTATTTAGTAAAGTTCGTTTAAGTACATCTTAATTAAACCGATTATTCATAACAAATACAATGTATGGATGGATGTAAAATACAGATACACATCCATATCACTCTATAGAGAAATATGATTTAAGGCAATTGATCCAATCTCAATAACCTTAAACATTAAAAAAACCTAGGATATTAAATATGCGTATGTAAATTAACATATAAATAAAATAAATATGTGCGTAAATTAACAAATAACATATGTATGCATAAATAAACATTTTTTATGGCCACTAACGTCACAATTCTTTTGGAAAAATTCGCATAAAAATCAAATAAGCCGTTATAGATAGCGTGATGCACGACCTTATAGCGATTACAGTGCTACCAATTACATAACATATTACAGTATTGATATATTATACAAAAATCTCTTCTAATTGTATAAACTACGCAGTTAGTGCATGATTAAAAAATAGTTCAAACATTGATATGCACCCATTGCTATAAATGTTGGGTATCTAAATAACGACAAACACTGTTCATTCTTAACTTGATTTTTTAATTATTATAAAACCAGTGTTGCGATTAAATTAAAATATCATATTTGTGTTTCTATAAATAGAAAATACAAAATTTCGAGATTAAATATTCATATATTTAAATGAAATTTATGGAATGAAATTAGTTATGTAAGTACGTATGCGTACATTAATTGAAATGTCACGATGTATTTTGCTTGTGAATTTATTTAGGAAGAAAATAAAATTATCCTCATTAAAAGTGAATCATTTGTGTAAGTAGGGATTTCTCTATATATGTATTGTACTATACATTAATATATCTGTATACATGATTTAATTATTAATTTTATTTAATTATTTTTAAATAACATTACATTACATGTTTTATTAATGAGATCTAGGTACACAATTATTTTATTTTATTACATTTCTGATACAAAAAGGTTTTTATTTTCTCTCTACATTATCAATATATATTTTTTTTTATTAAATGGTATATTTACAGAGCAGGTTAAGGTTCAAAAAGATTAAAAAATTTATTAAAAAACAGAGATAGCAATTCAACAGGGAATTAGTTATTTATTTTGACCCTCGCAATGATCTTCACCTTAAACTTTCTTCAAAAACATTAATTAAAATAAAAATGAAGAATATGGGTAAAAAAAACTGCCATAATACTTTGCCATGGTTCCAGGGCATTTTATGTACAGCTCTTTTTAACTTTCCCATCTTTAACCGAATTATTCGCAGAATATTCACAGAACTCGCTTTGCTTTCAAAACATGTTTCATATTATTAAACTTTAAAAAATTAAGTAATAAGGAATCGACAGAGAAAATATTTCCAAATAAATTTAAAATTTCCAACTTTTGTATGAAATTATTGAAGGTTTGAAAAATCCGGAATTAGGATATTTTCGATCCATTTAGAATATACAAAGAAAATGAATAAAACATAATAGATATGTTATTTAAACAATAATTAATAATATCCTTAGCAAGAATAAAAATAAATAATTTTTTTTTACTTGGTGTTTTATCATTTAATTCGCAGAATTTGTAACTTACCTTTTCTATCTACGTCTGTTTCTGACTCACACATTGTATAATAGTAACAAATAATTAAAATAGGTAGAATGAAAAATTAATTTTTTATTCTCGCGAACGCATATTATTAATTATTGTAAAAAGAAAAAAAAACATATTTTATTCAATTTCATTATATTTTAATGGATCAAAAGTATCCGAAGTTAGGATTTTCAAACCTTTTTTCCATTTCCAAAATTATCAACTTCGTAAAAGGCCTTATGATCATTTTTATTCGTAAGTTGTTTCCCGTTTCTAAGTTACAATGCTTTACAATCCTTTAAACATTTTCGATTTATACAACATGAATTCGGTCACATGTATTTAAAGAAAAATTAAGAATGTTTAAAGACAATTGCATAAAAAAATTTATGTGGATTAGTTGTTGGTACTCATGCGCCGATTCCTTCGTGGCTACATTGTATAAATTCACTTTGAATTAATTCCTATAATTTGGACTTGAACTTTTCCTGATAATTATATTGAAATTGAAACATGCATAAGCAAAGTTGTATAGATTAATTTTAATTCAATGGATAAATAAATAAGTATAATTTGTTTTTAGTAGAGAGTTATTGGTTGGGGACTCAATGGTTATATGCATCACGACTTTTTTATTTTATTATATAAAATTTCATTACATCTCTAATGAAAATAATACCGAGAATTAAATACCGTTAATATATTTTTTTTTCAAATTATCGTTTTATGTCATTTGTTTTTACCGTCAGATAAATTATATAATGTTTTTAATTAGAAATAAATTAATAATGTTAATTATATGAAGTATTTAAAAGCAAATTATATCAAGATAATTTTATAGAATTGCTAAGCTTGTAACGCTCAATGTTAATTTAGTTTAAATTATCCTTTCCCGTTTACTCTGCAATATTTTAGGCCCTTGAAATTTGCATTTTAGAACGAACTTAAATATTGCCTAAAAGATTGATATTTAAAAAAACTATTTGGAAGTTATAATTTGATTTTGAACCTTTTAATATTATGTGGTCAGAAAAAATACTTGCTACCCATGGCGGTAAATAAGAGGATTTTAACTAAAATCTTGAGGCATCCGCCATTTAATAATAATTTTATTTTTAGTAAGTATTATTCTTATTAAACCATTTCATTTTATAGCCGCATTTGTCGACCATCTTTGGTAGTTCGCCATATTGGATTTAGAATGATGACGCTTAAAGTTTAGTTATAAGATTTTATCCGAACATAGCTCACAGGCGTAGACCTTTGAATTAAAGGAGGATCCAAAATTAAAAATATTCTGTAACCTTAAAATTTCCACTTTCATCGATTCTTGAGCTTGTATAGTAAAAAAGTAATTATTAGATATTAAGAGAAAATTCTTCTAATTCAGCTTGCAAAATTTGATCTAAGCATACCAAAAATTAAAATAAATGCTTGTTAAAAGGGGTATGTAATGTCAACAAACTTACGCATCAACATTAGTGGAGCTATAAATGTATCAATTATCTACTGCATACACCTCATGTTTTCGTTTGAAATATAGAGAAACTATTTTATACTCTTTAGTTCTCTATATTGGTAACAAATTATTATGGTATAGAAACATGGATCATTAACAATTATTTTTATTTGATTAATATTTTCTGCTTTTTTTGGTTTTGTGAATATGATTTTATGATTTTTTCGTATGGTGAACGTAATTTCTTCTTCTTCATTTTTTTTTTTAAGCTTTGCTATTTTTTTTAATCTTTTTCGTTTTTCTTCATCTTTTTCTACTCGTTATTGTTTTTTTCTTTTTCACGCTTCGCCATGGACTTTCTTCTAGGCAATGGACCAAATTTCAAGTATCTAGCACATCAAGATATTCGTATAAAATCAATTACAACATTTCAACTAGACAAACATACAAGTTTGGTAATAAAAACATGTTAAAATAAGAGTGAAGCTACAAAAGTGTCGCATCATGAAATAATTACTACCGTATGCTAGTCCAAAATAAGACTTTTGAGCCGACTTTTACAATACTTAAACAAAGTATTTTCGTACCTCAAGGTTCAGCTCTATATCTAAATCAAAGAGAATTTATAACAACTCACAGTCTCTTGCAACTAATCCGATTTTTTTTATTAATAAAAATAATAGTTAAAAAAATTTTAAATCTCATACCATGTAATTAATATTTAATATCTTCTCCATAGAAACATTATTGGCCTAATAAGAAAATATGTCAATATTATACCAGGGTAGATAATTTTTGAAAACAAAAAAAAATTACAGTAGAATGAAACCAATTGGAAACGGAAGATAATATGATAAAAATGAAAGGAAAAATAAATTACGGGCGATCTGAGTTCGGGAAGTATGGAAGGGGTGAGTTTTTAAGGGTAAAATTCGGTTTATCTGAATTTCCGGCGAAATTACAAGTCTTATGGAAAAAAGTTAAATGGCAAAGTTGGAGGTAATAAAAAGATCTACAGCTTTTATTTTCACACTTTTTTTAAATAACCTCAAAATTTATGCGAAAAATTCAAATAACCAAGTTTTTGGTTTTTTATTTTTTTTCTCCGAAATTTGGTGAAAACTTACCTTTTTATGTTCCAAATACATTGTAATTTTTTTGATTTTAAATATTTATTTTTTTATCTTATTTTGAATAAATATCGAAAAAGCACCCTAATTTTAATCGAAAAATTTTGAGATTATGTGAAAAAAGTGTAAATACAAAAGTTGTAGATCTTTTTATTACCTACAACTTTGCTATTTAACTTTTTTCCATAGGACTTGTAGTTTTGCCGGAAATCGAAATAAACCGTGTTTTATCCTTAAAAACTCACCCCTTCCATACTTCCCGAACTCAGGTCGCCCGTAATTTATGTATCCTTTATTTTGTATCATATTATCTTGCGTTTCCAATGGGTTTTATCCTACTATAATTTTCTTCTTCTTTTTATCATTTTTTAAGGCTTATACTCTAGTCTATATGTAATTACGAGACATTTGTAAGTTTTTTTTTTATATTTATTATTTTTAAACCAATATATTCAAATAAATGTGTATCAATATGAATTCTTACTCCCGTTAATTTATTGTTATAAAATATGTAAAAGCAAGTTTTTTAATTTTTAATTATTTTTTCTTCGTAAAAATTATTTGCATACTAACCCAAGTCCTAAAGAATAATATCAAAAATTTTAATACAATTATTAATTTTCTAATATTTATATAGGTAATAGTCTCATACTTGTTTGGTAAATAAAGACAAAATTCATAACAAATTTTAAAGAGCCATATAAAAAAAACTTTATTTTTGGTGAACAAAAATATATTAAACTTGTCTACAATAGTATAATAAAATTCCAATATATCTATAATAAATAACTTTATCGTAGCACTAAAAACAGAGTACTAAAAATATATAGATCGCGTTTATGATCAATGTATTTGACGTAAAAAGTTGAATTATCGTCTTTTTCTATATGTTTTTAACTATATTGTTTGCGTTTGTTTTGACTGGATTTCTCGTAGTTTTCCAAATATGATTTGAATTATTTCGAATAATTGATAGTAAAACTCAATAGCAGACAAATATATCTTCATTTCATATTACTTTATTATATATATCTTTATTTGACACAAATCAAAACAGTCTTTATTATCGCATTGAATATAGTTTTGTTTCCATAAAATAAAAACGTAATATATGAAATAAATAACTCAAGTTTTATATTTTTCATAAATGCTCGAGTTTGAATAATTTTCGATATTTGTCCAAATTTCCTAAACCAAAATTCTTTTTATTTTATAGATACATATTTCGACTCCAAAACAGCCATTATCAGTACGATTTAGATAATGGCTTAGAATAAACAACCTAATGTAGATGTATCGGTAGAATTGATGAATTATGTGTATCCGCTGAGATCTTTAAGAATAACCATGAAATCGTCAAATCCAGTTTAAAACTTTTAAAATAGGTACCAAACTAGATGCATATGAAAGTATTTACATTCGAAATTTTGAAATAAAACAATAAATATAGATAAATAACCTACTCCAAATTCCGATTTAATAAAAAATTTCAAAATTCAAGACTAATTATAAGAAATGAAATTTCAAACTATTTAATTCCATTTCATAATTAATTTGAATTTTATAATTTTTATTCTCAAATTTTTAACTGTAAAAATGACGTGGATAAATAGTTCAATAGCATTGACAAAACACTCTACGTAATCGATGTTGACTGAGTAAATTGATAGATACTTGGAAAGAATAAATTTTCCTTAATTCAAGAATTTTGATTACTGTTTCTATGAATTACAAAAAATTACCTTTAAAAGAAATAATTCTTCACGTTTGTACCCCAATGATAATTTCTTTGTTCATATTCTGCACATTTTCAAATTTTGTACTAAGAAATTTTCTATGATCACATTTACGAAATTATTCCAACAATTCAAAAGAGCGAATTTGGACAAGCTCTCATTTTACCAACACTGACTGTCAGTTAAAATGTAAACTGAAAATTTTTAATGTGATAAGGTGTAAGGAAATATATGTTAACCAGAATTTAGTTCTCATAAACCAGGTCCGTTATGATGAGGTTTCATCATCCATATTTTAACTACTCGTCATCAACAAATATATAATGATATAGTGTTTTTAAATTTGAAGCAATACGATAGGATTATAGAGAATAAATGGTGTGTAATCTCCACACAAAAGCATAAATGCAAAAATAAGGTCAAGTTCCTTAACAAAAATTTCGACCTATAAAATATTGGCTTAGGTATTATATGAAACCGTTAGTGTCAAGCTCTTTAAACCATCATCTAATCACTGACTTACCTATATTTTTTTTGTTTTAAGAATACCGATAATTATAATAATGTCACGTATTGATACTCAAGTATTAGAGGATTTTTAAGCAATTAAAGATATCGTTGGATGTCAACTCTAATGGACACTCCAGTACATAATTTAAATAACCACATTAATTTATTTTATGCATGCATTTTTTTCGAATAAAGCAATTAAAAAATCAATCAATTAACTAGCCAATTAAAAAACTATCCAAATAGATCGTTATAAATATTATCCTTTTCAAAAATAATAATAATATAATACTATTTATGTAAAACTAAAAACAATATTCATAAATTTTCAATCATTTATTTAAAATTGTTTCCATGTATAAATATATTAAGTATATATTTACATATAATTACCTATCAGAGAGAGACCTATGTTAATTATTTATTAAATATTAAACATATACTTATTAATAAATTTCATTATCACATTGAATCAATGAATAATAAATTTGAATATTATTATATCATTTGCAAATCATGATAATAAATTATTATCAAAATATAATTATTTCAACGTACGAATCACAATTATAGCATAGTTTAAATTATTTGATATTCAATGTATACGGTAAACAATTACTTATATCATGCATAATGCTAAATTTAAATCAATTTTTGCTATACATAAAATTAATATATTCACTTTTAAATCGAAATTCAACATTTACTACCAGAGCATCTGGATAATTTTTACGAAATCGGGAAAATATTAAAAAAGTTGAAATGTGACTGGTTTTTAAAAGTCATATCAAATTTCAAAAAAAGTTCATCAACCTAGTCCAGTTACGAATAGTCTATAAGAATTAGGAAGATTTTACTTAAAACTGAATCGATATTTAATAGAATAATCGAAAAATAAAAAATTTTGACAGTAATAATTTCATAAGTTTTCAAAAATTTTGTAAGTATATGGAAAATAAAATTTACTGGTTAATTTACCAATATTTTCTGATCATTTATATGCGTATTCTGCTTTATTGAATTAACAGAAAATGCTCATCTTTTAAAGTTTTAAAAAGGGAAAAATAATATATATGAAATCATTAAATGCACATTGACTCGTATTTAATTATTTTAACGAAAAATTATGAAAAAATATATTAATATTCCGTTATTTGTACGTTGCAATACAAATTGATAGTATCATGATAATTTATGAAAATTATATCCTTCTTGTATTCTCCTCATAATTAAAATTTGAGATGCCATTCATAAATTATATCTTAGTATAGATAATAACAATAACCCAAAAATAGATAGGCGAACTATTCAAGAAAATGAAGATTTAGATCCAAAATAAATTATGAATGGTTGGGTATCGTTTAGATTGTAAACTATTTGACTTTATTATTATTATAAGGCAAACCTTATTTAAATTTATTGTAATGTTAAAGCATTATACATTAATTTGGCATTATAGCTAGTAGGAAACGATATTTGAATACGATTCAAATTAAATATTGAAATCACAAAATAATTAATTGATAAATCGATCTATCAATACTAACTAAATAGAATAACATTTAATGATACTTAAATAAGTTAACAGTATAATTAGAACCATAGAAACTTTTATACAGAATCAAATTTGTAGGGAATATTATTAGCCTACAAAATGCATGTTTTTTAACCAACCCTTCATAAGAGGGAGAGGTGACTTTATAGTTAAAGCAACGGCATATTCAATGAATGGGAAAAAGATAGAGAGGTAATCAATTCAAACAATCCGGCATTTAAATATCGATTATTTGCCCCAATTTCCTAGATAAAATTATTTTGTTTTTTTATAATACGTATTTCGACTACAAAGTAGTCATCATCAGTATGAATTAGCTAGTTTATTCATACTGATGATGACTACTTTGTAGTCGCAATACGTATTTATAAAATTACAAAATAATTTGATCTAGGAAATTGGGGCAAAAAGCGAAATTTATTCGAAAAATCCTAGAGTTCTCATTAATAATTATAAAATCCGATATTTCTAAATTTTTTATAAAATGTCTAGGATGGTTAATATGTATTTAAAATATAAAATGCACAGTTTTCCCATTTGAAAATGGTAGACTCGTTTTTAAAGTATTTTTAAACATCAAACTTTAAAAGCATTTTTATTCATTTCCTCTAATTTGTTTCACAAAAAATCTCAATATTAACCTTAAAACAGTTAAATATTTTAATTCAATTTACGACCCTACTACTAGTCGGCTAACAGACGTATGTACAACGGTGTATGTTTGCTTTTTAATTATGATAACAATTATTCTAAAGACATTGAAAAGGGTAATTTTTAAAGTTCTCTGTTTCTCGTTTCTAATATTTTCATTTCAACGCACCGAAAGCTTACCATTAATGAAATTTAAAATTGACCATTTAATAATGCCCTGGATACCAAAACTCGCACCACATACATGCAACTGCATACATGTTAAATTCAAAGATTCAAACCTAATAGTAAAAACTGAATAACAGTACTTTGTTATAATATGCCAAATCCATACCTACAACCAAATTTTAATACAATCAAATATTATAGATATGTGTAATATTATATTCACTGAATATAAATTGACATCAATAACATTATCCCATATAAAGTACAATGTGTAACTGATATAAGGTTTGTAACAATAGATAAACCAAGAAATATAGATTGCATATTAAAATTGATTATGGCACAATGAAATAAAAACATTAGAACTTCAAAATTTCAAATCTTCCTTGAAATCTTCCTTGAAAACTTATCAGATTTTCATAAGCCGTAGGCATTAATCATCTTAATAAAACAGGTCCGGTGAAGGAATAATCGAATAAATCAATTCTAATTTCTAATCGCATATAATTTTTGAAATCTGTCAATCGTAATTTATATTTGCCCTAATTTGAAATCAGTTTATAATGCCGCCTTGTAGAAAATAGAACATATTGATGGCTTGATTGAAAATCAGTGCCACATGAGTGAAAAGACACAATTTAATGCTATCCTGAAATATGATAGAAACAGACCATAAGCCATCTACCTTATCCAAGGCATCGTAGGGTCTATGTGCGCCAAATAGTAAATCAGCTTCTTATTAGCGTTTTGGAAAAAAAACCGATTATCTATCTACAAATAAAAATTTCTAGTGACAGATTTCATGAATGATTCAAATATTTAATCGATTCTTGATCCATGTTTCTTCACTTTTAACCAATTTTATCCGGATGAGTATTACCTATGGCAACCTCTGAAGGTAGAAAATATGGCTGAAAATAAAAAGCAACTAAAGTGAGAAGTAGTTTAGTAATCATTAAAAAATAGTTGTTATGATGTCCATTCTGGAATAATTAATACATTATTTAATTGAAAATCAAACTAATAAAGCAAATAGAACTGTTTTATTTCAAATCAGCTTACGAGTAAAAGCTTATAAATACCAAAAATAAAACCATTCAGAGAGTAGTAAAATGGAGAAAGAGGAGATATGTTTACTAAGACAAGAACGTAAGTCCCATTTAGTTCAATATCACAATACACCTACGCAAGATAAGAATGAACAGATTAGGTAGACAGAAGGAATAAGTAAATTACATTCAATTCATCATTATATTACATGAACATCTTACAAATTTTCGTAGGTGAAGCGAAGATCAAACATGTATTTTGCCATATATCAAATTGGCACTCAAATAAATGAGATTTAGTATGAGCGACCAAAACATATTACAACGAACTACCCAAGTAACACTGTATGAATAAAACTGTGTACTATTCAATTCCGAATATGATACGTATTCAGTATGCAGCACAAGATAAATACCTATATGTATTATAATATTTTATCGGTCCACTATCATCGTATTAATATTAGGTAGTATCTATATGTATATAACCTTTGTATCCTCGAATTACATATATTCGTACATACTCTACATATCTAACATACAATGTAGGTATCTATCTATATACGTATAGTAATAATATTATTATTATCATAAACTTTCAATTCATATCAACTATACACATTTTGTTTTTAGTATGCAAATTAGACTATTTTATTACATCTACAAGATGGGTCAAAGTAATGTAATAACATAAATTGGTTTTTACTTTATTAGAAATGAAAAAATTAGACGCTGTCTTTATAAAAATTACTTTATAGCTGTAAAATCGATTACGTTAAATTGAAAAAATGATATCGAATATTCCAAATTACACCTTCAATGTTGGCTTTCAAGATATGCAATGTAATGTTTGAATATGGTTATTAAATCCAATATCATATAGGTTTCCTATGATTAGTTTCAATTCGCAAATAGTACCATTTGCTATTGCTATTTATGTTAAAATTCTTTCAACAACATGCTCTGACAAATTCTGCAATAGACTCAGTATCCAATAAAAATAAAAATCATATATACAGCAGAAGGAATCGGCGCACGAGTACCGAAAACTATTCCACCTCAATTTTTTTATGCGATCCTCTTCAAATTGCCCTCCTAATGATATAAATGCATGTTGCCATTTAAAAAACCATGAGTCAGAGAGAGACAGCGATACTTAAAGGTAAGCGACGCATACTTATTAACAATTAAATAATTATAAAATAGTTTAAAAAAACTAAAAAAACACGCTCTATCTTTATTACTCTCATGCAAAGTATCCGTTCATATGCGTTCTGCAGCCAACTTCAGAGAGTTACCTACAGACAAACAAACATACGAGTGAAGCTAATAAAAGCGTGTTAAAAAAGGTATAAACAATGAAATTTTTTAAAATCTCTTTTTACAATATTAATAACAATTGTATAGAGAATTTAAAAAAAAATATTACTTAGACATTATGTTTTTTTTAAATATATTTTTCATGGGTTCCTTCGCCGATTCCTTCTGCTCTAATATTAATAAAAGTTCAAAAAAATTTTATTTTACTTGAAACAACACGCACAAATTATTTGAAAATGAAAATAATTACACAATGTTAATTAGCTTACCGATGATAGATATTTTAATTAAATTCTGACTAACAAATTTTCCTGTATAAATTTTGTATTTAAAACTCAAATATTCTCTTTTTACAAAATTTCTGTCATCAAAATTCCTTGTTAAAATTCCAGTTAATAATCTTTTACAAATTATAACTCTTGAATTAGATATTATTGTTTAATACATCAACTTTGATTGAACACCGGGAATAACTTTATACAGATTTCGACTACCTAACTGACTATAAACTGACTACAAGCACACAATTGTTATTAGACAACTTACTGTCTTATCTACCTTGTTTATATACCCACGATCGGTCATTCGAAAGACAAAAATTTTGATTGAGCTTAAATTTGTATACTAGGGGCAAAAATGGATAAAATAATCTTATTCCGGATGTTATTGCGAGATCAATTTTCAAATGATATAATAAATGTAGGTATTAGAAGTAATAAAAAATTTGTTTAGTACTTGTTGAACATTAAAAAGTCACCTATTTTTCAATGATTTTTTTTTAAATAGATTGTATAAATGAGTAAAATTTATAAACTAACTTCAATGTAAAAATCTTATTACAAAATTGGATGCTTAGAAATGTAAAGAGTAATATGTGATCAAAAAATTTTATGATTGAAAGAGCTGTCTGATCATTAATGATATGCCCAGTTACTTCATATAACCACTCTTGGAGGCTTTAAGATTTTGTTTTCAGATCATTAAATATGATGATGCGTTCTTCACTAGCGGGTTTTGGATGACAAATCATCAATTTGAAGTTGAATGTGAGCATATATTGAAAACTCCATAAAATGAGTTCATATGAGCATTATTAGCTCAAGAGGCAGTGTTTTGTCCGACAATATAACCCAAAAGATGTGCATAAAATTCATATTACGATATAAGTTTTGAACCATTTTGTATATATAGTTGTAGTTACTATTGTGAATATTGTCGTATACCGTATTCAGATAGAGTAGGTATACTTGGAAAAACTATATACTGTCTCTGATCGTCTTGTGGTTAAACACAATATTTTGATAATATCATCTTGTTTATAGATATGTATAGGAAATAATATCATACAGATTGTTTAATGTAATACATTTTTTAAACAAGTGAAGATTACAAGAAATAAAGTCAATTCTGAATTATGACAGTACAATGAACTCCAATAAATAATACATATGAAGCAACTATGATCAACGTGTGTACCAATTTTCATCTGAAACAAATCACGCGTCCAAAAGTTACAGCAATGCAAACATAGAAATCATAAATTTATTAAAAGTTAGATCTCACCTTATAATTGCAGTTATTGAATTCAAAAATGGCAATCACATATGCTTTGAATCATGATTTGGAATTTTCTCCTTTCACTTAATAATTGGACTCTATTTTAAGACCATACACACTTACACTTTTTGAGTTTAGAACATAGTGTTAAAACTGTTTGAAATCGGTTAGAAAGATAGACAGAAAAGGAACTATTAATTGATTTTTTCCGTTTTCCAGAACCATACAATTTAGAAAAAAAATTTAATGACAAATGAAATTTATGTTTCAACACAAAGAAGTGATTATAAATCATAACTATTTTTTAAAAAAATGTCTTTCTCTTACATAATAAATTAAATTCAAATACTATATTTTGTACTATAATCATTAATCTGCGATTAACGATTATTAACGATTATGTTCCAAAAATAAGAATGAATACTCAGGTATGCATTTGATCAGGTTCATAAGTAAATATATATCTCAGCATTATAAATAATAAAATATTATGCATACTGTATTTATAAAAATCCCATGTAAATCAAAAATATTAAAGTTTTTGTTGCAAAAAAAAAAAAAATACTTTTAGTTATTTAATAATTTCAAAAAGAATTTGGTCAAAGTTCGGCAAAGCAAGTTATTCAACAATCTTTATAATAAAAAAACAAAAAATTAATTTCGTTTCGCTAAGTAAAATTAAACAAATAATTTATTTAATTTTGATATGAACAAAATATTATTATAATGAGAAATTTATTGTTTTAATAAAATGATGTTGATGTTTCTTCAGCCAAAGGGCTTTAAATTTTATATCAATAGAATAAGTAGTTCAGATAATTTAAACGATAACTTTAAAATATTACAAACATACTGTACACTGATTCTGGATTACAATTGATTCATTCAATCCAGTAAACATTCCGTATATTGTAAAATATATTATAACAAATTTGAATATTAATTATATTGATTGTTCAAAAGGTGAAATTCCACTGAAACAACACTGTACATATGTCGCTTCATACTTATTTCTTGTCGCATGCGGAATTTTGTGGGCCGCATCGAATGCGATTTGTTGTACGTGAATATAACATGCGTCTTAATCGATTTCATTCAGGCAACTTCATTTTCATTTCAAACAGTAGCTGCTTATTTGGAAATAGCTTTGCATCGTTAAAGAAAAATATAAACGCCACGATATTGGAGAAGTGAGGTACAGGTCGATGGTCAAGAAATTCAGTATAATTTGTACAACAAATTGGATACTGCTGATTTTCACACGGATGAGTAAATAGGTTTTCAATCCTTGCTTGAAAAAATCTCACCTATGATAAACCAAAATACGATACAATCTCTCGGAAAGTAATAACATCTTGCGTGAGATTATTAGTGTTCTTGAGATATTTGGCTACGAGAGATAGTAATAAATCGCTTACGTATCTGTTTAAAATATGGATGGACATTCTACACTATTTTTTAACTCAATCTCCGTGCAATAAATACATTTAACCGGCAATTGTTTCACCTTATCGTGTTTTATTATTTTATCACTATATTCTGTTAGTTCATTGTTCCATAATTCGGAAGAAATCAGGTAATTGACAATCAAAGACGAAGACTCTATTGAACACATTGAGTCATGTCGACAAATAACCAATGGCCAGGCAACAACGGTTAACTTGCAGCATGCGGCAAGGAAACATATTATTTGTCGCTTTGTGTAGCTGCTCTGGAAAGGTCCTGTGTAGCATGTGTCAATGCTGCATGCTACATGTTGTCTAAGAGTTGCCACTGTGGAAATCCTCTTTAATAATACCAAAATTTTAGTACCAAAAAAACTATTATAATTCATAAATATTGATTTAGGATTCGGATGTGAATATATTATTAATTTAAACCATTTTATAAGAAACATCATTGTTGAATAAACAAATTTAATGTAGGCAGGCCCGCATCCAATGAAAGGATTATCATAATTATTTTGTCAAATTTTTATCCGCTTATTGAAAAAAAAAAAAAAAATCCTCTTTTCATATTTAACTTAACATATTTTTATACCACACAAATATAGAATAATAACGAGTATATAAAATTTAAAGCTTCATTTTTGTATGCCTGTGCTTACAAAAACTTTGAAATTTTATTTTTGCCATATTCTTGACCTAAAAAATAATATTCGTAAAAGTGCACAACTATATATTGCATCTACAGCATCCATGGTCCATCTGTTAAACCATTGGAGTTAGATGAAAAATTCAAACAAAAAATGTTGGTTTTGTTAAAACAAACAACTTTACTTTGAAGCACTTTCCCGCAAACTGTTAATATTCGCCACAATTTCAGATCATATTTAGATTTAATATTAAGATTAAATTAAGATTTACATAGTTATAATACATATTATTATATAACAAATATATTATATACCGTTATAAGTATTGTAATATAATATAACAATCAATGACAACTCTATGAACTACGTAATATGTTGTTCAAACATAGATACTTAACTACATTTCGGGTGGTCTTTTAAGTGGATCTTGTATCTTAATTAAAATGGCCTTAAATATATTTTGCTAGATAATGAACAATAGAATTAAACGTAGTTAACTGTAGAATTTGCGAATTAAATAAGATAATTGGCTATACAATTTAATAATTAGATAACACTGCTACACATTATAAAATTACTATTACTATTAAACATTATCGTTGTTTTACGTTCAATTGAATAACTTATCATAATTTATATTGAATTTGGTTATAAATCATTAATATTTTTTCACAATTTAAATATTTAAATTCCTATTGAAAAAAATCGATTAAACACGTTCTGAAGAAAATCTTTTTGTTTTCGAATCTTTTAAAAATATGCATGCACATACTAAGAGGTGTCTTCCCTCTAAACGAAAAAAAATTAATTTTTTCATACCTTATTGCACTAGTTTTTGAAAAATTGTCTGTTAAGTACTGCATATATAATACCTGGTTCCTAATCTGGTCGATTTTGAAGCGAACGTTTTATTCGATAACAAAAGCATCTTTCTTACGATTTTCTTAAAAAATTAAAAATCATTAATTGAACATATAACAATTAAATATCTATAAACAAATTATGACATATCAATATATAAATGAAAAAAATTAGCTACTTTTTAATGCTTTAAATCTTTTTCTCGTGATCTAACAAGTAAAATATAACGAATCTGAAAAATTAAGGCACCGAAATTAGTTTTATATATCTATGCTTGGAAAAGTAATGGAAGAAATTCAGTGAATCTCATCCATTTTCAATTGTAATTATCATAATTTACATAATTGGATAGTCTCTCCATTAACTGAGCACGAATCACTTGGGAATGTCCTAAACTCTGTTTATAGGGTAATATGTCCAGAAAATTCACTAGACACAAAATATGGATTTTCTATCGCTGAAAGAATTTTCAGAAACAATTCAATAATCCCGTACAAAAAACACTAGAATCTTTACCTCTATAATTTAACGTAAATAATTAGCATTTATTAACATCATACAAAATTTTTTATTCAAAACATATTCAGTCTGTAATACAAATTGCCAAAGAAAATCTACTTTTAATAACTATCAGCTTTGGGAACGTTCTTAACGTTTTTGTTTATATAATTCGATGGATTAAAATTATTAAAAATTTTAGAAAGAAGTCCAATAAACAGATAAAAGAACCCAAAATAATATTATGTTGAGCCGCACCTAAATTTTACATACTAATTTATCAAATATTTTTTGCCTATATTTGGTATGTATATTGTATACCACAAGTATAACAAAGTTAAGTTTTGTAACATTGTACAAGTAATAGTTTTTGGATGTGATATTTGATCGATAAAACTTTAACTAACAAAGAGTACAAAAACCCTTCTTCATAAAACATAGTTTAAAAAGTTTATATTGATAGAGATATGTTTACTTATTAAAAAGACATTTATTTTTATCTATATGAATATATTAGCAAATTTAAAGTTTTTGAAGAACTTTAAATTTACAAACTTCTGAATATAAGTGCATATTCGATATCCTAGTTACAAAACTTCTTATGTGGGCCTTGTACAGAAAAGTGGCAAGTTATTTAATAACATTGACATTAGATAATTAACTTGACCACCATTTGTTTGCTGTACTTTATTATAAGTACTGACTGTTATGACTGTATAGGTATGCTATTAATGGAATAAAAATTAAATAAGCTTTTATTAAAATGCTTTAAATAAAGGAAAATTAACTTTAAATTAAACCAAACCGGCCAAATTATTACAATATATAATTTATGATACAAAAAAATTCTCCCAAAAGGAAAGGGTGTAATTAAAAGAATTTTTTTAAATCTCATTTCTTCTCATCATTTGATATCGATTGCAAAAACCCGCATCTTCCAGGCTTATCTGGAAAAAAATTTTGAATATTTTTCAAAAGGTGGAGGTGGAATTATAAATACTTTTTCTTCTAATTTCCCTCATCAAACCACATTGATTTTAAAAACCGCATGTTCCCAACTTACATAGAAAAAACTAAGTATGTTTCCCAAAGAGAGGGTGCAGGTCATGTTTGTTTCATCCAGAGTAAGTATGATTGCAAAATTTCAGATTAATCAGTTGAGGATTACTTACTTGCAATCATTGCAGGTTAAATTGGAAACATTTAAAGTTAAATAAAAGCTTCTAATACGCCAAATTGAACAATATGGCATTATAAATAAAAACTTATTTTTATATATTGCTGATTCAAGATTGCGGATGATATTTCTGGCACAAAAAATTGAATTATATATTATATTGAATAAATAACTGTATTCAAAATGTGGAAAAGAACTGGATAAGAAAGTTTAAGAAGTATCAAGAAAAAAATAATTAATGCAATAACTGAATATATGAAAATATCTCAAAATCGACTCAAGACGATCAATTAATTGAAATATTGAAAACAGAAATGATTTGGGAACCAAACGAAAGACTATGAAACAGAAAAGAAAATAACTCTTTTCTTGAAAGGTCAAAATTCAAGAGAAATGTTATTCATGGTCACCACAGTATGATTTGAGTGTCAAAAACTGGAAATATTGTATAAAAAAGCAGTATAAAAGTTGTATTAAAAGGTCAGAGATTCTTTTAGAGCTATAATTTTTATCTGCTGATGGTAAAAGACTCATATATTTTTATTTATCATGCCGTTAAGTTATGCTAAGTTAAAAAGAAAACATTAGAAAACATATGCTCTAAATATTAAAATCCATTAACGTAAAAATATATTAAAATCCATAACGTTTATTCATTTTGAAACATTTGTATTTTCAAGTAAAAACATTTTGTCTATATCTTTTTTCACTGCATCTTCGAATAAATTCGAATATGACTTGCTCTCTTCTTGCTTTCCCAAGCTTATTACCAATTTTAATTTTTTATTTACAGAATATAAAATACAAATGTGTTTATAGAGACAATATTTTGCCAATGCTACATGAGTGTTGGTTTGTCCTAGTGGCAATATTCGTTTTTTACACTGTTCTTTTCGCTATAATTTCTTTTCTATTGGATTCTCTATTTGAAGCCACAAGTAAGAATAGAGAATTTGTCATTAGAAACAGCTAATAGTTTTCGTTATCATATTCAACGTATTACCCAATAAGTGGAAATACAGAAACTTGGAAGATATATACTTCTAAACAAGGCGATATCTACTACCCCATAAGCAAACAAAATAATACAGTTAAAAAAATAAATAATAAAAAATAAAAAAAAATTTCTAAAGCCAAGATGACTCATTATTTTTGAATCTGTACAAAACTACACCAATATCTTGTTTCAAATTTCATCAAATGAGTGGAAACTAAGAAATGATATTAGAATTACACGCCAATACATTTCTCAAGTAAAAAATGAGACAATTCAAATTTTACCTTATTTTGACAAGACTGTCATTTAACTGAGCTAGAAGAGTTCACAAAAAAGTTAGTTTAACCTTTCACAATATATTTTCCAATAAAAAGGATGTGGGTGAATTATTGATAAAAACTCACAAACAATTAATTCATAATGTTTCTTGATCAGCCCCAAGAAATATTCCACTTTCTGATTCAATCAACATTCTTTTTAAGGTGATTTGAACCTTTAAAATAACACATCTTTCAAAACCATCAAAACAGATACAAGTCATGCGTTCAAAAGATATATAAGAAAAAGGTAAATTATTTGTAACTGTAAATGGGGTCACACACCAGCCATCTATCTATCCCACTCCCTTGTATACAAAATAGTGTTGGGCTGAAAAATCTGAATTCAAAATGTTTTCATAAATATTAAACGTAAGCAAAATTTACAATTGTTCATTGCTATGGTAGAATAGTTAAAATTGATACTGTAGAAATTTTCTTGAGACAACTATGAAATGATTAAACTTTTACATTTTAAAATTTACACAAAAGTAAAAAGCATTTACAATATTATACAAAAATATTAAGTGGACACCAAATGACTTCGCGTCGTGTTGGAGAACACATATTGCCACGCAGGTCTGTCGCTAAGTATAAGATATTATTTAAATAGTATTATAATCCTACAATGCATAGCGCTGCTACGAGTGTGTCAAACGTACTAACGTTTATAAATGGTTTGCATCCTGGTGGATGATAATAATTTAATTTTCTTAATTAAATTATTGATAATTTTAAAATATCTTTATGATTCAAAAACATTTAGGATTGACACCTTGAAGAAGATATAGAAATAACCTTAAATATAAAAACTAATTGCACTACAAGTAGACTGTGACTAGTGAAACGTGCGACGCGTGGCGTGAGAAACTTTGTCACGAGCACTGTACAATGCGTTTGTTACGTATCGTTAGGCCCGCTGCGTAGCGTCGTGTCGTCAATATGCGCTGACCAATTCATTTTTGTATTTTACAACAAATCGAAGATCTTATTATTATCATGAGAGCTATACCATTTTATACGATATGGAAAGGCTCTAATCAGTTAAATAGGAAAATATTCTACGATCAAATGTTTTTGAGTTCTGGACATACGTGTAAATATGTATGTACGTGTTGCGTATGTAAATACGCAATAAACATCACAAATTGTATGATGTAAGCATTTTAAAGAAATTGAAATTCATGCAGCATTCATTTTTGCTGTAAACTCAACAATAAATTGTTTCACAATTATAAGTTTTCAGATTTTTATAGAACACGTTAGAAGATGGAGAGTTTCCCGTTTTCAACAACATATCTATGAAAATAAGTGGTAAACTTTGAGTGAAAACAGTTTTTTCATTTGTATCAAAATAGCAACCAGTTTACAATATGATATTATTCTTCTAATATCTTGTAGTAATAGTAGACTGCAGACAGAAGTCCTGTAAGTAAGTGTTCCCGGTTTTTTGAACCGGTTTCAATAATTTATCGCTGATTTTTGTATCAATTTATTAATTTTGAAAGCCTGAGTTCACATCCTTCATACATATGACATACGAGATGAGTCTTTAATGTAATAGCCGGACTCATTTAATTTTTTGTTCATTAGCTGGAATCTTGTCCGCAATATAAGATATACTGTGTATACTAATCGACGATTAACATATGCAGTTACAAGAAAAAAGTATCGCAATAATGATTGCTGAACTTACAACACACATCTTGAAGTCTCCTATCTCAGGCGTAATTAAATATTTAATCCGTGAAAATGAATCACCTTTATAATTTAGCAATATTGATTTTAGGAATCATGCTTCAAAGGCTCACACTTTTTACCATGTCGTAAGTTGAACGATAAATTTTTAGTCTTTTTCATGGATTAATCTCTAAAATAACGCTTTGCTTAAATGCACAGTAACATACCACGTGTCACTAGTCAGTATTTACATTTGTCACTAGTATTTCATAACAAATTCTCAGCAAATTCCTTTATTTTTACTTCAAAAAAATTGAACCAAAATGTAAAATAATGGAAAGTTGAAGTATTGGAATTGCAAATTCTAAAAAGAGAATCAATTTGTGAATCAGAGTTACATACTTAAACCATCACTACATCACGTTAACACTTGTATACACATAGCTATATACCTGTTCTTCCACTTGAGAACGTCGATAATAAAGAAACGACTATTGATGATCGGTTAGTTGAAGAAAAAAAAAACTATATAAAACGGAAAAAAAATGTAAGAGAAAATAACATTGTTTGTTATTTTTATTTTTAACATACTTTACAGCCTTCCTTTAAAAAGCTCAATATTTCTTTTCAACACCTTGATAATTCATTTCCCTTATAATGGTTTTCTCTCAAACTACCTTATTTGTTTGTTTTACTGGTTCCGTAGGTATACATAAAAAGATTCAAGTATAAAAAGGTGTCTCTTTGTAATGGCTATAGTTTATTTCAGAAATCTTTTAAAGCTAAATATTTTTTTTTTTTTTTTTTGTAAATACTAGCAGTTACCCAACTTTAAATGTTTAACACTAAACACCTACCATTTTCTTGAAATATTTTTAACAATAAAACTAATGATTTTAATACTTCTTAATCGATGCATGATCTCTTTGGTCGGAAAACTGGAATTGCTCCCAAAAACGAAATGAGAAATGAAATCCTGAATTAATAGGATATACAACTGATAAAGAAATACATGGATCATTTTTTTATTTGAGTATTATTATTCTATACCTACAGATTGAAAACGTCAAATTCGGCTTTGGAATTTCATCTTACTTTATAAGATATATGAACTAAGTTGATATAAAAGCTCAAATAAAGATGTCCAACGTCGGCTATATAAGTTTGATCGACACTTGTATTCCACTCGTCGAAACCTTCCTTGCAATATAAGTCTTGTTCATATATCTTATAAAAAAAAGTGAGCGTTCGAAATCCCAAACCAAACGTTATATCCACGTAAGCATTTTTAACGATTTCCAAAGTGTTACCGAAATGTTACACACCAAAATTGATTAATGTATCAAATCCATTGAACTTTTAATCGGCCGGCTCTCGAACCATATATTGCAGTTTATTTTAAAGCGTTACAAGACAAATTGTTTAACTCACCATACCCTCGTGAATTTACGATCAACTTTCAGAGTTTAGAAAATGGCTTGTATTATGAAAATGCCCGTATCTAAATACAAATACTTATAAATGCAATGATTCGCAAAGAAGATCACATCAGACATCAGTGCCTGTTTAAGTGTCCTTTTACTTATTCTTTTGTTTTGTAAGTCATACTAATATTGTTTTTTAAAACTTATTTCTTATTTTGGTAATAACTATTAACAAAAATAAATATAGTGTCTCTATTTAAAAATATCCATAAACGTACATAGATATAAATTTCACATTCTTAACTTCAAAAATGGTTCCTTAGTTGTCGTCTCCTAAGTATTTTAAAATTAACGAAATTCAGAATCATTTGTCAAGTAGTTACCGTAATTTTGTGTTTAATAAGAGGATGAACTCATTATAATTTCTGTGTTTAGTATTGCCGGTCTAAGTTTCGTCAGACTGTTTTAGTATGTTTCATATTCATATATTTATACCCAAATTTCGTAGTTAAAATCCAAATGCAAGTTATAAAGAATTAATGGAATTGTAGACAAAAATTGTATAACTAATTTTTAACAAATTGAAATTTTATAACTAATTGAAATATTTTGTAATACACGTAACTTTATTGGTAGAAGCGCAAAGAAGTTCAATCGCGAATATTTGAATATTGCCGAAATATATTTACTGCGGCTTCTTTAACTTCGAGGATATAACTACGAGCTCGTTTACAAGTTCATGTCTTTGCAATCAATGGTTTTTATTATATTTTGAAACTCACATATTATATTCTTTACTATGTGACCTGCAATGTGTTACATAACAATAAAATTTTTAGTTTTAGTTTTTTTTTTTTCCATTTTACTTTTTTTCTATTTTTATTGTTATTATATCTCAAATAAGAATACAAATGTAAAAAGATATATAAAATATATAAATTTTTATTTCATCTGTTTAAATCATTTTATATGTTTTGATTGTTTTGAAAGTACTACAATTTTAAGATAACTTCATTTCTATTTCTTACTAACAATACAGACAATGTAATGAATCACAAGGTTGAAGAAGTTTTCGTGGATAAATGTCCATTCTTAGCAGGTGTCACAAACCTAAAGCAATCTGGATATGGGTTATTTTTTACTGAAGAAATGTTTATTGAACTTGAAAGAAAATGAGTGTTTGTTCTACTACCATGCAATTTTGCAAAATTTTCTTCATGAGTTAAGAAAGAGATATTGTAACAATAAAATGTAAGCCTTGAGAAAGAACTGTCCAACACAAATAATCCATTCCTTTAAAAAGTTTATTTCGTAAATTTAAACAAAACATAATATACAAAAAAATTCGATGTGAAAATTAAATTTTTAATATTAAAAATTGTCCTCAGAATTATTTTTCGTATGGAAAAATGGAGAGATAATATTAAAAATACATATGAATAAAATATACACAATATTAACACAAATAGAACATTCAAATAAACCAGGGTACATTTTACAATTTAAAAATAAACAAATACTAAAAATTGTAGTGTAGACCTTCTGATTTAACATTGTATTTTAACATTGACTTCCCCTTTTAGCCTATGATAAATGATTCTGTAGTCAATCGGTATATTATTCCAGCATTAATAATTCTTCCAGCATTTTTATAACACAGGAAATAAAATGAAGTGATAGTAACAGTCTTTATTTTTAAGTATTGTATTTCTGTTTCCTATTTAATTAAAAACTGATAAATATCAGCAATTAACAATATATATATATATATATATATATATATATATATATATATATATATATATATATATATATATATATATATATATATATATGTGTGTGTGTGTGTGTGTGTGTGTATTTAACATGTTACATATTTAAGAATAAATCGATAAAAACTCATTTACACAAAATTTTAATATTTTAATTGTTCGATGCATCTTATATAAATTGATACTTAAATATTCAAATCATAGTTTTGTACGCATTGGCAACAAATGACAATTCATTAATACAATATACAATTTGAATTATTCGCGCCATCCATAATAGTATATTGGTGTATTCATGCCTCACCTACATGTACTAATCTGCGCAGAAACTTATCTGCATTGAGAAGCATACGCTCCAAAAGATCCATAGCAGAGACTATGGGGTTGTGTGTAGGTTATCACCAGATATGGGTTTTATTGATTATTTCTGAGGTACGCATGTCTACGAGACCTTCGGAATAATGTACTTCTTCGGCTGATGTACGGACACGATTAAATTAATTTTTCAATTATGAAGTGTTGCAAATAGAGTGGGATATATGATTAATGTTTTTCAATATTTAATTAACCCTTTCGACATTCTTAAGTCAACTAGTCTATCATTATTCAGGTAATAACAGCATTTAAAATATAAAACACCTAAATACCTTATTTACAAAGTCACATCCTGTATGGCGAATGGTATACGCTGAATGAAAACTTCTACAATGTTGAAATATCTGAGATATTCAGTTATATTATCACATCACAACTAAACGAAAATACTTAACACAGTTATATCATGTAATGTGGATATAAAATTCATCATATGAAATATATTTTATAAATAGTTGGTCACATTCTAAATGTACATATTCGTTTATATACATGTAAAATCATATATGAGAATGTTTAGAATGATTCAACTAGAACCTTTTCATCATTTTTTCATGTTTGTAATATAACCAACCATATTGACTATGATCCTTATACTTCAGATCTATCGGTTTCGTAAAAAAAGGACGATATTATGTAATTTTAACGAATAGGAACAATAATTTTGTAAGCATATAGGAGCTGCATACAAAACTAGCTATTTATGGAGGATATGTATCTATTATTTTAATTGCCATGATTTTTATTTTAAGGAATTTATACGATGGCTGTGGAACCTTTAAACTACTTTATTAATCAAATAGCCCATAGAATCATTATTTAAAATGAAAATTTATTATATCTCTTAATAAATTTAAATGATTCATATAATTTATTTATATTAAAAATGTATGTTTGATTGGTAATTCATGTTAGTAGCAGCCCTTCTGTATACTAAGCTCATAGCATCCCGTGTACACCCGAAGTAAATGAAAGAAATGCAACAAAATATTCAAACTGTATTATAATGCAATTATCAACCATAAAAATTTAAAATATTTGATCAAAGCGTAGAAGAAATGAAAAAACTTGCAGTTCTGACAACGACAGATACCGAAATGCAACTGCAAAACGACACATTTAACTATGTCTATGTTCATTTCTAGATTCAGCACCAGAGGCTATTTCTGTAACCTAATAGCCAAAATTATGAATTGTACATAGCTTAATTTATGTGGTGCGGTTATTGTAAATCTTTTAAATGCACTCCTGTCTAATAAGATCCCTAATAATTTTTTCAATTTTAGTTTGAACACTGTTGATCGGAACTATTTTAATCATAGTTCGTAAATATTTAATTACTTTGTTATTTAAAAGAAATTTAAAATTTTGACTTTTGAAGACAAAAAATAGCAACTATTATTCTAATAAAAGATTTGCTGAAAACGAATTGGTGATAAAAAGTTAAAAGATTATTTTGCAGACATCAATTATTCAGTTTGTTACGTTATGATTGTAAAGTAAGTATGCTCAGGAGTTTTTCAGGGTTCCCGATAGCCGTTGAAAAAAATTATTTCATTTATTGACCAAATGTGATGCGTTGGATTAAGTTTTGATCGGCAGCAGCAATGGTTTGTAAAAAATAAAAGACCTATGTGCCAGCCATTTAAATGTGCCGCACCATATTAGAACGTATTAGATAAGACTAAAAATATAGGACTACTAACCAGTGGTTTGTTGTTAAACGGAAATAAATTGTTTTGATCGTTAGGAATGTAAATCTTTACGAAAAAGTAAGTAAACATATAAGATATGAAAAAAATTACTAAAGTAAGGTGTTAATTACTTTAAAATGAATGTATTGACCTAATATCTTAACTATAATAACAGATTTATTAACGACTCTTTATGATTATCAAGAAATATAATAAAAAATATAAATTAATTATGTATTTCCAAAAGAGAAAGTTTTTTATTAAGGTTTTCAGTTTTTGCATTTTTTAAAATGGGAACCTTATGTTTTATGATTATATTTTGAAGAAGGTGTGGGATTTAGAACGCAAAAGGCTAATATAGAATAATATTAACCGATTTTTCAAAGACAGATTTCCATTTGAAAATGAAGTGTTTAAAGATCACTGTAGAACACTGTAGTTTCTGATCCAAAAACAAAAATTATTTTGGACATAAAATTACATATTAGCTGTAATTAATAAATATTGAACCTTGTTTCTGGAAAATAGTACCATAAAATCTAAAATGATGGTTTTGCAGTTTTCACGGTATATTTCGAGGTTATTTTGAAAAAATGTTCAGCAGCTTCTTAATTTAACATATCATCTTCAACTTTACTGTTGAACACTTTTTGATAAAAAGCTACCCCCACACCCCTTCTTATGGTACCTTTTTTATGATATTTTTTGCCACATTTTGCCATTGTCGATTTCTGCTAATAATTAATAAATACTAATTTATTTACTGGCCTGGTCTGTATTATTACCTTTTAATAGATATTCACTAATAAATGGCATTCCAAAACACTTTCATTGTGGAAAATTTCACTGAAAAAAAAAATTGTTTAAAGTCACGGCTTAACATAATTCTCTTGTTAACATTGCTTACATAAAACAAATTACATAGAAAATTGGCGTAAATTATACGACACATCAATGTCATAAAACTATTTTAAGATTTTCAGGACGAATACAAAAGCTACCATTCTTTAATAGCTTTGATAATACATTCTCCAATAAAATTTGAGTTGATAATACTTTCTTCGATAAATTTTTCACACATATAAATGGTCCTTTATTAAGTTTGTTATACCTTGAAGCATTTTGATTTTTATATGATTTATATATGACATTCACATGGGATTTATCAAATCGTTTTGTGTATATAGACAGAAATAACAAAAAAAGGACTAAATCAGCAAAACCAAATTATATGCGACTATGAAAGAATATTTAGTATTTAGTTTTATCAAATATTGGCAGTTTCTGTGTTATTTTTTCTAAGAAATAATAAAGGTAAAATAGTTTCATCGTTATTCATCAGTGACGACCAAACTTTTCTACGTGACTTACAGAACCAATATTAAATGAACTTGCTTATAAGTAAAGTTATTGCAATCGCTTTCAAAATTAAAACCGGAAATGGAATCCTACATTAGTGTTTTAACGACCATCATCAAGAAAACCCAAAAACGAAAAAAATTGTGGTGGTGTATTCTAAAAAGTTTATGAATAGGCAAAATCGGTCCATTAAATCCAATGGACCATGACATAATACATGTTATTGCCATTATAATTATGTGAACTAAGTATTGATTGTATTTTATTAATGCTAATGATTAAAATAGTTCAAACATTGTTACGAAAATATCTTACGAGTATCTAAAGAAGTAACTAATTAGTTGTTATCTTCACTTGTTTTGTTTGTGAATTTCTTATTATTTAATTCTTATTTTAACGTTTATAATTTAACTCTTGTTTTATTACCCTGTAAAGTAGCATTAAATAAATATATACTGTTTAAGTATTTTTACCAAGCAATAAATGAAAATTATTTAACGTGAATCAAAATTAAATCTATATGAAGAAAAACTTCAAATTTCAAGTATAAACTTCCAACTTAAACAAAAAATCATATATTATTACACGAAAGTAATAATTTTGCCACGTTTGTACAATATTTTCTACATACTTACAATTTATATTTACGTAAAAGTATAAAGTATTTCTGAAAATCTGGAGGATACATTACCTATATCGATTTTTTACTGAATTGCTGATGATACATTACCTATATCGATTTTTTACTGAATTGCTGATCCTCGTGAGCTGATTATTCAATTTTTTGAAATTTTCTGTATACATGCATGATATAGGTTTACTCAAGTCATTTTAACTTTCTGTAAAAATTTAAATCGGAACAGAATATCCTGATTAAATGAATTTGATTGTGTATTGATAGATTTTATGTATTGACAAACAGAAAAGGAGACAGACAGACATACAAAAATGGAATAATTAAATGATTCTAGTTTTGTTATTCTATAATAAATAAACATTACTAATTTTTTGTATTGTTTGAAGTTAAAATGGTAGAATTTTAATGGCAAGTATCATCTTACTGAAAATTAATGAAAGACGTTTTCCTAATCCAAAATTATCTGCCAAACGATTATAATAATAATTAACAATTTAGGAATTAAAAAAATTATCATTATTTGAAATCTGCATTCCAAATAAAATTTATTTTATTCTGATAAGAACTTTTTATATTTACATTTAATAAGATACGTAATATTTATTAGATTCTTTCAGGTGTCTAGTAGAACTTAAATTAATTATTTAATAAATAATTTTTATGTATTATAATGTAAATTGTAAAAAGTAGTAGGCAGTAGTTCACACGTATTGTAGCATTAGTTTAACGCAAACAGAAATTAGAGGAAATTTGATCATACTTAAAATATGGCTGAAAAACATATAACCATCTTAATAAACTGAAGAATATGAAAAAGTGAGGGAACAGCTCCGAGTAAAAAAAATTTTACACACAACTTTACACAACTAACCACTGCGTCACTATACAAATTGACAAAGTTTAGGTTCCCTTAGAAGTGGCAGAAATAAAACATATTTTATGTTAAAAATTTCACCTCGAAAATTTCGTCTCTTTGAGGTTTTGGGTTCGCTGATTATGAATCCGAGGATAAAAAGATAGTGAGGATTATTTCAACCCCAATAAAACCATCCCTAGAAGTGACAGAAATTAAAAAAAATTGTGTAATTCAAAATTTTACCTCAAAACTGTCTCTCGTGGGTTTTTTCAAGAGTCGTTGATAAACGATAAAACAATTTACGATAATTACAACCACATAAAAAACCAACCCAAGCAGTAAAAATGATTAAAAAAATTTTAATTCTAAATTTTACATCAGATCGTTTTTCGATGGTTTTTGGGGTTTGATGATCTCAAATTTGAGGTCAAAAAGTAACTGAGGATAGTTAAAAACCTATTTAAACCATCCCTAAAATTGACAATAATTAAAATTAATTTTAAATTCAAAATTTAATCTCTAATATCTCTTGAGAGGATTTGGGATAACTAGTAACAAATCCAAGGTCAAAAAGCAACTGAGGATGATTGCATGCCCATTAAAACCACCTTCAGAATTGACAGAGGTTAAAAAAAATTTAGAATTTTCAAAATTTAGCTTTTTTCTATGACATTGATTTTATTGAGGTTGAAACAGTCCTCAGTTGTTTTATGAAGGGTTGCAACCTTCTGTAGTTGCTTTTTGCCGAAATCCCTGGGGAGATGATTTCTGAAACAAAATTTTGAACTAAAAAAATTGTATTCTCCCTATCACTTCGAGTAGTGGTTTTAATAGGACTGCAACTACCCGCAGTTGCTTTTAAATCTGGAAATAGTGATCAGTAGCCCCGAAAACTTCCGATAAATGATTTTCGTGATGAAATATTGAATGTTACTATTTGGAGTGGGAAAGCTGTCCTAATTTTCTCTAATTTCATAATAAGGCAGAGGTTAGAGAATGTTCCAGAAGATCTAACGAACACCTACAAATAAGAGTTTTTAAAATTGGATCTGTTCCACCACTTTTCCAAATTTCAACATTTTTTTCGTGTTAATATATTAATAAAACAATAATATTATTTATTAAACCGTCTGTACAGAATATGTATATACTCGTAATACAGATATATATGAAAACATACCAACAACAACCATTATTTATTTTATATCATACAACTGAATACAAACATTTGAACTAAGCACAATATACTGTTAAAAAGTATACCTTCATATAATATTAATAAAGTTGTAATATTAGGTATGTTGTTATATCAAGTAAATTGAACTCCACTGCAAATGGTTGTAAATAATCTTTTATACAAATATGTAATAATAATACATACTTACATAACAACATGTTGCATTACACAAATAAATTTATATTTAATTCATATTTTATAGAAATACCTAACGGTAATAGGTATAGTAAACCGAAGTCTAATTAAATGTATGCATACCAGATGTAATTGCTTCATTTTAAATTTAAAATATACTGCCAATAATGATTAAATAACTTCGTAATTCAGGAATAGTGAATATATGTAACAGCACACAGCCGCAGTGCATGCGCCAGGCATGAGAATGTCGGTGATACGAACCCATAAGATTTCTCCCTACCAAAAAATACCCAACGCGGCTAAAGAAGTTTTCACTTCAATAAAATTTAATCGTGAAAAACTGTTCGGTACGATCTATTAATCAGGAACCTCCGTTATGCACAATATTAACATAAATGCCTAATGCTAGTTTAAGATTTTTCGAAAACATTTCGATTTTCTATTATTACAATTGTAATAAGCTTCGTATTTTTAAATGACAAAAATAAATTTACATTAGGGACTGACAATTAGGCTTCTGAAAACAAAAAAGTTTTATTGTAAAATTGGAAAGATGTGTTTAATTTATATAACAAAACAATTTTTTGTTTGTTATTTTTTCGTTATAATTAAAAAATTATATCAAATTTACAAACATTTTTAGATTCAGTACGGAACACACGCAGATGGGCCCCATACCTAAGTTAATATTATTATGTTTTACTTTGATAATGTTAATTTCTACTCATCAACATATACTACTTATAACTCATCAACACAGACAAGTAATTTATAATCGATGGGGGTGGGCGGTTGGTCGGTGTCAAATTAATAATTATTTAGCAAATAAGAATATTTACTAATACAATTTTTGTTTTGATCACTCATACAATTTTTATTGTAGTTTCTGTTTTAAAATAATGTGAAATATTACGCGAATAAAAATTATTATTATTACTATCGAAAATCAATGTCCCCCTATTAGCCTATATTCCAAAACCATTTTGAATTGACTATTAAATAAATTTTTTCATAAAGTATATATTTTATATTTAAAATGATTGAATGGTACTGATAAATATTACTATTTGTATGAAAAATATCATTTGATATAAAACAAATTGAATAATAAAACGTGATTTCAAATAATATATGACCGGAAATTTATTTATTTTATATGTAACTCGTCACAATACAAATAGTACTGAATATCAATAGAATGTATAACACATATATCACAGTCTGTGTTTTATGCACTATATAATGTGTTTTATTTACAAATTACCTGTAGAAATGTAAATACCAATTTTATTTTTCAAATACTAGAATCACTTCAAAGATGTTTATGCTTAATATGAATGATTTTATTTCACAGATTTTTAATACCGTACCAATTAATCAGATACAATATGAAAGAAACGTAGATGTTATGATATACTTTTAGAATAAGACCGAGGATATAGAAATAAACCAGAATGATAACTGTTTCCATTTTCTTTGATGATTTGTCATTACAGTAAACATTCAAAACCACATTTATTTTAAACTATTATTATATTGATAGACCCAGTCACTCTTTGCTGTGACAACTTTAACAAAACTGAACAAAAAATTCCTCTTTTTGATCAAAAGATTTCAACAATCTTATCAATCGCTTGCAAAAACTTGCATTTCTTCGCTTATACTGTAAAAGGTATTTCTCCGAATTACTTTCCATAAAATATTATCATAAAATCTCCATAAAAGAAACTTTTTCTCCATTTTCTTTCCGAGTTTTCTTTTAATTGAGATATGAACTATTGATTACCTAACCAACAATTTGATGCTTTACATATTTGAGGTTACAGGTTATACAGGTTGAAATTACCATTGATACAATATCCAGCAATTCATTAACAAATATTTGCACCATATATCGGTTGCCAACTCAACCTAGATAGTAAAATTTTTTGACGGATTATCCAAAATAAGTAACTCAAACTCCCATCTGTGGTTATTGAAACTTATAGAACGTTTTAGTACGTTAATCGATAATTTTGCTATAAAAAAAGAAAATCGATATAATTACTATTTTTTAAGTTGAAACAAATCACTCAATTAAATAAAATTAGGTTACGGTCGGATAAGTAGTTTTGGAGTTTTTCGTGGACCAGATCGTGACAACGAAATCTTATATATTAAATAAATCAAATTAATTGAATTAAATCAAGATTCCACTCTCAGAAGCAAACTTAAAACACTTCGCTTGAATTTCTCAAAGTGAAAGAATTTTCCAAGCTCTCTCTTCTAACATATTGTAAGATATTCTATTTTGTGTATGTAAATTTGGTGAAAGTTTCATTTTATTCAAAAGATTGTTGCTCAATTTTAAGCATTAAGTTTTAATGATTGTAAGGAAAATAATCAAAAATTTAATAGACTATATTAAGAAAAATATTTCCATTATTATTAACCAACCATATCCGTTTTTCTAATGCATAGTAAAAGCAAATTATATTTAATAATAAAAAATATATATCTCGTTTAGTGTTATAGTTATTATTAAATATTTTATTAAAAATTAAATTCTTAATAGCATTTAGACACGCAAACACCAAATTCTGTTTAGTAAAAATAACAAGAACTATACCACCACCATACAGAATTAAAAATCTGTTTAATTTTTTGTTTTCATTGGTATTTTACGTAATAGATAATAAAATTAACAAGCTTTACTTATATTTGTACTATCTACTATCCACAATGTAAAATCTATCATTTCCGTTAACGACTAAACATTTCCTATATATCGAATAGTGTAATAAATGACTATAGATGAAACTATAGACGTGTTCACTACGCCCTTAAAATTTTAGCTTCATGTCTCTTTTCGTTATTGGTCTACCTTGGTGGTGGATGGACAGAAAAAAGATAGAAATGGTCTTATTACGTCTATCTATGAACAACTCCAGTAAACTTTTTTAAATATCTTAAACATTTTCTTACGATACAATCTATAGGCTGAAATTTATATATTTTCATAATACTTATTTTATATTTTGGAAATAAAAACACTTTAATTATTCAATTCAGTATTTCAAAAAAGGATCATAGTCCAGGTAAAAAAAGGTAAAAAAAACCTTACTTCGAAATTCATCCGATAAGCACCAAAATTTGGCTGTGTGTTCTACTTACCCTCTACTTCAAAGTAGCCGATTTTATCCTAGGGGTGTGCCCCTTCTTGGGGATGAAAAAATTAGTATTAAACATAAATATGGTAATGGATATATTAACTAATTCTAAGCAACTTTAGTTCTATAAAGTTTTTACTGAAAGTCAGTAAAATATAAAAAGATATTTCTATTCTATTTCATTTTTGTCTGTGTATTATGCTTTAATATATAGTGCCATGCAGTATTGCGGTATATTGTGGGGGAAATGTTTGGATTGTTCTCGAATATTTATACTACAAAAAAGACTTGTTCGACTCATGTTTAATCTGGTTATCGAGACTCATGTGTTAATCATTTTATGAAAAATAACTTATTAACATTTTATGGCATATAGTAATATGAACTATTACTATTTTTAAAAAATTATCATTGATTGCAAATAAGAAATGAAATTCATAACTATAATACGACAATGATTTACACGTTGCATCTTATAGGTTGTGAAAATATAAAAATTCTCCTGAGATTATTGAGATTGAATTGTTCAATTATTTTTCTGAAGAATTAAAAATATTGAAAGTATGCCGAAATTTAAACATGAGTTAAAAAAGTATATTTTAATGCAATACAAAAATAGTTCCCAAGGAAATTTTTTTATTGACTATACCTATGTACTTTTGTATTATTTGGTAAATTACATAAATAGTTGAATAAATATGTATTTTATTGTGGTAATATACAAATACCCTAAGTGTATAAGCGTGTAAACGTAAAAGTAAATATTAGCATTTTACAAAAAATCAGGAGGTTATGATTTGCAAAGGCTTATATTCATCTAACAAACAATCGACAATGCACCGACAAATTAAAGAGTAAATTCAATATTTAAATTTTATAAACATCATACACAAAGATTTCCAAATTAATTTAATTCTGACATTTTACCGCTTCTAAATTTTGAGATATCTGAAAATTTTACCGCCCTTTAAATCATGTCGTCTAAGGCCCATACCTCAAGAACTTAGACTTGAATCTATCACTGAACAGTTCAATATTTTTCAAAATTTTTATTGAGTTACTGAGAAGGCATAAAACTTAACTACAACATAAACTAACATAAACCAAATACCAAATATGTGAAACCTACAATATTCAACACCCACGCCCTCAGTGACTAACAAGTTTCGTAATAGTTCTTTTGGGTAAATTTCATAAATCCTCGTATATTTCATTGCCATAAGTATGTGGTGGGAATAAAAGACAGAGCTTTTTACTTTGTGAGAGTAGGACCAACATTAAAAAAATTACGAGTAAAACTAAACAGCATATTTATTTAGCATGTAGATTAGGCAGTATATTAATTTACGAATTGTACCTTCAGCATGTACACATTTTCCATTGCATATTCAGTAAACATCGGAAATCTAATTACTTCTTAGAATTATTTACAGAATATAAATAGGTATTCACATACGGTATATAAATAGGCTAATTAATGTTTTTTTGTTTGATTTGTAAGGATATGCCGTTTTAAGGGTTCCATAACTAAATTTAATTGATATTATAGCGTCCTAAAATATTTCATACTAATTGCCTTTCTGTTTCTGCTATTCTACAAGTTGAATATGAAAGCTATTCAGCTGCTTTATTTTTAGTTCATCATAAATATTAGATGTAAGTTGTTTTAAGTTATTTTATTTATTATAATTACTTATCTGCTAGTTTCTTACAAATTTATTAGTTTTCTTTATAACGGTTATTAATTTCTTAATTAAGTCATTCTTTTTAAATTCTTATTTATATCAATTTTATTTCAATTTAAGTTATACCGCTTTGACTACGATGTTTCCCAGTTATAGAAAATTTTTGGTAGAATTTATTTAAATTATGCGATCACTTCTGAAAATCCATGCTCCATTGTACAATATTTGTTTATATATCGTTGAGATCTCAATTTTAATCTACCACAAAATAAGTGTAAATATGAACGACCTGTGGTAAACTGTCAAAAATACCAATTCAGCAGCAATTTTTTGACAGAAACCTGAAGACTGTAATATGCATACAAATGTTCTAAGATTCCACTTTTATCTTGATTCAAGTATAAAATTTTATGTATTGATTACGTTATACACTTTTTTCCAATACAATATCAATAACAAACTATTAAACAATTTTTATTTTACTAGATCCGTGTAAAATAGCTCTATATCTTTACGAACAGAACTTTTTCTTTTCTATAATATTGTACCCAAAGGCTATAATAAAAGAAAAATATAAAAAACGAGAGAACTGTATAACCCAAGTATTATCATCATGATGAAGACGACTCACAGGAAATATATATATTTATCTATATATTATTGCATTTCATCGAAAATGTTTTGATCGAACAAAATGTATTTGTGTAGAAGAAAAACGTTGCCAAAAGCCATCACACATATACATACAACATGTAAACGAATTTCCTCGACAACAAAATTGATGTATTGATTTTGTACCCATTATAGAATTTTGTAAAACTTTCCATTTTCCCATCGAACCTACCAAGTACATGTCGAAAATAAGCTTCATTTATGCTATAACGGATGCTCACCTTACCCGTACCGAGTGCTTTTTAACAAAATGTAAAATCTTTTATAAATCAAGCGAACATGTTTTTTCCGGTTTTTACTCAAGATGAACTAATTAGTTATTCTCGATGATAGTACAAATAAATAGAATTTTTTCCAGCTAGTGATTTTATTTTTATTCTATACTTTCTTTAAATTAATTGTTATGAAAAGGGGATTTTGTATAGCTATAAGAAAACACCTTACTATTTTTCAATAAAATACGATAATAGACCAATATTATTTAAGGTAAAAATGTAAATAATGCATCTATAAAATTGATATAATATGTTAATACAACAAAAGTTGTTAAGCATCTAAGTTGTGAATCTGACAATCGCACACAAAACAATGAAAACATGTCGCTTGTATTCATAGTAACAAAAAAAATTTAACTACATAATAATTATTTTCTACTTTTTAGTTTAGTTTGCGGACTTAATGATAATGATAATTTTAATCTGGAAAACAACTAAGACGTTTTAATACAGGTAATTGATTTGGAAATAATATTATAATATTTCGTAATAAGTAAATCATTATTGAGTAGAAATGGTTGTAGGTTTACCACTATTATGTATAATAATATATTTTCACTCTTTTAATATTCAATTTATATAATTTATTAGTAAATAATAATAAAAGTTACAGGCTATAAATTTGTATTTTATACTCGACATATAAAGTATATGAGTTTATTTATTTTAGTTTAAGGTAGTTCTTTCTCGACACTTCATCGGCAAATGTATGAATAAAACAGTATTATTATATGTAAGTATAACGCACATGTATTAGTAGTACTGATGACATCAGTTTTATAACATATTGTACTTACACTATAATATATTCACACATACACACACTTACTATACCATATACATATATTGAAATAATAAACAGTACGAGATAAAAAAAAAATTTTTTTAATAATTATTCTAAATTTTTCTTAATATAGTAATTTTTTCATCAAAACGATTACATTCTCTCTAGGACAAAAATTAACATATGTATCTATCATTTTCTCACGCTTCTCACATGCTAAAAAAATGCGATTTTTAATTTTAATTGTCTCACTTTGGTTACGATTAATCGCCTTCAAACTAAAATTAACAGTGTGTATATTATGCATTTAATTAAGATGAAAGATTTCTTTATGTCTTGCTTGCATGACCCAACTACCTTAAAGTTTGTAACGCTAGAAAATATTGAAGTGGTATATTCTATGCCTAAAAAAGCAGGCTCGTGCACATAAATGTCCGAAATCGGCCTCTTGGGTTTAATGGACCTATGACGTTTATTATTTCTCAATATGTTAATTTTTAAACAAACAACTTTTGTATAAGATATTTTTTCATGAAATATTTGGATTCGCTACAATTTGTGCTCGAATTAAGCGCATATATAACTAACACATATACAACCCTAATACATTATTATATATGGATTTATAACTGTATAAACTTAATATTTAATGAATAAAAATTATTTAAATACTTGAAACATGCATACTCATATGTCAAGTATCTAAAAAATTAACTCTGTAAATTGTTATATTCTTTTGTTTTTCAGTATATTGTGGTATCATCACTATAATATTAAATATTTATCCTTTCTGAAATTGTCAATACTGTTTTTTCATAATTATTGTAAAAATGAAATTTGTTTTGCTTTCGTAGGTGCTGAATAATCGATGTTTGTAGAATGTATTCAATTCTAATATAGTGGTAATATATTAGTATGCATTATACGAGTATTACCTTTTTTGGGGGATATTTCGTTTACTTTTAACATATCCCCGTATACAAAATTTTTACGAATATATTGTTATTATCCGTTATGTGTTATATGTAGTACAGTTTACAGCTTACAGTACCACGTTCTACAGTTGTTGAAATGTGGAACCATATCCATAAATGTCGTATATAATATAATATAAAACATAAACGTTATATAGTCTTCAATGTAAATTACTTCTTTACAGGACGACACAAATTCTGCTGCACGTACAATCATCAATCCACTAACATAAAATTTGCAAATATTAGAATCTACGAAATTTATCGAATTGTTGATATATACATTAAATCAACTATATTTTTTGAAGTAATACTTCTTTTGGCGCGTTTGGATGAGAGTGAATTTGTGAGATCTCATAAATCTGAATTTGTGAGACGACATAATGAAGTTACCTACAGAATACAAACAAACGACAGACTCTTCACATGGTAGGTACATAGAGTTTATTAGGAACTCATAATATATTTATATACATATTGAAAAATCTGTTTATCCTGTTCAAATAGTAATAGTTTATTTATTAGTAACTCGTAATTTATTTATACATCAAAAAAATCATATTCTCCTGATAGAAATAGTAATTATTTTTCACTCTGATGCATGATGATGAAGAAAATAAATAAATAAATCTCCCTCTTTGTTTGTTATGAATAAATAAATACATACATACCATACCATACTTTAGACACGTTATGAAAAACGATGCGAGTGAAATTTTAAGATGCACGTGCATCACCGTCACACAAAATTCACAGGTAGGAGCTGTACGCAAAACTTCTCAATAGATATTATATTTTAATTATAACCCACTGATGATATAAACTGATCCGAGTTCCGATTCACAATCATTACCGGAAGATGCTATGTATACATAATTTAAAAAAAAATACCTTCGTATGCGAGAAAATTTATGTTACACGTAATGTAAGAAAATATATATTTATTTATTTAATTTTTAAATTTAAACTCATTGACTGTGTTGACCATCCTTTTCCAGTGTGTAGAAGTATAATTTTGTACACTCACACATTTTTGTTTAATAACAAAATTAAATTTCGAAAAACAAAAAAAAACATTATAAGCATTACCAACTAGTAATATTGCAATGATAACTAATTATGTATTTATTATTAATTTTAACCCAAAGTTTGTAGCGATAGAAAAAAGTTAAGAAAATAGATAAGTTCTTTTCCGTTTATCCGTTATCAAGAAGTGAGTTAAAGTGCGTGAATGCAAAGCAAAGTAGGTCCATTCGGTGCAATGGATATATGACCCAACTTTTAAGCCATAAAAGATAGAAGGAAAATTTTCAGACAAAAAAAATTTGTTTTTTAACAAACAACTTTAGTTTGAAACATGTTTTCGTAAAATGTTTGGCTTCGCCACAATTTTAAATCACATTTAGATAATAAACATATGTAATTATAATACAATTTTTATTATATATATGCAATAAGGCTGTGTACATTGAATATTTTGAGTTTTATATGAATGTTAATGATTAAAAATAGGTATAAAATCATTACTATCGATATATATATATACATATATCTAGTATGTAAACAATTAATTAAGTTAGCTATCAGCTTAATTTGTTTTTTTTTTATTATTGTTAAATTGAGCAATTCTCCTACATTTTAATTGTCTTCTCTATTAAATAATTATATTCTAGTATTTATTGTGGAATTGAAAGTAAGTATCATTAAAAGTTATTCTGTTTGTTATTTACACTATTGACTAGGTCGATTATACTTTTTATACATCTCAATTCGATAATTATAATTTCTATTTTATATCGACCGATATAATAAATATTATCGATCGATCGTGTGTATTCACGAAAATACAAAAATTATTAGTTGTTTTATAACATAATATATATAAATATATATATATATATATATATATATATATATATCTATATATATATATATATATATATATTTCTGCGTGTGAGTATAGAATACCAGGCCAACATGTCTCGGTTTAAAACCTTTTTGTATGTTAAATGTAGAATAAATCAAATTGCATATATGTCATTGCAGAATTTAAATTATAAGATATAAAACTTCTATATTGTTTTCATAAAAACAACAGAAAGCTATAAAAATAAATAACTAAATTTTACAATACAGATTTTCATGGAAAATGCAATTTAGTGTCATAAAAACAAATCATCATAATAGAATTGCATTCAATTTATATGAAATATACAATAATAATTTTCAATACCTGTGTACAATTAAAGTAAGACAAAGTTATCCTACCAAAATTTGCGTACATAGATTCATAAAATTACATGATAACAAAATGAAAATAAAATAATAGAAACTTTAACAATAAATGGTAATTTTCTTAACAATCAGGAGATTGAGTACACTTGTCAGATTGGTAGATAATAAAAAAAAGTGTTGAAATGTTGAAAATGAAATGATGAAATGTCATTACTTTCCAGTTAAAAATTATTTCTGGTTTATGAGCCTAGCCGAGACGTGAAATATCTGCAAAAAATCGTTAGAAATGCGTAAAGAATATTAGAGATAGCTCATTCGATAATAAAATACTGAGGCGTTTTTTTATTTTGAGCAAAGAAAAATTTTAACTGTTTCAACAAAATCTAAAACAATTGATCTCAACCTTGTTTAAAACATTAGTTAAATTAAAGATAAGTTAGATATAACAATAATTAGCTTTTCGTTTTCCATTTATGTATAAAATTTATTTTTTAATAATTAACATTCCAAATTTCTTTTAAAATTATTCAATATTCTCAAATGCCAGTAAATTTTGTAGGTTATTTGTATATAGTAACAACACATGTTTGTAACTTTTATTAACATAAAATATTACTTCCAATTGAAATTTATATAGAGAGAACAAAGAGATATAAAATTGTTTTGTATAAATCGCCACTAAGTATTAAGAATTTTTGTAGAGACTATTGAAATTTTACAACTTATTTAAAGTTCGATTCACGAAGTAACATTTCAAATTTCTATTTTTTTTTTAAAGTAATATTAACAAATAAATGTAATAAATGTTTGGCAATCTCAACATTTATATATCTTGACTTTCGGCTGCGGTTAAGTAAAGCAAAAAATTAAGAGTCCTTGTCTATGGGCCACATTAAACACCTACTCCGTCTCAACTCCAACTCACGCAAAGATTTCAACAGAATACGTTGTTAATTTCATTAATCAAATAATTTGATTTCTTTGTATCTATTCTTTCAAACTAGTGAGCCAATCTAAATATTTTTTTTTTATAATTATTAATTACCAAATGATAATCAATTTGAAAATCATTATTTAACTTCAATTTAAATTTTCCTTGGTTGCGTGAATTACTAATTGGTCATTTCAATTAATTTATATCATATCTAAATGTAAAGTATGACCTGACACCACGTGCATTTTAGCACACTTTAAGTACACTTTACCATAATTTGACCATTATCCTCATTAAACTATTGCTAAACAAGGTAAGATACAAGTGCTAACTGGACTTCCAAAAGTGGTTCTGCTCAAAAAACTTATATTAATGGCTAAATTTATCTTTGAAATTGATATACAATAACACACTTACCAACTTTAGACAAAATCAGCAGCTTTGGTCAACTCTTTTTTTTAAGTTCCAAAATAAAGGAGGCACCTTTATAGACATGAATATGTAACATAATAGAATGATGTCAAGTACTGCAACTTTTGTATGAATGTTTGAATTTTCCATTTGTCCCTTTTGTATTAAGTGTAACTGTATTGTAACTAAACCGTATATTTAAATAATTTTTTTTATTATAAAAATTAAATGAAAATATTTCCAAACCAATAAAGTTGTAATAACAATAACAATATTTTGTGGCTTTTTATTGTTATATTAAGTGTTTATTTATCATTGTGTTGGGTAAAAAATGTTCAACGATATAATTTTAATGTCTATATATTGCATATGTATAAATATATCGATTTTTTTTTTATTATTAAAAGTATTAAAACACTTAAAAAGTTATTAAATTTTGTAAAATAATTTTAACGTAGTGTGGTTTTTATAAAATGGACAAATTATTATTTTTTAACCTTAAAGTAATGTAAAAATTTAATAAGAAAGTTGAATTTATAATGAAAGCATACTTAAAATGATGTGATGAATTCAGATGGAATGAAGTTTTCTATTAATTAATTAGAAACGGTGAAGATGTTTTTAAAAATTATTTCAAATATTTCCAACAGTACAAATTTTATAAACCCCGCTTGATCATCTATTCAGTCCTTTGTCGTCTTTCTAGCAGCCTGCTTGTCTATACGATTGCTAATTAATAAATATTTTGGTGCTCAAATTTTTTTAGTGAATTTCAAACGTAAAAACGTAAAATTTAGCTAGTGAATATACAAAATTGGATAGTGACTTCCAAGACCCATTTATTCAAATCTAAACAGATAAATGAAAAGTACCAATAAGCAACTAATTTTTGTTATTAATATTTTTACGCGATATGAAATAACTTACCAAGTTCATTTCGGTTATAATTGCTTGTTTCATTTTTCTTAAATTTTTTTTAAGAGAAAAAAGAATTTCAAGTGAATAAAATTTCAGTCAATTTAGCCAAACGGGGCTAGAATTAAAACTACTAACACGGAAATAGATGTATTTTATGAAAACACCAATTTTATGATTGAAATTAACCCAAACTTTCATTGAGAAAACCAATTTTGATTATTTAATTGTTTTAGAAATAGTATAATTAAGAAAATAGTGACAAGTTTGGCAAATAAAAACTATATTTTACTGCACCAGGGTTTTTTACACTCTTTAAAGTCATTTTCGATATAGTGCTTTTAACCTAAGTTTTATCCATCAATTATACTTCATTAACATCAATGACAGGTAATGCAAATCCAATTCTGCTTGATTGACTCCTTAGTTTATTACTTCTGCCCAAAAACCTCTTTTTCATAAAATTAAATAGATACGAATTATTTCGATGAAATTTGCTTGATTCCGTTTATTAATAATTTCAGTCTCGTGAAAACTGAATGAAATAGAAAATTAAAAATATAATTAACAATATAATTTGCTGTATATTATATGCAATGCGATTCGTTCTCACCGCGCTTTGTAGGATATTTATAACATTATTCTAAAATACCGATTAAAGTTAATGTAAAGAACGTGGATATACAAAAGCTGTGCCACCTGTCCACGGTCCAGAAATTACTCTTTCTGTGAAATTTTAGTGGGACTAATTTAACATTAGATTTATATGTTTAAAGATTATATTTTCCCAATTATTTGTATGATTTGCTATGTATATGTGTTTTATAATAATTATTAAACCAGTACAGTTTATTAAGTCTTACATCACACATTTATATAATATCATACATAAACTTCTCCTTTATCTGAAAAAATGTATTATTTGTAAATAAAACTATTTAGAGTAACATTAGTATAAGTTGAGTAATATTATTTTTCGTTCTTTCCATGGTGATATTTTTTATTTAAAATCATATACATTATCTTGTTACAAAATTATCAGATCAATAACTGGAGAATAACTGTTGTTTATATTATAAAATATAATTTTTTATTGTATAACCGAAATTCGACTTTTGTAAGACATTTGTAACCTTTATAAAACATAAATGTTTTATAATCCAAAAGTCTTATAAAAGTCAGAATGGCTTGCTTGGGTACAACGTTTATGTAGAACGGGTCAAACAGAACGAAATTCGTGGGACAGAATATGTAATATAATATGACTAAAGTGCTTGTTTGTAGAAGCATACCAAAATTTTACAATTCTTCTAATTATCCTCATCAAACTATAGTTATGATATATTACAATCCAAATTTTTAGCTGGTTAGTGTGTATTTAAGTGAATAAATTTTATCATTTATAATTGAATAACAAAACTAAATCCAATTCAACTCACCGTAACGCAAACTTATGACATTTTAAATTTTTGTATAATTTTTTACCAGTTAAGCTCCGTGACTGTGGATAAAAAAATACAATATTTAATTTGATAACTCCATTATAGAACAGACAATATTATTCGTATAAATGTATGTCTAATATCATTTGAACTTAATTTGAACATAAAATCTATCAATAAAATAAAATAATGGAACTTTATATACGAAATTTAATAGTGATTTTAAATGTAAACTAAATTGTATTATAAAATTTAAATGTATTTATTACAACAAGTTGCATTTCTAAATTTAATAAATGTTAATAAATATATTATACGGGTTTTAAAGGTTTATTTTAGTCGAAAAGAACAATTTCGAGTATGATTTAACTACAGGGCACAGTATTAAACAATAGATTAATGTTATTGTTATTGATTCATCTTTTTGTTGCATTATGCGTCGTTGCAGAACCGTACTGTAAAAATGATTTGTATCGTATTTATTTAATGCGTTCTACGTATGCCGAATACAAAAAGGTGAACAAAGGTGAAAGATAGTCAAACGATATTTATGACTATGTGAAAATTCTGAACATTTTTTGACATAACAATATTTCGATTTAAAAAGCAAATTTTACTAAAAATCTTACATTAGTTGTTTTCTCGATAATCACAAAAAACAATACTTTTAACTAAATGTTTTTTTTTTAATAATTTATTAAATATCACAAATAGACTAGAGTAGAAGCCTTAAAAAATGATAAAAAGAAGAAGAAAATTATAGTAGGATAAAACCCATTGGAAACGCAAGATAATATGATACAAGGAAACATAAATTACGGGCGATCTGAGTTCGGGAAGTATGGAAGGGGTGAGTTTTTAAGGATAAAACACGGTTTATTTCGATTTCCGGCAAAACTACAAGTCCTATGGAAAAAAGTTAAATAGCAAAGTTGTAGGAAATAAAAAGATCTACAACTTTTGTATTTACACTTTTTTCACATAATCTCAAAATTTTTCGATTGAAAATTAGGATGCTTTTTCGATATTTATTCAAAATAAGATGAAAAAATAAATATTTTAAATCAAAAAAATTACAATGTATTTGGAACATAAAAAGGTAAGTTTTCACCAAATTTCGGAGAAAAAAAATAAAAAACCAAAAACTTGGTTTTTTGAATTTTTCGCATAAATTTTGAGGTTATTTAAAAAAGTGTGAATATAAAAGCTTTAGATCTTTTTATTACCTACAACTTTGCCATTTAACTTTTTTCCATAAGACTTGTAGTTTTGCCGGAAATTCAGATAAACCGAATTTTACCCTTCAAAACTCACTCCTTCCATACTTCCCGAACTCAGATCGCCCGTAATTTATTTTTCCTTTCATTTTTATCATATTATCTTCCGTTTCCAATTGGTTTCATTCCACTGTAATTTTTTTTTGTTTTCAAAAATTATCTACCCTGGTATAAAAATAAAAATACAAATTGAAATAAAAGGTTAATGATAAACATTGAAATACGGCAATGAAGAAAGCATAATATATTTACTATAAACTACATTTCTAAATAAAATAAAAGTTTATTTATTATAATGTAATAAAGGTTAATATTTACGATTCTATAAGAAAAAACTTATTTTTAGAATATTGTTAAGGAAGGTCCCTTGGCAATAATTGAAAAAAATAAATTAACAAATATTGAACCGAACTTTTTGTATGTTATAAATAACGAAACAAATTATTATATAAAACAAAAATTTGGATACCATGCCGAATTATAGAGTGATTAAAAATACACAAAATAACGATATGATAGTTGGAAATTTTCTGTGCTATCATGTGCTACATAAAAATCAAATTTTATTCGAAAAATCAGTCATTGATAATTTGAAAAAATGGTAACCTAGCTGAAGGTCCAGGTTGAATTTTGCCAATACACGTTAGTCACTATTAGATAAGTATAAGAAATAATATTCAATAAAAAAATCACACTTAAAAAATTTTCTTTTTATTTTATTTTTGCTATTTATTGCTTGGCTATTAATTTATAATTAATTATATGAGAAAACCATTATAATATTATCAAAGAATACCAAAGTGACTTCAAATTTTGTTGTAAGTTTAAATAAAATACATAATTATCAAATTATTTTCTTATTTTAAATTATTTAATTCAATAATTATACGATTTAAGAAGACAACGTATTTTTAAGCTTTTATTAGATTTTTGAAAATATATTATGTAATTTCTCGTTAAACGGCCCTAACAGCCTGGATTGTTAATCAAAGAAAGGCATAAGAAAGTATTAATTTTGTAAAGAACTCAAAATTGTTTCCTTACTTTTTTTTTCAAATATGTAGAGAAAGAAATTTCTTAACCTGTATATTACAAATGTTTTTAGATCCATTTCATTCATATTTTAAAGTGAACGAAAGGAATTTAATTTAAAAATTACAGTGCTAATGGATGCAAAAATTGAAAATAGTGTGAGTTTGTTACGATTAACTTGATATAATATCGATATCAATTGTTTATCGATATTAATTGTTGAAAATTTGTTGAATAAACTTTTTAGACATTCACTAATATATTTTGTTTTTTTGGCATTACGAGTCTGTTCCAGGTTTTGTTGTTCAAAGCAACGATATCAATGACAAGATCAAACGATATTTCCTGATCTTGAGCCAACAAAGTTAAGCTTAAGTAAAAAATTTAAATGAAGATTTTTGGTATACACTGATGATTGGCATAATTTACTATATTATTTTTGTTATACATTATTACTTTAAATCAATACAAATTTATTCAATACAAATATGTATATCAGGAATATATATATATAGGCATTGAAATATATATATATATATATATATATATATATATATATATATATATATATATATACATTATCATTTAAACCATTGTGAATGATAAACAATACAATAAACAGAAATTATTAATATAATTTCGAAATTTATTTAATTTACCAGAATTGAAATTCTTATTTATTCTAAGTATATAAATAAATTATATTGTTTTTATATTGTACATATTGTATTGTACATCTCCAGCAGGTTTGTCCGTCACTATTAACTAGAAAATAACAAATAAAAATAAAATTTTATTCATTCTAAGTATAATATAGCGGCAATAATAATAATCATAATTTGATAAATAAGAAGATAATAACAATTTAATAATTATATTTTTCAGTTTTAAAAAGTAAAATAAATTTTTACTATAAAAATAAGAGTCGTATTCATGAAAATATGATGGAAGCGTAACGAATCAAATAGTAAATTAATTTGACATTTTAACTACCATATTATTTTTACATATGATGCCGTAATAATTTTAGATATCCAATTGAAATATGCATTCTCAATTTCAGCTCAGTCGAATACTGAGAATTAGGACAGTTTTTACTTGTATGTTTAGGTTACAGACATGCATTCCTGAGGCGACTGAAACTAAGAAGTACTAATCTAGGCATTTACTAGAATTACTATTCTTTTATTGATATGAAAATCATAATATATACCTACATATAAATAAATCAACAAAACTAACATATACAATATTAACCACTTGCCTAAGATCACCGGATGTGCGATCACTTTCTTCAATCCAATGTTCCACTCTCTCAATCTCACCATATAGAACACACAAACGTTCACCAATCGTTTTCCGATCATGTCGGCAGAAATAAATGAAGATGTAGTGAACGCATAAAAAAAATTTTGTCTTTAAAAATATTAAAACTTTACTCAAAATAACAAACTAAAATTGCGACACTTGAAATTGTATATATAATAAAAACCATTATACACTCGATTGTTATGTTTTGTTGTATTGTTGTATCGGAATTAGTTAATTTTATGTATCTAAAACAATTGTTTTAAAATTTATAAAATAGACTTAAAATGAGGGTATTTTTTTTATTTTTAGCTAGTATGAAAGATTCAGATCATCATGTTGTTTGTTTATTTGAGTAAATGAAATTAGATTTATACTTCTTAAAATTAAAAAAAATTAATTAATTCCAGCGTCTAGTATTTCAGTAATTCATCACAATTTGGTTCTACTTTAATTTTTTCTCAACATTTTATTCATTTATTGGTTATTAAAAGTTTATTATTATATTTATTAAGAGTTATTAACTTCCCAGTGGGAAAATAATTGTAATGAGACCGATATTTTAGAATCCGAATTTTGATATACATCACTAATCTATTGAACGACACTTTATTTTTATAATTTTTATAATTTTGGGTCTCGAGAGAATTCTACTTATTTGCTAAGTTATTTACCATAATTTTAAACTTCACTCGGTCTTGAATCACTCCGACAATAATTTCTCGGTAAAAATAGCGCTTGAAACTAACCCCTTTTACAGTTGAAAAGAAAGTTTAACTAAAAACGAAAATTTTAGATAATTTTATATAGTTAAACTGAAGATATTATATTTTTTATATTATCTCATGTCCAAGTCGCAACTCATTCGTTCAAGATGTACCGAATAGATTGCATTTTAAATAAGCATTTTAGTACATAGCGAGAACGTCTAGTGACTATTATTGGTAGTATAATTTAATTTAATTGCAAAACAATTATTTTACTAAGATAAATTATTGAACTAATATAACATAATAATAAATATATATTAATTTCTTATGTAGATTCACTATTGAATAAAATTCTAAATAGCCGTATGCAAGGTCAAACAACCATGTAAAAAACATTAAAATTTGGCTATTTATCCCATAAAGGGCGATATGTTGAATTTTATGTAACGCCAGTTACCCTATAACCAGCATATTTGTCGACTTATGATTAGTATTTTAGAAAATTTAAGAAAGTTAGACATTTTTTTTAATCGAAAATTGTCATTGGGAAGGTGCTAACTGCATTAAAAAGAAGGCATTTTAAAGGCATAAAGTCTACTTTTCTCATAATTTTACTTCCTTCCTTTTATTGATTGGCATTTTTGTATAGAAACTAAGCCTTCTTTTCACATTTATGTTTTTATTAGTTACATATTACGCTATCAGATATTGAATTTATTCCCTACATTTACAATACCCATTGTGTATTGGTTCGTAAATTATGATAAATAATAAACAAAGCAAAACAAACAAACAAAATGGAATTAAAAAAATAAAAATAAAAAATTTTAATACAGAAAATCCTTAAACAAAATAAATATTATATAAAACTGAATATAAAAATACAAACAGAAAAAATTATAAATAAGAATTAGCTCTTTTTTTATTGAAATAATGGGCATGGAAAAAGCACATGACGTGTTTATATGCATGGTAGGTATGTTTATATAAAAGTTAGGTACTATAAAACGATAACCATAAACGTGGTATATACATTTAAAACAGAACGTGTGGAGATGTGTGTGCATGGTTTATCTTTATATAAAACAAAATAACAAAACAATTGGAATAATTATTATCCATGTGAGAAAAACAGTTTGAAAATTTTATTTTGCATGATTTTAAAAATGTAACTTCCATATATGATGTTCTTTGAAAGTTTAACTAACATTAAGAATTGGAATGTTGGTTTCTATGAATGTTGAAGTGAAAAATCAATTTTATTATCTTTGAAATTTATCGATTTATTTCACTTTTAAATTCGCATTTGACATTTTATCATTAAATATGATTAATGATAATCATTAGTTTTCAATTTTTGGACGTTTTTGAAGGCGAAGAATTTTATGAATTGTCATAGAAATATGTATACCGAGAGCCGGCCATATAAAAGTTCGATGGACAAGATGCATGAACAATTTATGGGGTGTACATATTATTACTATAGGCGAAAAGGACGCCTCTAAAATAATATAATTTTGCCTGCACGCATATTGTAAACTTATATCAAAATAAAGGTAATCATGTGTCAACCTCCATTGAAGGTAATTGTTTATATAGAGGTTGAAACATGCAAGCGTGCAACTGGGGATGGAAACTTATTAAGTAAGATTGTGCTCAAAAGCGTTACATGAATGCATATAAAATTGAACAATGTCAGAGGTGTCGGTCTTTAAGTATCTGATCCGTACAGGACTTTTATACTGCCAGCTCTCAGCCCAATACATTTTTCACTTAACTTTGTTGTAATTAACGAAATAATCAAGCAACGGTCTTCTAGGAGTGCTCAAAACATATTAGAGCTCAAGTATTTCAGGTGAAAACTATAAATGGAGATTTTGACAGATAATACTTTTACATGTAGTCAATAAAAGCCAAAACTATTGTTGATGATCAAAATTGTTCTTGCAAAAATTACAGCTTAATGTATTCGTTTTATTCAATATCTATTTTATCGTGTATAATGAATATGGATTTTACTTTAAATAATTAGTAATTTGAACCTATCAAATATTGTATATTTTCAGTATTTCCTTGTTTAGAGTACCATTACTTTCTTACCACTTTCAATTAAATTTCTACATGACAATATTAAAAGTTAGTCTTAAATATTCTTATAATATCAAACACAACAAAAACATACTGTAAGGTGAATAATATTTTTATAAATGATAATTTTTTTTTATTATCCAACGAATACAACACAAATTTTAAAATGCGCTATACCTCATAACAATAACAGTTTTATCCACCTTCGTAAACTGCGTACTAAATTTAAAAATTCATGAACTTTGGTCGCATATTACACAAACTGTAGCAAAATACACTAACTATAAAATAAGAGTAGATACAAAATAATTCTCAGACGATAAGTATAATTCGACCCAAAACTTAAACTAATTTCTGCTATTAAATACTTCCATTGCACCATCAGTATAGATTATCATCCAAAGTAAAAACGATTTAACATTTTAGTTAATTTGCAAATTTGGTTTTTGTTCATATAAAATTTGTGACTGTGTTGCCTTGGATGAGTTCAGGATGCAAAATTTTAAAATTTTTGTTTTTGCTTGAATTATCCACGTTTTTCATATCCATTCCAAAAAAATATTATGATTATTAAAATTTTTTATTTTCTCTTTTTATTGAATTTGTTTTTATAACAAAGTTCATGACAAATAAAGTAAGTTTTGTATAAAATTCACATTTACATACTCGGCATATATAAAAAAGGTTAGACTATATTATTAAACTCGCCATTTATAGAATATGTCACAGTATATTAATTTTAGTCTAAAGTTTGGTAGTTGTTCATTAAACAAAATTTTGATAGTTGTTCATAAAGCCACCCAGTTAGTATATTTTCGTATTTCCGCCTGTCCTGTATATTCTAGAAAAAATAAGTAAGTTTAAGTTCGTGAATGAGCCAAATATTTCATTGAGTCTAATTGATCCATGGCCTATTTTTTAAACTATAAAAGATAACAGAATAATTCAAACAAAATATCTTTTTAAGAATCATTTTTTAACAAACTGTTAGATTCGCCACAATTTCAGCTGAAATTTAGGTAATATATATATTAGGGGCATATAAGTATTCTTTTTATAAAAGTATAACTGTCTAGACTGTATATTAGGATTATTTTATGAATACTAACGATCAAAATATAGTTACATTGATACTCAAGTATACGTGGAGTATCTAAATAATTAACACTTTTATTTTCACTTGTTTTCTAGGGTGTTTTCTTAAAATTTGTAATCATGAATTTTATCAATATAGTTATCTTTTAAAACCTTTGTTCTTTTCTGGTATAAAATGTATTTCTTTTCTGGTATAAAATGTATATTATTATCTTATTTATCCGCTCTATTACAATAAATGAGATAAATATGATTACTTACAAAAGGCGTTAACCTTTTTTAGATAAAAAGAAGTAAGCAAGCTTTAATGGGCTCCATGCATCAAATTGTTTTCTATCCTTGATATATACTGTTTTACCAATACTACCCTATACGAAATACTTGTTTTTATTACGAAATACTACTTTATCAATCAAATGAATAATTATTTATATTTGCAATTAAAAATAATTCAACCCAATTTCAACTCAATAATTACTGTTAATTGTTATTTTTTGTAATTATTATTATTTATTTTATTTGACTTTTATATATCAAACCACAAAAATGTACACATAATATAACAAAATAAAAATTATAATTGAAAATAATACACATAAAATTAAAACTAGGCTCAAAATATCCAATAAAATAGTAAAACTGAACACTATTTAAGTAAAAATAATGATCCTTATAAATAAGAGAAAAAAAACTGACAAAATTACACCATAAAATAATAATAATAATATAAGGAAATGTTCTATATTTTATTCTTGCGCATGTACAACACAATTCCAATAAATCCTCTTAGCTTTTGCAATGTTTCAGTATCAGTAGCATTAAAAACTCTTTTTATATCATAAGAATCTTCCACTCCACTTAGATGTCGACCTCTTATAAGATCTAAGCCTTGACAGTTAGTGAAAAAGTGCTCTTTTGAAAGTGCCCGCAGAATACACACATTCCACTCCTTACCTCGTAAGTAATGTCTTTAATCTTCATACATAATTGTCTCATAAGTCTCATTTACTTTACTTCCAAAATTGCGAGGTATTTAGCACCATTCTAAATGTTTTCATTTTGCCAACACTCTTTAAGCTACTCTTGTAATATTCAGCATGAACCGCATCTTTTATTGCTTTATAAAGTTTTGTGCAAATATTTTATTCTAATAAATGTGATAAGTTTTCGAGCATGGACAAAATATTTTTTACCCAACAACTATAGTCTGCTTGGAAGTGTAACAAGGCATATTGTACAGTTTTAGATGCACATTTCCACAGCTTAAAAAAATTATATAAATAAGAAATTTTAATTTTTACTAAAATGGGAATACATCCCATTTCAATTAATGTAGTACAGTTTGGAGCTGGTCTTCGTACTTCGCAGGATTCACTTCCAGAATTCAAGACAATTATAATTTTTTTCTTTTCCGTAACCATTTATACCCCATATTTCGCAACCGTTCATCAAAATTTAGTTTACCATCGTGTTACAAACTTCCAATTTAATTTTTATAAGGATAAAATCTTTATTATATAAATTTTTTACGTAGAATATGATATGCTTTTGTAGCGTGCGCTATTATCCAATGCATATGCAAAGCAACACACCCATTCCAAATTTAACATAATTCCTAAATAAATGAACTTATCAACCACTTCGATATTTTCGCCATTTAATTACCATTTAAATTTATTTGTCATTTTATATCCTTATCCTAAGACTAGGTTATCCTTATCCAAATATAAGACTTTTGGTTTTGATAATATTTATGCTTAGATTCCATTCTGTCACATAACTATCAATTACATTTAATGCGCGTTGGAAACCTACTATTTATATTCAATAACTTCTGTTTGACGTTTATTATACAATTTACAAATAATTAAACAAATAAATATATTTTCTAGAGCACTAATATTTGATTTTAAATTTAAGCTACTCGTGGCGCATCTCGAGTAAGGAGTCCTTTTCAAGTACTATGCACGGTACACGTACACACAAATTAATTAAAATAAAGCTCGCTCGCTCCATTTAAAAGGCTTTGACACAGATTGTTATTGTCGATACTTCCTACACATTTTGAATATATTTTATTTTCAATCATATTCAATTTATAAAAATTATTTCGTTTTTAATTTAAAATAATAAATTTGATCGTTATATTTTCAAGCTTTATTGTGTAAAAGAAAAACAAAAGAAAATATTTTTGTTTATTGATTTCTTTTTTTTTTTTTAATTTGTGTATCGAATTTTAAGTTCGTCAATTACCGTTCTTAATTTTTACAATTTATTAGTTAGCAAAATTGACTAATATTTATCATATTTTTTTTTTAATATTTATAAGCGTAACTACATTTTTATTATATTTCTTCAAAAAAATTTTATTTTTGAGAAAAATTTAAATATGTTTTAAACACTGAATTTGAATAAATATAAAACAAAAAATGTTAATAATAAATTGAAGGTAATATAAATTATGTCTCACAATTGTTATTATTTTAAAAATTTCAATTGTATGAAAAATAATCTTTAATTGTCTTCTTAACGCAGAAGCTGCTTAAAGCAAGCAAATTGTATCATTTAGTTACGGAAATGCGGAAATGTATCATAATAATACGGAAATGTATCAAATTACATATTAGGAATAATTTTAAATAAAAATTTTATATAGTATATAAAAAAACCTCTATTAACCTCGCGGTTTTTATTGCTCACAAGGTCGAATTACAACATTTACCAATGAATTGTTAACGATTTAAAAGACTTTCGTACAGAACATCTCATACCAAATGAACTACAAAAATTTTCCGAAATGCCGATATAGAATAAAAACAAAATCAATCAACTCTTTTAATACAAGTGTTTTGATAAAATTGGAAGAAGAAAAACAATAATTATATCCATACAAACTTTTTAATACTATTTTCGAATAAACACATTTGAAATATTTTATTCCTGTACCCTTGCCCTTGTCAAAAGATTAAACAAAAATTGTAACAAAATTAAATGGTTCATTTATTTTAACACACAAAGAATATTATTTCCTTAATTAAATCTAACAAAGAATGTCGTATACAAGTCGTTTGAATCGAAAATATAAATTATACGAATTACAGTTTTAAAAAAAATAAGAATATTGTTAGTAAGCTTGTAGCAAATAGAACAAAGAAATTCAAATTATATAAATAAATTACTCCACCTATTTGATGTAATTAAAAGACGACAAACAATGAATGTGTTAGAAACATTGAAACTTAGAGGGTTCTGTATAACTTTGGAAGTATAAATTATGAAATATAAATTTCACCCATATGTACAGAGTGTAAAATATTATACAAATGTATATAGCTAGGAAAATTAAAAATCTTTAAAATGAATTTGTCCAATTCGATTATACAAATTATTTTTAAAGGCTTTTGTAATGATAAAAAACAAATAATAAAGTTTATAAAATATAGCAAAGAATTAATCGTAAGCTACACTTATGCTATGTAAATTTGACCTTATTCGAGTGTTTTTTGGAGTCCCTACAAAGAATTCTAAGAGGGGGAGGGGGTAGTAAGGAAGATATAAAATTGAGTCTTTGAATTGGCCTCCGTTTGTTTCTTCTAAATAGTTGTCCATTATATTGTGTCAATTTGAGGATGTACTTTCGAGTTAAATGATCTCATATATACATAAATATCTATTTAACCAATCTCAAAAAATGGTTTTCTCTATGGATACAGATAAATGGCTTATGAATTCATTCAATTTTATTGCGTTGGAAAAATGGTTTGGCTTGACATCTTTAAAATATTTGGAAAAATAACTATTTAAATATTAATCGACTTTCAAGAAATAAGAGGTTATCAATTCGTATATATGCCTTTATATTTTTGTATGTCTGTTCATGTAGCTATAATTTGTTTCTTATTAGACCAAGTTTCTTTTTTTTTCGTTTGTCGCGTTTAGTAAAATAAAACTACAAAGTTTGTGTTCTATAAATTTGAAAAAAAATTCTAGAGTAAAAGAATATGGGGTCGGAAGGGGGGTTGCAAAACTAAATTTTAGTGATTAAACATCATCTATATGGATGCATACAACTATGTAAAAAGATGTAAAAATAATTTAAATATATGTTCGCGAATAATTTCTTTATAAGGTAATTTTTATTATTATAGATTCAGTATAGTTTGATTGTGATATCTTTAAAATTTGAAGTAAAAATTCCAACCTCGAAAGAAAAAAATTTACAAAAGTTTATTAATTATAGTATTACATTTTTATAAATTATTTTGAAATTGATTTTGTTTTCAAAATTTTTATAATTTCCTTTATTTGACAATTTAAAAAAAATTATTTTCATTTTCCCTGTAATTCTTATTCATTTATATTTAAAATTTGTCCAATTGAATGCATTCAACAATTAAAGCTAAAAAAAATATTTGTAAGCAACTTTTATTCTGAATAGAATTAAATTCGTTTATTCGGAATTTAAATTAATCGAGTTACGAAAGAAGTAACTTAATATTTTTTTAATTTCTCAACTTATGTTTACGATATTGAAATTATTTTACATATGTTTTTAAAAACATATACTGCAATTTATATTTTGCAGATCAGACGTAATCTAAACTAAATTATTATAAATTTAATTTTTGGAACATTCCAACCGACACTTTTAAGCTACGCCTCTTAAATATAATTGATCTATATATTTATAGAGTATTTCGGTTGTAGAATCACGAAAACGTAGGAGATTTTACTACTTTTTAACTTATTTTTTTTTTTTAATAAAAAGTATATACTATATTTTTACTACTACTATTTTTCTTTAACTATATTATATCGATACTTGGAAAACGTGTATAATCAACTATACTGGGCCCACTAAATTGCCTGAAATCGATTCACTAAAATATGTGCAGAATGACGTAATATAATTGTGGAAAATTTATTAAATATCGAATAATTTTCTTTCTTTGAATCAAGAATACGAAACCCCACAATAAATAGAGGATAATTTCATTTATTATATAATATAGTTAATATCTAATGAAAATATTATATATATATAAATAAATAAATTATTAATTGAATTTTCATTTGTTTCATGAGAAAATAGAAATTAATTAATTTTCTATGTGTATGTTGAGAGTGTGTGGAGAAGGGAAGGTTGATTCGATTGTTAAATATGAAAAGTGTTTTACTACTATTTGATTGTATCTTTATAAAATATATTATTTAAACAAAATATTTAATTTATTTAGAGAAAATCGTATAACATAAATATTAGATAGAATAATATGAATATAGAGGTATGTGTTATATGTATGTTCTCTCTAAATCCAATTAGTGACCCAGCAACCATTATGAACAAATTATATATAAACATGCATATATTGTATGGGGTTATATGTTTACATATGAAATATAACACGTTATAATTTATACCATTCAATTCAAACTATTTTTATATTCGATATGTATGAAATTAAGCTTTTAACGCTAGAAAATATTTTAGTTTACAAATCTTGAGTATGGTATTCATAGAATCAACTTATTATTTCATTTTCGTATTCCTGTCGATCTATCTGCCCGTTTTAAATAAAGTTAACTAAAGGATAAGAGATAACAAGCGAACTTTGGTGGCGTATACTAGAAGTAGAACACAAGTTTATGTTCGTGAATAAGCAAAATGTATCATCTTGTAAACCACAAGAAATAGTAGAAAACTTCCATTACATAAAATGTTTATTTTAGAAAACCAAACTATTTTTTTTTTTTTTGGAACATTTTTTGGTAAATTACTCATATTTGTCTCAATTTCAGCACAAATTCAACTAATTATTTCATTTATGAGTATAGTACATATAATTATAAAACATAATATTATAACTGTATAGACTGCATATTAAGTGTATTTATTAATATGTTAATGATTAAAAAAAAACTAACCTTCAACTTAATTACAACTAACCATTAATAATTGATTACATCTATTAGTCTACTAAACAAAAAGTCTGATTAAAAATTCGTGAGGCTTTTCCTGGAAAAATTAACAAGTGATTGAATAAATCTCGAAAAATTAATGGTTAAAAATTTACTTGTAAATGGATAGTGAAACCATATTCATAATAATAAAAATAGTATGACCTGAAGTTAGTCTTGAAGTTGTATTAACTTGCTTTAAAAATAAAATTATAGTTCATTGGAAAAAGGAACAGCATACCTGAGCCATTCCTAAGCTAGAGTGTTTCTCAAAAAAAAAAAACTTTCTGAGATAAATTTCAAAATTTGACAAGCCCTTCGTTTTCATTTCAATACTGGGCATACCAAATTTAATAACATTTTGAAAATTATTTTTAGTTGTTTATGCGCGAAAATTGAAAGATATTATTATTATTAAAGATATTAAGGAGTATGATTATTACAGAGGTTATTATATTTCCTCTTAAAACATTTACAAAACTCAAAATCAAAATAATAACTCACGTATCGCACTAATTAAAATAATTTAAAATTTTTTTATGGTTTTCCTATTCGTCACTTGTTGAAAAATTATGACTTAAATATTCTTACGTTTTGTTTTCGATATGTTTCCAATAATTTCATCCATCGATATATTTTAAAAGCATTCGTTTCTTATTTGATTCAATTTACATATTAATTACTTTACTTAGTATTTTTATATTTTTTAAAAAATTTTAATATTTTAGTTTGGCCACTATTTAGTCATTCGTTTTATAGTATACAAGCAGTACATTGAACATTGAACAAAATTATATATTTTGATGTTAGCCAATATATTTAATCACATTCATGTTTCATATAATTGACACGCTTTCCAATATGAGGGTGTCAAATATTTTCAATTTAGTATGTTCAATAATACCTATTTATTTCACAATCTATCAAAAGTCTGAAACTTCACGAAATATAATAAAATTTTCTATAACTTCGAATTAATAGTTAGCAAGTTTAACAACAACAACGTAAACATAGTCTAATTTTATTAAAATTTAAACATATTTTAACATTTTGAATATATGTATGTATATTCGGTTATTTTTGATAATAGTACGTAATACAAAAATGACTTTAATACGCTTACTTTTCTTAATTTTAAATATTCTGCTCATAACATTTTTATAACACAGAATAGAAAGAACACTTTTTAAGACGTTACCAAGAAAAGCAGTTTTCCTACAATAGTTAAGTCTCCATATTCAAAATGTGTACAATATAAAATACTATTATTTAAAATATGAATGATGTAACTATATTTAGAAAATATACTAATCAGGAACTATATTTAGAAAAGTGTGTCAAGTTTTATATACACCCAGAAATATGCAATTTAGTTATTTTAAAATTTTTCAAAATAGTACAAACAAAATGTAATTTAAATAAAAGATTCGTAAGGACGCAAATGTTCACAAGATAATCATTGTTTTCTTGAAACTCTAGCCCGATAAATTTTACTATCATTTTAATGTTGAAAGTTCAAAAATATACGAACATAAATGAATTTTTGATTCTGACTTTACGGAACAAAACTGGGTTTTTATACTATGAAAGAATAATTTTGCAACTTTTTTGTCTCGTCATTATTAAGGGCAATTGAAGGAACGATTTTTCGTTTAAGATATAATCTGTAGTAGAATTTTAAACTTAAAATTGGAAAACAACCTTAATTGATGAATTAGCATGATTTTTTAGGGCCCATGCATGAAAGAAAATATCAAAATATTATTTGGTTTGGAAAATGGCCAAACTTAGTGCAATAAATACTTAGTCATAAGAACTGTTTCACGTTCGAAGCATATAGGAAATATAAATAGACTACAAATTAGAAAGCTACATGCAAAACAACCAAAGACCTTTGTTGAAATATTCATCGGAAATTTAATATAGATCAGTAACTATTCTCGTTTTTTCTTTCTATTTCTATGGGATCATAGATATTTTTTGAATTACATCTCCCTCTAAGGGGAAGTGTAAGCCAAAATATATTCTTGGTTTAGATTTGTTCACATTTCATCAGAAGAACTTTGTAATTTATTTGTTTCTGGTTTTAACGAATCGATTTGATTTCGACGCAAGGTTTTCAACAAAAGTTATTTTATTTTAAAAACAAGCACTTTTTAATTTTTAATGAATTTCAACGAATGATTCCTATCTCGCTATGACCATGCTTTTTCCGCTATCCTGAAAATTTAAAGATTAACAATTAAAGTTTGTCATTTATATATAGAAAATCATCGTTTTAATAGATAGAAAATTGAAATAAAAGAAAAAGTAAACAGCTCATTAAACTTGAGGAAAATAATCCAAATTGAATTAAAGAAAATAACCCAGTAGGCAATATGTTATCAGCATCTTTAAACAAGGAGCTGAAGGCCCAAAAATTATTCAAAATTAAAGTACAAATTTTCATAGAAATAAATAATATAATCTTAGTTGAATCGGTTTATTTTCCACGTTACTTATATATTTTTGTACTATAAACATCTTGGGTCAATTTTATAAAGCGCTTTTTATGAAATTGAATTTTAATCCGTTTTTGGATCATTTTCTTTCAAAAAAAAAATAACAATCCAGTTATATCTCATAACATTTGTAACGTTTCAATAAGCATGTAATATTATGACAAGGTAAACATAGAAAAATGGAAGAGGGGAAGTGAGCAAGTAATTTTCTTGACATATATGTAGGAAATACTTTCTAAAGCATTCTAAAGCTCGAAGTGCCGCCAGTCCATGGGATTTATTATTTTAACAGTCCAGTATCTGATAGATTGTGATCTCCATATTACTGTGAATGATTTTATGTAGTCATATTTATAATTATGTTACATATATTTAAGGTATACTGATAGTTACATATAATTAAAGCATAACATAGTTTACCGTCCATATCAATGAAGAAAATAATGTTATTTTTCAATAAATTTTTACTTAATAATCCACATTTGTATAATTTTACCTCAAATATCGATATCCATCGACAAAACATTAAACAATAATGAAAGAACTAAAAAATATTCACATAATAAAATTAAGAATAATAGAATAACATAGAATAAAATTATCTCCAGCTATCTAACTATGCGTTTCAATAAATCCAGTAATACAAATAGAATTTCTAAGTTAACTGTCCAAGTGATTTATATAACAAATAATTAAATTTATAAATAATTTTTAGATTTATATATATAAATAGAAATGGACATTGTTAAAGCTTGGTTAGAAATTGAGTTGAGTTTTTATTGTACGTTGTTGTTTAAATCTTTTTGTAAATTCATTGTTGTTATATTGTATACATATAATATAACAAATAAAAGATTTATATTATTTTCCAGATTTTTTATATTTTATTTATAAAATAATACTCAGAAAAAAATTGTGAAAGATGAAAAGTTCAACTAAAAATAAATCATTGGATACATAATATAAAAATAGTAACTTTTATATGATCGGAAAATATTAATTCGGCAATGTCCAAAATGTCTAGTTATTAAACGATTTTTCGGACGTAATTTACTTTTTATTAGTTAAAGTTAGAATTAATGTTAATTGCAACAAATAGTGGCTTGTTATTTAGTCAAATATTCAAGCTATTGTCCATTGCATGCTGAGATAGTATAAGCGACGCAAAAGTACTGAGTATGCTTTCGAAAGAATTAGGACGGTATCGAGTGTCATCATAACTTAGTTATTATTGAAAAACAATTGTTAACTTGTTCTCTCACTTTCTTGGAAATTTTGTGAGGTTATTAGATTCGTCCATTTGATATTAAAAATTTTTGAAAATTGAACCAACTCAAAAAATAAAAACTATAAAGTAGAAAATAATTTCTAATTTAATGCTTCTGTAAATAATTTCCTTGTGGCCAATGATCATTTAAGGTTGGCGTTCAGTGAATCATTTTTAAGAGATACCTTATTTAACGCCCAATTTGAAAGACATTTTTCAGAAGAAAATTATTTTTAGAAATTTTTATTCAAAATTATTTTTAGCAATTAGTTCCTGTTTTGGAGTTGGTTCATTATTTTTAAAAAAATTACTTTTTTACTTTTGTAAAACATCGAAGTTACCCTAACCAATAAAAAAACGAAACATCCAAATCAGACTACTCTGTAGTATTTAATCACTACAATTTCATTCCAATAACATTCTTTCTGATTTATTTCATTAACATCAGTATTAATTCGGATAGAAATAAGTCGTAAAAAAATTCCTTGTGCTATATTTAAAATTGGTAAAAATAAACTCGTATAATATAAGGATAACAAATATACTTTCATCAGCAGCTGTCAACAGGCTATTCAGTTAAAAATTTCTTCGTATGTTTTATAGTAAATTTTTTATGTTTAGATTTGCAATAAAATAATGGTGGAAACGAAATAAATCATACAATATATTAAAAACAAAATTCAATCGAGGCCCCCCACTGACGTAACGTAATAACTGATCTCAACCGATCAACAAAGTTAAGCAACATTATACACAGCTAGTACTTGGATCGGTGACCACATAGAATTGCTGTGTGATGTTGTATAGAATATCCCCAATGTAGTCACTATATAACTTAAGTTGTTGAAAAGTGACTTAAAAGAATAAAAAAAAAAGAAAACATTTAGTCGAAATAAAACAAACAAAAAATGCAATTCACACCTTAGAATAAATATATTGACAAGTAGTCATATACATTTTTCATAATGATACACGTTGACAGATTTCAGAAACATTTTGTGTCGCATAGCAATAATTATATTTCATATGCTCAAAGATCAATTTAGCAACAGTCAAAAAATCAGTTTTACAAAATAATTATTTCAAAACAAACCCTTAAAAATCATTATTATCTGTTCTGATGTTTTTATTTCGATAAACATAGCCAAATCATAAAAGTTTGTTTTATATTATATTTTTTATGCTGTTTTTGTGAAATACAGCAAAATAAATTTTGGAAACAGTGAAACATGAAATTACGATGAAATACTCAGTTTAAAGTTTTGGGATTCCATAACTTCCTTTACAAACTGTAAGTAATTATAATTGTAATATAATGTTCAATATCTGATAAATAAGTTCGTTATTAGAATACATTATGAAAGCACCCCACGCTTGATATTCAATTAACGTTTTACATTCAAGCGTCCAGTTTACAGTTTACAGTTTTCAAATCTAAAAGTCGTGTTACTAACTGAAAACACCTCTAACATCAGAAAAATATAAATAACTTGAAAAAAATAAAAATAAATAAATAAAAACAGAAAAAAAAACTTGATAAACAATAGAATGAAAGGAATTAGTATCTATCTTGTTAATTACCATGAAATATATGAAAGGAAGAAAAAAGGTCGTTGATTTAGAATAAACACAATCATACGAAAAGGTTTTTATTTTGATGTATATAAATTTTTGTGAAAACAACTCTTTATAAAATTGTATTAGTTCTTATAGAAATATAATACAGGAAAAGCGATGTATGAATGCAGGTGAATTAATTCGTGATTTTATTACTAGAATGAATAAAAAATAACGAGTATCAATTTTTTGCCAATCCCATGTACAAAAAAGAAGAAAATATTATTTCTATATAAAAGTACAATAAGTTGAAAATCCTAACATAATCGGCTTTATCGATGGATTTTCGTTCAGAATAAGTTTGGGTGTAATAATTCTTTTCTATAGAGTTTCAAAAATACATTGTATTAATTAGAAGTTAGTCACATAAATATAATAATAATCTTATAGTTTATATTCTACATCTAAAGCATCTTCTATAACATAAAATTTGACGAATAAAGTAATATGCCATTACTATGGTGATTCCTACTAAGGCAGGTTCCACATAATCGGTATTCGGTTGTCGGAAAGCCATTTATAACATTAATAAAATATCATATTTATAAAATTGATTATAATGCTATTGCAAATGGATTAGTGGAAAAATTGTTTATTTCCTTTTTTTAATTATATTATTCATTTAACATGTATTTGTTTAAACTAAATAAAATAATAAATAATAATTTAATAGAATGATGTCGTGCATATAACTTTTCAAAGTAGCGAATGAAGTGTTATCTAGGAGTTACATTTTCGATAATTAATTAAGAATCATAACCTTCTGACAAGAATAACGCAGCGAATGTTGATTTAAAAGCGGTCTTTTGTATGTTGTGGGGCATGCGTGTATAAGCATCGCAGATTTTCAACATGAGTAATGAAGCGTAATCTGCAAGAAACGTTTATAATCACAGCGTGACTTACATGAGATCTCTTGTCTGTAAGTTTTCTGGTGGACAGTAACAATTTCATCAATTTCAATTATCATAGGCAAAAAATCACGAAAAATATAATTAATATTCCCAAAATAGAAATGTTCTAGGGGTGCAATTATTGCAAGTACAATTATGAAAGAAAATTAAAAACAAAAAAAAAACATTGCAAGTACAACCTAAATGCGCGGCACGAACGGTTCATGTACTCTTTTCGCCTGACTCTGAAAATTTAAAATACATTGTTCCAACTATTTAATATTCAATAACCGATTGAAAATAATAAAACGGCAATATTTTGTTAAGGAATTTTTTACACAGTAGTCACACAGCAAATTTCTCCTGTTAGAGAGCCCAAGCGGAAATTTTTGGATTTACTCGAGCGTGGTAGGTTAAGCTATGATAGGTTGATTACGTGCTGAAAAGTTTACATTTCACTAATCTGGCGATTTGAGCGTGAGCAAGTGGCGTGTCTTTTTTACAAGTTTGTGATCCTCCCATTCTCTTACGTCACGTTTAAATCGTCAGATTAGTAAAATGTACTCATTTCAACATGTCATCAATATTTTAATCTGACGCGCTCCACTAAATACAACTATCGATTTAACATTCTGATCAGCTAGCGCATACGCGTGGCACCGTATACAGAGCTAAGATTTAGTGGAAGTACTCAACAAGGGATAAGTTATAAAATTGCCGCTTGGGCTCCCCTACCATCCAAGTTTCCACCAATTTTACCACATTTTACGTATTTTTTAATAGGAAACAAACGCAATAATCAATCGAGTGAAAGCAGTGTTAATTTTCTTGTGAACAACTTTTCTATGAATCAATTCAAATCAAACAAATGAATATTTTTGTAATAAATCACAAGGATGTTTGTAAGATATACTATTCTTTATTTTCTAAATCGTTATACTGTTAATTTTTTTTAAGAATGTGCGTGCATCTAAGAATAATGAATATTATTTCTTTTATCATTTTTCTAAAACGAACTATTATCAAATTGATGATAGTAGTTGATGAATTTTGACGAAAATAAATAGTTATCCATTAAATAAAATTGTTTTTTCTGTAAATGGTATTAGGATAAAAGATTTTGTATATTTTGTTATTTTTATCTTGTAATATTCTCAAAATAATTTGAAGTGTCCCCTATATAATATGGGATTGGAAGATTTATTTGATACACACATGTATACGAACACTTGTCGTTTGAGACATTTATTATTGTTTGGAACAATAATAGACTGATATTTTTTCTTCAATAATTATTTATATGGGAAACGTTCATATATTGAAAAAAGGCAATAAAAAGGCTGAAGTGAAGTCTTTAAAAGTTTATTATTATTTTGATTTATAAAAGTGAAATTAAATTTAAAATAATTACTAATAAATAGATTTTGCAATTTAGTATACGATAGAATTGGTCTATAGGAGAAAATCACCTCAAGTATTTTAATGAAAAAGCAATTCCATTAAAAAAAAAAGAATTTTTAGAAATGGCTTTGTTTTTAGATAGAGATCTGTTGAAACAATTCAATCAAGAAGTAAACCTTATATTAATTTTTAAATTGATTTATATTTTTAAATATTACTCTTATTCGATTTTAAATTATATTATATGCTAATTTGATTTTTATAAAGGGGCAAAATGTTGAATTGATTCTAATAATCAAAAATCATCTTTCCGCTAGTATATTGGGTTTAGGAATGCGAAAATCGAAACCGTTTTAGATTGCGATTCCGATTGTATAAATCTATTTTTGATTCTTCACATTGAATAATCAGTTAATTTTGGTAGATATTCTAGAGCCATAAAATATAAATTTTTAAAAACTTACTCCAATGGAAAGTTTCCTACAAAAAAATAGTTCTAATAAAAAAAACTCGAATTTTTATTTCGAAATAATTGAAAGGGGGGGAGGGCAATATAAGCCACTATTGCATGCCGGAAATAGATACAGATGAAAATTAATTTAATAATAATTACTCAAAAGTGAATGTCACTGCCTTTAAACAAAATGCGTGCCTTTTAACAAAACAGTGTATTAAACAAAACAGTACATATGCGTGTGTATAGTAGTGTGCGTAATATAAGCCATACTTCTTATATATGTGTGTGTTATAGCATATGTAATGTTTTAATTATTGACTTAATGTATTTTTTATGCATAATAAATTTTAATTATTGACTTAATTTATTTTTTATGCATAATTTATACAAAATATTAGCAATCCAGGCCTCTTCTATAGAAAGTATAAGTGTGCTAAATTTTATATTCCAACCACCCAATTTTCGTAAAAAGAGGTACAAAATTTTTGCTTCATATATTAATATATAGATATATGATCAGAAAATTATTGCTTGTAGATAAATTTATTTTATAATATTACTACAGTAACCATCTTTCAAAACCTATAAAAGACATTAAGGGTGAAAGTGGATTTCGATATTCGATAAGCTAACGGGAATAAATACACATCAAATTAATGTTCTACAATACTTTGGCATAGTGCCTATCGAATGGTATTACATTTATTAACGTTTTCTCATAATAAATACCGAAAAAAGTGATCTGAAAATTCTTCTTTGTCTATTTTTATGTTCATATAATTATAATTAGCATAACTATGAGAAGAGAATATTAGGAATATTTTATTAAAAGTTGTAATACGCTGCTCCGACTCAGATATTTTAATTATACTTCTAGGTAATATCGATTACTTAAACTCATTTTTTAAAAATAATTACGGATGATGAAGCAATACTTAAAATTACATTTGCAAAAATTTATTTGTCAAATGTATGTAGTTAAAAACTCTTCTGATGGTAATAACGTTCGCTTTCGTCTATTCTCAATTACTTATCAATCTAAAAAATCAGATGAGAACTTTCGAAAAATTTCGAAACTTTGACTCATCCAGTTTATAACTAAGTCTCTGTAACTATTAGCATTATATGACAATAGTTTTCATGACTTTTTAATTTTTATTCAATAGCTAACAACCGAATTAACGTTTGGCAAATTAATTTTAAATTTGTTTATCTTTAAATAATATAATATAAAAACTATAGACATTAAAAAATATTTTGAATTTTTTATTTAAAAAAATCATAAATTCGCGTATAACTAACAACAATAAAAATGTCTGGCAATAAGAAATGTATGTCTGGTAGACTTATTTAAAGACAAAAACTGAAAAATAAGTTTGTAAAAATGATTCAAAAATCCCGAATTATTACCTGACAGGTTTGAGTAATTAACGCATTAGTTAACCCAACCACTACCTCCAACCAGGCAGCTCGGGCTCTAACCGAAAGAGCATGCAGGACGGCTTATCAAAAAATCAACTAACCGGAAATTGTTATTTTCAAAACGTTAGTAGCTCCCGTACTATTATTAAACATTTCATCAGAATAAACCGGAAAAAAACAGGTGGTCTTAAACGAACAATTTTTAATAACAGTGTCTAACAAAATAGAACGATGCATTTCGTTTTAATTTTGAAACAAGCTAACCATTTATATTTCGAATTATTCATAAACTAATTTCAAAACGTTACTAGCCTTTAGCTTACACAAATAAAAAATTCAAGAAAGGTTTTAAAACTTCCATTTGCATAACAATCAGATGAACCAAAATTTTTTTATAAAATGTATATAATACTTAATTGTTTCATTTGACTTTTGTTATTTTTAGGTTGATGGAACAAACAAAAGTTTTATTAACATAACTTTTCTACTTCCAAATAACATTTTACTTTTTTAATGAAAAATTACTTTTTCACAATTATTATAAACTTTTTAACAAATTGTTTTATAAAGAGTTTTCGTTGACCTATTAAGTAAATATTTTAAATACATTTTTTATTACGAAAAATAAATGAAAAATTCTTATTTTTCCAATCATCAATAAAATGTCAATATTTATAATACCCAACCTATTTTATTAATTTATTTTTGTTGAAAAGATTAATATTTGTGTTTTCAAAGAACTTCTTCTCTAAGTGCATAGACAAATTATAATATAAAACTTGATGATGTGACTTCACGAATATTTAAAAAACTAATTGCACGAAAAAAAAAGTTAATAATATTTAATATTAAGATTATAGGTACACTGTCGAAAGATATCTATGCTATATGTACTTATTTATGGTTCGTGAAAATCAAAAGGTTCAAAATCATGTGTCAGAGTAAAGCGCTAAACGCAAATGTCAGTATCAAGTTATAAAACTAAGTCATGCCATATGTTCAAAATATCAAAAGTAGATATCTCGGGATAAAATTATTATCAAGGTCCTAACTTCAATTTCAACAAATTTATATAGGTATACTCATGATAACATAATATCAAACATTCATGAAATTAAATTAAAGTTAATAAACGAAATTTTAATATCTAGTAAATATATTTTTCAATTGACAATAGTCATGCTGCACAAATATTATTGCCATAGTTCGTTTATTTCAGCATTACCTAATACTTTTATCTTCAAAGTTTTCAAAACGTTCCGTTGCTTATGCTTTAATTTTGATTAAAAAAGATGACTGTCAAAAAGACAGGTAAAAAATCTTCTGAAAATATTTTTCTTATATTTCCCTAATATATAAATATAAATGATTTAGCAAAAACACAACAGAGTAACCCTCAGCTTTAATAAACGCGAGCGTATTCATTCATGAAAATAAAAAGCTAAACAATATTTAGCTTAATACAATTAACGGTACATCTAACACAATAATTCAAAGCTAAATGACAGCATATTCCAAATTGACCATGTGATCTAATTTATCGCTGAAACCGAATTTTCGAATGATTTTGACGAAGTCTAGTAATCTTAAACAATAAAATGAGAGAAAAATTAAACAAATTTCCATTAAAATCAGCTGTCAAATTGAAATTTTGTAATTGGAATGGCTTGGAGATTTACTTTGTGAAACAGTTTTTATAAAAAATATATAAAATACTTTGCGTTTATTGTTTCACCAATTAATTTTATTAATTAATGTTGACATATGTTTCACTTTTTTGAAAATGGTCATATAGAAACCGAAACCATACCGAAACATATGCAAACATTAATTAATAAAATTAATTGGTGAAACAAAAAATGCAAAGCAGTATATATATATTTTATGAAATTGTGTAACTTATAATTCTATTAAGTTTTCTTAATATGACATAATCATACAATTTTGAACTGTGTTGAGCATTTAAAGTTTCTTGCTCAATTAAAACTTAGTTTAAAATCAACTACAATGCTCCACCGAACAAACACACAAACCTAGTTTATTAAAAGTGTAATAAATAGAAATATGTATAACTACTACAAATATAATATCCATTAACCTCGAATTTTGATTTCTCCGTATATATAAATTTCGTGTTACATTGTATACGTCTGATGAACTCCTAATCTACCGAATCGATTTTAATCAATTTTTTTCAAAATATGTGATATGTTCCAACTTAAAAGAAAGGATAAGTTTTAGGTCCATTTCCTAACCAAAAGGGGCGAAAAACGGGGGCAATTTTTTTATTAAAATTTCTCACTTGAATATGGTACAAATCCTATTAGCATTACATAGACATAAAAATCTCCATTTGAAATTCAAAATAACATTTTTTAAATATTTTCTCACTAGCAGTATGTCTAACTCCGAACTACAAACTGTCAACAGAACAATTCGTGGTTCTGTCGACTACCGGGTCGACAGCAAATACTGGTAGGCATATACCAAATACTCGGTATCCCACACCAAATACTGGGCATCCTATAAAAAAGAACTTCTGCCCCAAATGGAACGAAAAATGAGGCCAAAATTTGTAAGGGAAAATTCCCAGTCCAATTGGATGTAATTTTGATAAAATGGGAAAATTGTTTTTTCAAACTTCTTTCTGTCAAAATTGTCACAGCAATGTATGACCGGGTTTTGCTAGTTTTATATATAATTCAGTTCATTAAAAATTATTTAAAATAATAATTTATTTTCGTATGCCAAACTTATTTCTGCTTTAGGTATTGTTTTAATTAATTTTTTATACTTTTAATATTTTTAATCGACTATGAAAAAAGGTTCTTTTGTTGGACAAAAATATTTTTGATAACATCTCGTCGGTTTTTTATTAGATAATGATTCGACTAACCCTTATAAAATTTTCAACAAAATATTACTCTCTTTTTAATTAACACAAAAAATAGTATATAAGCATATTTTTTACTTAAATATAGCTGGGAATATACAACATGTTTATCTTTAGTTTTCTATTAAAAATGAATATTCTGGAACCTTTGTCCTGTCCATAGTAAAATATGCTAGAAAGTAGTTTTAAATATAGAGTGTTCAAATGTAATTCATATAAAAATATGATCGATATTCTCACTTTCTAAAACACTTAGGAATAGTATTTTTTTTAAAATTTAGACTTATAGTAATAATTTTTTATAAAATACAATCCAAATTATAAGCAGATGAAGATAACAACTGACTAGAGTTAGTTTTTAGTAACTCTGTCAGTTTCAAAAATTGGCTCATGGATCCAATGGACCAAATAGACTTTGCAGTAGATTTTGCTCATTCACGATCTTTAGCTCACTTTAAGATCTAGAATACGCAAAAATTTTAATTCATATAAAAACAATATAGTATGACGTATTCTATATATGACTAGTATAAAAAATTTCTGTTTTAAAAAATTTCCCTTCTGAAAATTCTTTTTTAAACTTTATTTTTATACCCGATATAGGTATATAAAATTTATGTGTGCATTATATTTAGCCTATGACTTGTAACGTATCAAAATATTGAATACTAATATAATGTTTATTGGTTACAGTTCATTTTAACTTCACCGCATATCTACTTTCATGATTACTTAAAAACGTAAGATAGGGAGCTAAATTTTTAATGGCCGATTCTAAACCTAAAAGATAAGTTTCAGTTCGTAATGATCAAAATCTATCAATGGACTCCATGGGTTTCTGACTCATCTTTTTAATCGTCAGTCGTATAATAACATTTCAAATACAAAAAGTGTGTCTTATTTCATTAAAACAAACTTTTGACTAAATACTTTTTAGAGTCAGCACAATTTGAACTCATTTTCAGCAAATTAGTACATTAATAAATATAATACATATTTTTATAATTAATGCAGTAATTAATACACATTATCATTATATAGCTCTATGAAGATAGGCACTGCGTATTTTGTGTTATTCATTAATATTAATAGTAAAAATGTTCAAGCATTGATACTCAACCATATTTAGGGTGTTTTAACATTTAACACTACTAGTTGCTATCTTCATTTCTTTCAATATAAATTTTCAAATATTTAACAAAAAAATATTTAGTTTACGTACTTTTTTAAATTTAGTAAGTTGCTATGATTTTCTGATAGTGAATCAGAAATCCTGTAAGTTTTTCACATTTTAAGACACTCTATAAATTGAAACTAGACACTTCATTAATTAACCTACTTATAACTTCGACTACTATAGCATCTTATAAACGACACTTCAGCAGCATTATTGAATATCCGAATAGGATTTAAAGAGGAAAATAGAAAAATATATCGAATATGCTCTTGATTCGTCTAACACTATTTATGATAATTTTCTCATCCAATCACTTGCAGAGTCGGTGTATATGCAGTAAAGATTGTTTCCGTCAACGGAAACCTTTTAATATAATTTTTTTTTATAGAAATACATTTATACGATACATGACGTCATAAAAAAGACATTCGCTTGGAAAAGTCTCTTCATTTACTTTTTAAATAGATTCTAGTTATGTGTGTTATATGTACTTAGTTTTAATGTCCTAAAATTAGCATTCAATTAATTTTAATTAAATTTTGTTTTTAAAAACATCTATTTGCAAAAAAAAAAAATATATAACCAATTTCAAAAAATAGTCTGTTATACAGTAACAAAATTAATTGAAATTTTAATGAATAATTTTTTTTATAGCTTTAAATTTGAATTAGGGTTTTCTTATTATTCGATAAGTCGATAAAATTTCTGAGATATGTGATCAATACCACCTCTTATTTGTTCACATACGTTTTCTGGTTGATAATATATACAAAAATTTCCTCAAAAATTAAAAAACGAGTTATTATGTTTAGAGGAAGAGCTGTGGGTATTTGTTTTCATTCCTCCATTGGATTTGTGTGAAGAATTGTTGAAATATTACAGATCCATATGCCTATCTTAGAAAAATAAGTATATTAAGGATATTACAGGATAAATTTTCAACCCAATTTTTGTTAATACTGAAATCATCATTTTAAATGATTTTATGTAATTTTATGTATATTGGAAAAAATAAACGTACTCTTATTTCGCACCGTTGAAATTTTTTTCGAAAAATGCTTCATTTTCACATAAGTAATTTAAATTTAAAAAAAAGCAGTTAAACACGCCATTTTTAAATATGGTTTTCTAGGCTTCTACTGGAGATTTTTTAAAATTATTTTTATTTTATTTTTTTTGATCTACGGGGTATTACCTTTTCCGATATCCGAAAAAAGTTTTGCTCGGGAAAACTTTCACTTCAAATATGGACGTCAAATACCACTTAGAGTAGTTTTTTGCCCAAAGACGTCAGAATTTTTATCAACGTGGAATCAATATACTGCCCGAAAGATGACAAAAAATTTCGGAGCAAAATGAAGGATATATAATTTAAAAAACATACTCTAAAACTATCGTGTATCATTAAAAAATAAAATTTTTAAGAACCGTTTACGTACAATGTAGATTATTAAAGTAATTTTATTATAATGAAGAAATGCAATCACGTTAATCTCATAGGTACTAATTAAACTGTCAAACAATAAAAAAAAAAAATTTTAATTTTAAAAAATACTTTTGTTTGTACATATTATCTCAATTTTCATAACATTATTTTCTGAAAAAGATTGGTGTGTTCAAAAAATAAACATCGATAAGTTTTTGTCTCATTTCTACGGAAAATAATTTTTTCGTTGTTAAACAACTCTTGTACACAAAGCTTCTGATTTTCCACATATATCATAATTTTCAACAACAGAAAATTGTTTACATATAATTTAAAACCACCACCAATGAACGTCACGAAACTCTTAAAGCTCCTATTGCCCGCATAAATAACAATACACCACTGTTATGAGTTATAGTGTCAACAAAAAATATTTACATTGAAAAAAATTTTATAATTATAATAATAATAAAGGTATAAAAAATATATATTCTTAAATACATTTTCACAAAGGTGATTTTACACGAAATAAAATTTAATAATCAATTTTTTTTGTTTTCTGTTAACATTTTTCACAAGACTAATCATGATAATTAAAAATTTCTATTATAAAAGATATTTTATATTTATTTTCTTTTTTAATATTAATAGCTAGATTTAAAATTTTGTTTTAAATTCTTTCAAACATGGCATAATACATTTGCATACAAAAACTGCATCTTTTGAATTCAAATTTGAGTTTTCTCTACAAGTTTTGTTTGCTTTCACGTGATTTCAGATGCATGGATTATAAATTTGTAGAATGTATTTTCAACAATAACTTTGATAAAAATTATTGAATAAACCAATAGGTATAATGATTTAAACATGTAGAAAAATTCAAAATTGCTGTACACAGTATATAGATTCCGGCCGTATGTAATACGTTCCAAACTTTTAACAAATTTTTGAAATTATCAAAGAAAATATTATAGTTTGACTTGCAATTATATTTAAATAGTTCTGATTATATTTTATAAAACCAAAGTATGGCAAAAATGAATAATTCAAAACATTTCATTAAATCGTTTAAATCATTTTCAAAATATTGAATATTGAATACTTTTCTTGTAAGTGTAATATCATAAATACTTCTTGAAAATAGTTACTGAATGGATCATTAAAACGATCCAACATAATCATCAAAGCGAGAAAGATCCCAATAGCTTAAAGACACATATACGCAAAATTATCAAAAAATATGTTTGAAATTAATTAGTTTTAAATAAATACTCAACTTATTTAAAGCTGATTAATTCCAAACATATTTTTTTTATAATTTTCTTATATTTGTCTTTAAACTATTGGGATATTTCTCTGCGTAATTATCGAAAATTTGCAATCAACGACGTAAGACAATCCCAGAAAAATTTCCAGAACTTTAATTAAGCCGGTTCAACTGTAAATAATCGAATTTAACACATATAAACAATACTTTTATAAATGTGAAATGTAAGACAGTTTAAAATAAATACACAACTTATTTTAAGCTGATTCATTTGAAACATATTGTTTGATAATTTTGCTTACATTTGTCTTTAACATAGTGGGATATTTCTCTGCGAAATTATCGAAAACTTGAAATCAACAATGTAAGACAACCCCAGAAAAATTTCCAGAACTTTTATTAAGCCGGTTCAACTCTAAATATTCGATTTTAACACATATAAACAATACTTTTATAAATGTGAAATTTAAGACACTAGTTTGTTAAATTTAATTACAGTATAAATAAACATAAGAGCTTCTTTACAATTGATGAAATATCAAATTCCTAGAACGAAATACATAAACATGAAAATAAAATATAAAAATTTTCTCTACAGATACATAATTAAAAGTTTAATTCGATATAAAAAATATAACACTTACCAATACAGAAAAACTTATTTTTTATTTAAAAACTTTCACTAAACCAAAAAATTAAATTTTTAATTTCACCAATTTTCCACTATTCAAAATATGAGAATATTTACTCTTCCGAAATTCCCGACAATGTTATGATGTGAAAACTACTGTATCACTGACGATGAAATGTATCATGTATCACCAAACGTTCATAGACGACGACTAGTGTTACCACGACGTCTGTTTTGAAACTGTGTCGTTATGTTTGATATAATGTGTAAGTAGACGCCGTACCAACCCCATAACGACCATCGATTAAACCGTATTATATAAAGTTTTCAATGAATTTTCATTCATTGCCATCTTGTAATATTAATTTAAACTAAGGTTTTTGTTTGTGGTTCTTTTCCAAGATTTAACTATTAAAAGCTCAAGCTCTATTGTTTAACTTATACTTTTTTTATATAACTTTCATTGTATTCTATCTTTTCTACCTTACTTGAACAATATTCTTTCGAACCATTGTTAATCATTCAACACTTGTAAATATTTGCTTTTGTATTGCAGAATTTACTAGGGCAAGTTTTAATAAAAATCAATTTCACGTTTCGTTTTCAAAAGATGTAATAGTTGTATTAGAGTATGTACGAGTATAGAATTCAATTAGCTCATCGTTTTCAAATTTCAGGTATAAATAATCACATATCATTTTTCAATAAAATATTTGCATACAATACAAGTTTTTTGGAAAAATAAAATATATAAAAAAAATTTTTATAAAATTTTTATTTAATTTGGTAGAGTTTTGGAGTTTTTAGTATTTGTTGTTATAGGGGCAACAGAAATACATCATTTGTGAAATTTTCTTCTTTCTAACTATCACAGTTCATACAGCCAGATACAGCCTCAGGACAAACGGGCGGATTGATAGGCAGACAGCGGAGCCTTAGTAATAGGATCCCGTTTTACCCTTTGCGTTCCGAAACAAAAATTCAATGCATTGATATAGTAAGCCAGTTTATAGTAAGCCATTTTTTAAATGTTTTTTTATTGGAATAAATTTTGATTCTATATTAGTGGGAGGTCACTGACGTAACGTAATTACCGATCTCAACATATTTAATATTCAATAGATTGAATATATTCTCATTGTAGTCACTATATAACTTTAGTAGTTGAAAAAGTTGAGCAGTGACTTAAAATTAAAAAAAAAAATTATTGATAGAAACCACTTAATATTTTTGCATAGAACTTTACTCAAAAATTTAAGTCAACATGGTCACTTTCAATCTGAGCTTCATCTATCGTTCTTCAGAACGAGATTTTTGTTTATAAATTTCCAATAGAATCAATTTTTTTCGTTTATTTTTGCGCAGTATGTAAGACATCGAATTTGATGTTTGGTTTTTAGTCATCATCTCTCAAATGATTGACAAATTTTGAGTCCAAAATTTTGAGTTTATATGTTCGTCTTTTCCGATTTTGAAAGTGACCAATATAAGCACCGGAACATTCTTCACATGTTATTTTGTAGACTCCAGATTTTTCTAATTCTTCAGATTTCTGTTTGTTATTAAATATTATTTTATCCAAGGATATGGCCGGTCGGAACGAAATTTGTATTTTATTTTTACGCAATATCCGAGCTATTTTTTCGGAAATTTGGTCATAGTACGTAAGGGTCTCATATTGTAGCCATATTTTTTTCACAGGATCAATTGTCCTAAATGCCATTTTTAGTCAAACATCAAAGTGCCTTTTTTGATACAAAAAGGGACTAAGGGGCATACTACATCGCCAGTTTTTTATGACATTGAATGCAAGGAATCGGTTGGAATTGTAACATCCGTTGTCAAAGGCTTCCAATATAAGTCCAATTATAATTTTTGCCTGATCGTGAGATCTAAAAATTTAAGAAGTTTAATGTATTACACTGTTCGTATTCGGGTGTAAATTGAACCTTCATATTTTTGCCATTAAAATAATGTACAAGGTTATCCAACTGTCTATCGGAGCCCTTGAAACAATTTATAACGTCGTCCACATATCTATACGAAAATTTGACAAGATGTTGGGCTCCATTAGTGTTAAGAACGGCCTGTTCAAAATTATTCATGACAATTTGGGCAATATGTGACTTCCGGTTTATTTTTAATATTTGAAGATATGACTGTCTAAAATTCATAACCGTAAATTTAATGATTATGGCATGGTCTCACTTGTAATTTTATTTTTGATTTTTATTTTGTTGGCCTCAAAACTCAAATCGGCCTAATATGATTAAAAATTCTAAAATTTTCGGATTTCGATGAAACGAATAGTAACGATTTTCCAGATACATTTTATGAGTTAGAATTTAGTGACAGGCGCATACCTTTGTTTCTAAATGTTAAATATTATTTTCCTAAGAATAAAAATATCAAAATTTTGTTTTTCAAGGAGAAAAGGTGAAACATCTAGTCATGTATCTATTATGATGTTGAAAATTTATTGTTTAAAATAATAATTTTCGGTTAAGTTTATATCAGCACTTACCATCATCAAATTCATCTACCTCTTTAAAACTTTACCTGAATTGTAGTGTTAAAGGTATTTTGTGGTTTTTTGAATAAGCTGTAAGTTTCTATAATATATTGTATAGGAGTAAGAACTCACCGCAAGAAAGAAGATCCCTTTCAACAACAAGGTTATTGGTTTATGAAGTATGCTGTAAATGAATAAATAAAACAAGTTTTTTACCATATTTGTGATTATTAATTTTAGACAAATATTTTTTACACGGGTGATGTTTTTATCTGTTCACATATACAATAAACTAAAAAAATACGTTGAATAGAGAAAATAGTTTCAAACAAAAAATTCACTATTTGAAATTAATCTCAAGCTAATAATTATTTTTGGAAGGATGGTTTCTTGGATAAATTAAGTGTAGGCTGTAACTGAATGAGTAATTCACTTGATTTTTATTATATTCCTAGCTATTAATTTTAGGAAAATATATTTTATACGGATGAAAAGTTTGCTTAATCTCAATAATCTCAAGTATATGCTTATGTTTAGACGGATAGGTTCTAGGATACATGAAAACTAACTTCTTTTTTTGATGAATTTGGAATATATTTTATTGCGGATTTAAGATAGAAGCAAAAATTTCAGAAATTTGTTAACAAAAAATTGTTTTTTCTACAACATCTAGGACTTTAAAAAAAATTCACTATTGACAAAAACTACTTAGATTTTACCAAAGAATCTTTGCTAATTTTTTTCACATTTTTGTGTACAGTTATTTATCGATTATTGTTTTTTTATACAAAGTGATAATAAATTTTAATGAAAATAAAAAGGTGCTTAAAAAATGTCAAAAAAATTTCAAATTGTTATTTTTCTTTTTGTGTTTCTTTATAAAAAGCTCTTGTTTCCGTATAAATAATTATTATTTTATAAGAATTTTGTCATTGTTAATTCAGATATTACAAACACCACCATGAAGAGGCCCCCGCATTTTTTGTTCCAGAATATTAACCATATGGATCGATTGTACTCGTCAAATAAAGGATTATTCCTGAATTTTACATTTTAGTACTGTAGTAGGCACTAATATCCAGTTATTCGAAATTTTATATGCGGGGACCAAACCCTATGAAATAGTTATCCCAGATAAAAGAGTAAACATACAGCAAATTAGTTTGTTCTGGGCTTAAACTGATATTTTCTAAAAGCTTATATGTAAAAAAACTTGTTTTGCATTTCCGTCTGTATACTACAACGAGCGTAGACGTAGGGGCAGTTGCAATATATATAGTTTATAGTTTAAAAAAATTAACCTGTATGCATATAGGCGCATGAGGTTTGCACTGGAATTCTAACATTCCAATTAAGACACATAAAAAGTGGATTTTTCTACACCAATCCAATATATATGGTTATGAAATATGTACCCCTGATAACGAGTAAACAAATATCTTATTTGTTATCGATTTACATCGGTATATTCTGTAATACATTTTATAAAATGACACAGTTTTGATTTCCACCATTATTAATTACACCAAATTAATATTCTAATTAACCCTAGCTTTTCTGCTTCGTGTGATCTTAGTTATTATAGTGTAATAGTATTCTCGTATGTATTTTCCCAGTATTTGGGTATACATTTTGAATGAGTTTAAAATAATTTTACGGTCAATTTATTAACCGTAATAAAGTGTCAGCTATCTCTACTATAATATAAAGTTATTATTATTATTATTGTGAAGTTTATTATTATTGGAACCACCTTGCCACTCAGACCACAAATTTTTCATCAAATTTATATGAGACCAATCTGGAAGTAAGTCCTTACAAATTAAAATTTTTTTTTTAATTTTTAATTTAAAAGAAAAAAAATACTGTCGCGTTAATAACCTCTTCCATTTTCATGTCGGTTAAAAACTACTCCATTTTATGATCTATAGAATTAAAAACATAAATAATAATAATTTATTAAATATATTTTCATAATTTTATTTTCACTTTCAGAATCCGGGTACATTTTATGATTTTTCCATAAATTTGAAATTTTTCTAATATAAACATTATCTTATAACTTCAATACATGCTCTAGCATGTATAGTAAGTGAGTGTTCTTGAAGTGCAACTTATTCTAGAGGCTGGTGACGGGTTTTTCTACCATAATTCATTTTTAGATATTTTCTGTAATAAATTCAAAAACTCAGAAATAAATCTCGTTTTTCTTTCAATTTCACTCTTGAAAATTTTTTACGTTTTTGAACGTTTATTTTGGAGGTTGAAGATGAGCCTCCCATTTACAGGCAAAAAATGAATTAGAATCCTTAATCTGTTGTGAATTAGGAATATACAATTTTTGAGAAGTTTTTCCTTGTTTCGGAAAGGAAAAAATTTATAAATCAGTTCGCATAGAATGTAAAAAACCTTCCTAACCTGCCTACAGTGCTAGAACTCAAAATCGGTCTATACATTGAACTATAGAAATGTAGTGATTGACTTACACAAGTTTGAATGATTTCATTTGAAATGATTTTATAAATAGATTTATATTGCTTTATTTTTGGTAATTTTTTAAAAAGAATATCATGTTAATATTTCACTCTTCAATAGAGTAGCAGGAATCGGCGCACGAGTACCGAAAACTATTCCACCTCAATTTTTTTATGCGATCCTCTTCAAATTGCCCTCCTAATGATATAAATGCATGTTGCCATGGCGCAACCCGTTGCCATATTGTTTAAACCGAAATTGTTTAAACAATTGCAAGGCATTGTTATTTTTCAACCGGACAAATTTTTTTTATATTCTTTATTGAAATACCAATAAAAAAGGTCCTATGACTTTTAACGAGAAAGTTAATATTTTTAAAGATATGAATTTTTAAAGGTTCGAAAAATCTCAAATTTGGGTACTTTCAACCCATGAAAAATATATTTAAAAAAAACATAATGTCTAAGTAATATATTTTTTTTTAATTCTCTATACAATTGTTATTAATATTGTTAAAAGAGATTTTAAAAAATTTCATTGTTTATATCTTTTTTTTAATTGTTAATAAGTATGCGTCGCTTACCTTTAAGTATCGCTGTCTCTCTCTGACTCATGGGTTTTTAAGTATCGCTGTCTCTATCTGACTCATTGGTTTATAGTTAAAAAAATTTATTAATATTTTTATTAGAGACCACTTATTAGTCCTTAATAAATATTTCTTAGTATTTAAAAAGATTTATTAATATTTAATAAATGTATATCAGATTTATTAAATACAAACAAATCACTTTAAGTACTAAGAAATATTTATTAAGGACTAAAAATTGGTCTCTAATAAAAATATTAATAAATTTTTTTAACTATAAACCAATGAGTCAGAGAGAGACAGCGATACTTAAAAAACCATGAGTCAGAGAGAGACAGCACTTAAAGGTAAGCGACGCATACTTATTAACAATTAAAAAAAAGATATAAACAATGAAATTTTTTAAAATCTTTTTTTACAATATTATTAACAATTGTATAGAGAATTAAAAAAAAATATTACTTAGACATTATGTTTTTTTTAAATATATTTTTCATGGGTTGAAAGTACCCAAATTTGAGATTTTTCGAACCTTTAAAAATTCATATCTTTAAAAATATTAACTTTATCGTTAAAAGTCATAGGACCTTTTTTATTGGTATTTCAATAAAGAATATAAAAAAAATTTGTCCGGTTGAAAAATAACAATGCCTTGCAATTGTTTAAACAATTTCGGTTTAAACAATATGGCACCGGGTTGCGCCATGGCAACATGCATTTATCTCATTAGGAGGGCAATTTGAAGAGGATCGCATAAAAAAATTGAGGTGGAATAGTTTTCAGTACTCGTGCGCCGATTCCTGCTACTCTAATTTGCTTTTTGAATGATTTATTTTATTATGTTTGGTTTTTTGTTTATTGTTTTTTGGTTTTGTTTTTATTTCAAATTTTTGTTTTTTAATTTCGTTTTTTTTTTTTGCCTATTTTTTATTTTTCTGTTTTTTTCTTGTTGCTTCTTTTTTTTAATGCCTTATTAAGCTTTCAATTATTTTATTTCATTCAATTTTATTATTCGTATTTTTTTATTTCATATTTTCATTAATTTTTTATTTTTGTTTCCAATTATTGAAATTTTGTGTAATTTTCTATTTTTTAAATGTACTTTATTTTTTACTTATATTCTATATTAGAGTAGAGAAAATATTAAATTAAACTTCCAAAAACTTTGAAATTTTAGATGAGGCTCTTGATTTTAATTTATTGGACAAATGTGATAAACTCATTGTTCCGTCAAGTCGTATTTGGAGAAAAATGAACAAACGCTTAAATGGGAAAATTAAAGAATATTTCAACTCCCTGCGGTTAAGCTCGTGGTTTTATAATGGTGTAAATACAAAACTGGTTTTTTATGCGGCTTTATTTTAGTGGCTTATACCCAGTGCAAACGAATTTGCTGTCTGTTTAACGTATACTATAGTGGTTGATTTATTTTTTGCCCTTACTCCCCGCATTTTTTATTTTTTTCACTTATATAGAGTACTTACCAATTGTGTATGTTAATCCTCATTTATATGTGGGGGCCAGCGTAAAGTTGGCTCCCACATATAAATATTCGGATATTTCGATTTGGGTACGGTAGTAAAGTGTGAAATTCAAGTTTTAGTTATAGGACTCGTAAATATTAAGCCATAAATAGTATTGAATTTTCCTATATAATTTTGTCAATAGTAAATATTTTAATTTTACTACTATTTTTCCCAAAAATTATGTTTTACCACTGTCCACGGATTTGGATTTTGTCTAATACTTAAGGCAAATACTTATTTCTTCGATATAGATAGATATACTATATTTGCAGTTAAGATTACAGTGTTGTTTTACAGTGGATTTTAAATATACTTTCTACAGTATGATTCCAATAAAATATAGAATAAAATTTAAAATTAAAATAACAACAAATATAAAAAATATATGAAAATAACAGGTATTATAGAAAAAACAAACAAAAAACAATTATTAAAAATTTTAGAGATAACACATAATAATTTAAAATAGTTATAATAAAATGAAGGATTGAAGGTTTCATGCGTCCTTAAGTTACTTACTTCACAGGTCCTTTCCTGGTTTCACTTGTAGATATTGGTCCAAAACCTGGACACACGAACAACCCAATGTTCTCAGTTGACTAATTATTTTGATTTTAATAAAAGTTACATTTAGCCTCAGGTATGATTCAAGATTGAGAGTACGTGGAGTTCAATATTCTCGATTTAATCTCAAGAGATAATTATTTGTGTAATCGATTAAGTGCAGTCCTTATTTCTTCTTTGGCAGTGCGTGGAGTCTGAGAGTCCCAAAAGTTCTTTAGCTGGCTCGCCCAATTATATTCCATGATATTACCGGAGTCCACATCTAGAGAAAGTAATCTTTTGTAACAGATTTTTGATTCGTCATCTGACATTTTTAAATTATAATTCACTAATTCAAGATAACTTCCATAGCTAGGACTATTATTCGTATATCTTCCGTTTCAGATATTATAATATAATTTTGTGCACCTCGCTGCCAGCTTTTAATACGCTTAAAAAATCTGCCATGTACCTTTTTGATCTTCTTGAGATATCTTTCTAAGCTCCAAATTTCCACCCCGTATAATAGCGTTGCTATAGCAATAATCTCTTGAAGTTTAAGCCTTCTTTTTCAAAATTGAGTTTTGGATTGTGACATAGTTGTGTGAATATTGCTAAGAGTTCTGTTTGCTTTTTTGATGGAACTTTCGGCGGCTTTAATAAATAATCTTGTGTAAGAAAAGAGGGTGTTAAGATAGCAGTGCAGTACTCGTTTAAAATTTCTATGGGAACATCCGCTATTTTTAACTCAGACAAATGACCCAATCTACTCTCCTTCCTTAACATGTCGATTTTAATTTTACTCTTGTTATTTTTGTGTAAATTTACGAAAACGTCAGCAAACATCAATCGTAAATCCGTTGTTTAATTTTTACTAATGACTCTCACGTTATTTTCTACCATATATTTTAGTGTAGTTGATTATGTGATTCTTATATTATCTATTGTTGTATTTTTATTATTGATTATTTATTGTTACTTCATTTTTAGAGACAATATACTGATTTTTATATTTACTGTTATTTACATTATTAATTGTTATTTGGTGTTTACTTTTCATATTATTTTTATTAGTTCCAAATTGTATTTATACTTTTGTATGAGACGCATTCAATGTCTTTCTTGGTATTATTCAATAAAGATTCATTATTATTATTATAGTTTTCTAAGTCGTTAACGAAAATTAATGAATTAAAGAGGTAAAACTGAGTCGCCATGTATCAACCCTCGTATGATGTCAATTTGTGAACTTTCATTACCTTTAACATTAAGACTTTTATTTTTGATAATCGTATTTTAATATTAATTTCACAACTCAAGGTGGGTCGCAAATCGATATATAAAATCATTTGAATGATTAATAATCAATACAAACCAAAACTACTAAGTCTAGAAAGATTATTCTTGATATGTAGACTTATTTTACAATATAAATAATTTTGTTCGTTGCAGTTATAAATATAAAATTTTGAAGTACAGCTACATATAAATAAATAATGACTTGTTTCAGGTTTTTTGAATGTGTAAATGTAGGATTTCAGTTTGAATGAGATAATCGGTTTTCTCTTAATAATTTCAAAGATAGTATTAGTTCGAGCTGAATAACTGTAATTTCGAGATGCTTCTACACTTGATGCTTTTCCGGAAAATCGAAAAAAATTCATAATTTACATCTTTATATATTTCAAATAACTAAGCTGGAATTGATGTCGAAATTATACTTACTACAAAAGTTAGTAATTTTGCTGAATTGGTAAAAAGCTCATAATAGTAAAAAAACATTTTTACCTTGAAATTTTTTTGAAAAGTTATTAAATGAGAGACTAGGTTGAGAAAAGTTTAAAATTTCGAGCTAAAATTGGATGAAATATTAGCTCGAAATTTTGACACCATTCTTAACTTCTTGTTTAACACTTTTTCATAAAAATGGAAAGGTAATATTCATATTTTTACAATTTTCTAGAGAATGATTAACTTTTGAATCTTCTCAAAATTACCATTGAATTTGCTCAAAATTACTATTGAATCTAGTCTTTAAGCAAGCTTTCACTAGTTATGAAATATCTAATTTCGGTTTTTTACGATTGCTTAATTTTTTTCAATGATTTTAATTCCAAGATGTAGCTCGAATATTTCTCGAAATTTTAGGACTATTTAATTTTCCAAAAATATTACATGTCTTAGCTTAAAAATATCTCGATATTCCTGACTAGTTTATTCTTGTTTAACTGCATTAGTTATTAATTCGAATAACTAGCTATATCCCTGTAAGCTAATCAAATAAATTTAAAATATAATTAATTAATAAAAATAAATAAATAAGGTGTTATTTAAAATTTCTAGATATCCAAAAGAAACAAAAACGAGGATAATTTCGAGCCAATAATTAAATTATCCAAAAATATAAAGAATGAATTGAAGTATAATATTAAATCTGTTTTGTGTATTCCATAAAAGTAAACAAAAACTATATTTGGAAGAATTTTTTGAGTCTTCATTCATTAATCAATTATTTTCACTAGTGATAATTACCCCATATGATAATCAACCTTATCGTGGACTAAGTTGTGACAATTTTTTTTTTTTTGAAAATAACCGACATTTAAATTAATTTTCTTCAAAATCGTTAATTCCAAAAAAACTTACAAAAGCTTAGTCAGATGAATGACGTATGAAGTGGCGCAGATGGATTAGTTTGAAAATGTCAGCCAAAAATCAGCAAATAATATAATAAATTTTATTTTATTACCTTCTAAACAACATCAATAAATCTTTTTATCTCCCAAACACCTTATATTTTATGTTGTTTTATTTAACTGATAAAACAACATAACACCCAATATTCCTGCAGTCACAAACATCAATAAAATAAATTAATCAATGGTTATGCATTTGAATTGTATTTGTTACTCTAATCCATTATACATTATACAAATAATGGTTTAAAATCAGCATTATTTGCATGTTTATATAGTCTGTGTTTCGAAAGTTTAACGTTGTGATTTTCCCATCCCGATATAAAATCATCAATATGATATTTAACATTGGTAATAAATAATATTTATGAAATCATATCTATCTGGGAATTCGTAACGTTGTACTTTAGAAACACAGACACAAATTATATTTGAAACTATTTGGTAGCAATAAATAAATTCCACAAGGTAGTTGAAATACCGATTTAATTGAAAAGTTTGAATGTTTGTTTATAAGAAAACTTAAGTGATGTGAATAAAATGAGTATCACTTAAGGAAACTTAAGTGATATGAATGATGCGAGAAAGCACTTAAGTTTGGTAATTGGATAGGAGACTGATATATATATATATATATATATATATATATATATATATATATATATATATATATATATATATATATATATATATATATATATATATATATATATATATATATATATATATATATATATATATCAGTCTCCTATCCAATTACCAAACACTCATTTTTTTCACATCACTTAAATTTTCTTAAAATCAAAGATTCAAATTTCTCAAGAAATCCGTTTATTCAATTATTCAAATGTTTCTTCTGGCTTAAATCGCACTATGCAAGAGTGATGTGAATAAAATGAGTTTTTGTTAATTGGATAGGAAACTGATGATCTCAATCTATATATAAACATCCTACTTTAATATATCATTTTGACCTACTTAAATTTTGGCGGCTCGATTACGATATCCATAGCACCAAAATTTATCAATGAATAAAAATAACAAATAAAAATAAAACCAAAATCAAGCATATCAATTTTTGGCTTTTCGCCTCGTTTAGAAGTTTTCGACATTTCTTTTATCACTTTTCATCACTTTTTAAACACATAAACACACAGTACGAGAATTTAAAACATGACAACAACATTTCATGATGATTAAGGGTTAAATGAGTTGAAAAAAAAAACAAATATAGTACAAATTTTCGAAATTTCACATCGTATAAAAGATATCAACACTCGTATATTAAACGTATTAAATATTAAAATTGCATATTATGACGCCATTGTTTTTACCATCGTTCTTTTTTTGTTAATGTTTAATGTAAAAAACCAATCACTTCTTATTAAAAAATAAGAACTTACCATTTACACAAAAATTAAAAGTATTTTCTATTTAAAAAATTCAATTTATTCCTGATACAAAAAGTGAATGGGTAGTTTAATCACAGGTTGAACGTAAGGGCAAAACAACCCGCAAGCCCTTGCAAACTCAACACCAAAAGTCAAATGAGTAGTATAATCACAGGCAGAACGTCAGGAAAAAAGATCGATATAAAAAGTCAAATGCGGTGTTTAATCACAGCTTGCATGTAAGGGCCAAACAAACCTCAAACCTGTGCAAAATTGATCCCAAAAATCACATGGGAAGTTAAATCACAGGTTGTACATAAGGTCCAAAAAATATCATACCCGTGCAAACTCTACCCCTAGTCTCACATGGGTAGTTTAATCACAGGTTGTAATACCAATGATAAATGATACAATGAAATACCAATGAAATTGTCTATTTTGTAACAGGAAAGAATAATTTTTTTAGCAAATGGAAAGTACCTACTTTAAAATTTTTGTGGAAATGAAAAGTAACTAATGTTTTTTTTATATTGGCAACTACAACAAAATTAGTGCATCATATGACATAAATTTGACAAATGAAGTGAATGTTGAATTGTGTCAATATTTTCTAAGCAAGGCGAATTACAAAAGAAAAAGGGCTCCATATCGTCTCGGGCGTAGGACGTCTTCAAACCAAAATCCGCTACTGTCTACATTTGTATTAAGATAATATTGTCAAGTAAATAACAAATACTTTTTAACTTGTTTATAGCCCTTTATAATCTATTTACATATATATAATGTTTTAATTATTTCATATTTGGTTTGTTATACGACAAATAAATTAAATCGGTTAGCTGTATGTCAAATTTTATAAAATTATATCAAAATATTATTCAATTAAATTAATTTTGTTTAAATATATATGCAATTTACTGTTGTGTATGACAAATTGCATACTTAAATAACATAAAAAAGTGAAGGATGTTCCGTGATCGTAATCCACTGAGTTAATCACAACTATTAGTAAATGCCAAATTCAGGTAGAGTATATCGAAGGAATGAAATAAAATAAAAAAATCATCGTCATGATTTTTGGAAATAACCACTAGTGGGCCGTTTATGTTGAAAAAATTAATTTTTTCAATTTTTCAACATTATTTACAATACCTTTTTGATAAATTAATTTGTCATACTAAGCACAAACTCTATTACGCAAAATCAAAATCGGTTCTGATGTTTTTTATAGGTGGGAATCGATTAAGTAAAAAAAACAAGCGAGCCTTACAGAAGTCGCAGATGATGTATAACATTTGACATCTTACTTCGATAATAAGCAACATTGCCATTTTATCCTAAAGAAAATGACTCTTTTTCTTTTGACTTTTATTTGGAATGATCTTAACGAAGAATAACTTAACAAAGAAAGAAAAAATAGTTTTAATTTTTTTATGCATGTATTATGTATAGGTACATATATATTTATGTATGTATGCATTTATGTATTCTTTCGAAATCAAGATATGCGACGAGCTATGTTAGAAAAAGAGACAATAGTTTTTATAATAACAGTATTTTTAAAGTATAAGCAAAAATACGAATGTTTTATAATAAATCAAATCTAAATATAGAGAAATAAGTATACAATTGTTACTCAATTTATTATCCTTGTTTATTAAAAAATAATACAATATGGCAATTAGTCGGAGAAAAATAGGATCTAATATTTAATTTTATTAAAGCAAAACAGATTTTGATCAAACATGGCTCATTTTTTTAAAATAAGCGTTAAAACCGGCCAAACTTCTTGAACATATTTTTAATGTTAATATTAAGTTATTTGTGAATGCATAATATTTAATTTCGATTAGAATAGTAATGAGGAGTATTTCATTGTTAATTTTTATTCGTAAAAAAAATCGAAAATAATCTTGTTTTCGCAATAGGTCCCATCCATATTTTTCATGCTAGAGACTTTTTTAAGTTCGTATATAAGTGGTCTATTAAGATACTTTAGATTATGAGTATTGTTCCCTAATAAATGTACCGTTTTCTCATAATTCAATGTTGAAATTCTTTCATTTTTCATTGGAAAAATCAGGCAGACGAACAATGAGCTAATAAATTGATTTGTTTTGGATTCTTATTAAAAACAAACTAAATTTTTTTTGTAAAAAGGATTTAAAAACGTGAGCTTTTTCGAAAAAATGACATTTTCAAATAAATAACGCGGAAATTATTGATTTTTAGTCTATTAATTTGTGGGATATTTTTATTTATAATTCCCAACCCCTTAGTTGGGGTGGTTATCACCCTTAACGATAAATTTCCGCAAAATTTTATGACGTTGGTTTTTATAAATTTTATTACGAATAAAAAGTGCCCTATTTGATAAAAATCCGTATGTTTCAACAAAGTTAGGTATATTTACCTAATTTGCTTCGACTAAATTTTTATTTTTTAACAAGATAACAGCTTATAGAGTTAATTGTTCAGGTAGCCGACATAGAATTGATTATCAATGTTTGAACTATTTTAAATCATTGGTATTCATAAAATACTCTAAATATCCAGTATTTACAGTTGTAAATTCATATATAATAATAATACGTATACATTATTATTAACATATAATAATAATGAAAATTTTATTAACAACTAGTTTCGCCTTTGCTTATTTCGTCAAACAAACAATGAGCCGAAATAGAATATCTGAATACAAAGATATCTCAACTTAGTTATTTTTAAATTTATTAAAAAAGTTATTTTTAAATTTAAAAGGGCTTTCGGCGGCCTTTATATAATTGAGTAATTTATTTCTAAGCTTGAAATAACTGGACTTTTCTCAAATATACTTAATTTATGTTGAGGAATAGCAAGCTGTAAACCTTTTCTAGCGAATTGAGGGTGAGAATCACCTACCATTTTGAAATTACTAAAGTTATTTTTTATGTAAAATTAAGCTTGATAAAAAAATGCAAGGTGATTAAGACAGATTCGTCAGGCACAATGGTTCTTAAGCGTCTGAGTCTGAGACAATAGGCGTATCCTGAAATATTAGTACAAACGTTGGTAGCCTGCGAGTACCAATCGGGATTGCTATTAATTGTTAAACTCAAAAATTTAAACTGCTCCGTATTATCGATTGTGTCCAATCGAATATTAACCGATCCAATTAAACAGAAAGACAAAATTTTGTTTTTGTTTGATTCAGTTTGATGCTGTTTGTACGGCAGTTGCCGACCAAGGCTGTAAAAATATCTTTTGGCTTAGATTGAATACCTATATCGGAATTTCCTGAAGCTATAATATTTATATTATTAAAGTGATCCGCGTTCATATAAAATTCATAGAATATACTGAACAATGAGAGATCGTTAATATACAATATAGAAAGGTCTGGGCCTAGAATCGACCCGTGTGAAACAGAAAAATTTGTCGATGTTACGAGTTCCGATCGTTGATCTTCGACTGAGACAAATTGCCATCGGTCACTATCAGGTGAGCCAAAGGCTGTACCACACTGGTTGTTTCACGAATTAAACAATTTTGGATTCCATCATAGCCTTCTGCTCTAGAGTTCTTTATTTGCCTCATTATTCCGACGATTTCGCCTGATGTAACAGGAGCTAAATACAATGATTTAGAACCTTGGGTAATGTGAAATTAACCGATCCTAAATCGGTCGTTTGGTCTTTACAGATTCCATGAAATGTTGATACTGAATCAATATTGGATTTTGCATCTCTACATTTCTTGTTGTGATGTTCAAGTTGAATCCACTTACTTTGATTGTTTGTGAGTTCAAGTTCATTCTTAAGCAGTCCAGATTCATTTAGTTTCGTCCTTTCTAGTTTCAATTATATTTTAAATACAATCACACTTCTTATTTTTAAGAAGTGTGTTTTTGTAGTATGATTAAACTTGTTTATATTTATCAGGAAAATTTATATTTACATTGAAAAAATTGAAAAAATTGAATGAACCGAAAAATAACTTGTGAGATGTTATATAGCATTAGAGTCGTTTGGACTTAATGTATGCATACCTCACTTACTTTAAAATTCTACAGTATTTGTTGCATGTTTTCAGGTCGATATGACTATGCCATTTCTTCTGGCCACAATAAAATTAACTCAGAAAAGTTTGATATATTTGCTATAAAAAAAAAATATTTGCTCAAGCTTCAAGCTTTGGAGATACAGCTGACTGGTTTGCTTAAGGTTTAAGCTACCTAGCCACTTCAATAACTTACAAACTATTAATCGTAAAATAAAACTAAAGAGATGTCAATTATTTTCAAGCCCAGTTCTAGAATATGAACTTATGAATATAGCAGTATGAGCTTTCAAAGCTAAGAACAAAAGCAATGTTTCCATTATTGAATTCTCAGCACTACCATCAAAATCAGTTATATAACGACAATGTATAACGGAAGATGCACAAATTATTAACTTCCTGCTAATAAAATCGAAAATTATTGGTTTTACCCCGTTTTGAAAAAATCGAGTTTTCGTCAGATCTCGACGTTTTGAGGTTACAGGAAACTTCCCTGACAACCCCTGCGAGGTTGTCACTATGTATATATGTATGTGTGTGTGTGTATGTATGTGAAAGTATGTGAAAGTATGTGAATAACTTTTAATTATAACTTTTGGACGGCTCAACAGATTTCATCGCAGGTCATGACATTGAATACGATTCAAAATCAAGTCCTTTCGAATGAATCAATTTGAATCGATTCAAACTGGTAGTTTTTGAGAAATCTCAAAAAAACTAAGAGACAAATTTTTTTTAATATGGCTTTTTTATAATAACTTTTAAACGGCTCTATCGATCAACTCAAAAGTCTATCTAATCAAATCTTAATCTTGATAAACCACGTCGATCGCCGCCAATCCGGTTAAAATCAGTTGATTCGTTCGAGAGATATCGTAAACGAAAAATTTCATAAAAAAGTGTTTCTTTTACATAACTTCGACAATTCTTTTAGGAACGTTTTTGATGAAAGAAAATAATTATTAAAGCTGAAGCTCAAAAAACCACGTCGATCGCCGCCAAGGAAGTGAAAATCGGTTGATTGGTTCGAAAGATATCGTTAACGAAATATTTGGAAACGAGTGTTTTTTTAACATAACTCCGACATTACTTTTCGGATCGTTTTTGATGAAATACAATAATTATTAAAGCTCTAAATACCGCGTCGATCGCCGCCAAGAACGTAAAAATCGGTTGATTGGTTCGGAAGATATCGTTAACGAAATATAAACAAATGTTTTTTTAACATCAAAGCTCAAAAATAAAATTTTAAGCTCAAATCATTGTTTTATTTTTTTTTTTTATAATTATTAATGAGAACTCTAGGATTTTTCGAATAAATTTCGATTTTTTGATTTTGTGACGTCACCAAATTAGCAACGAGTAACATCTTCTCAGAGAATCATTACATATTTTATAAATACGAAATACGTATTTATAAAATACAAAATAATTTGATCTAGGAAATTGGGGAAAAAATCGAAATTTATTCAAACCATTGTAATATGTTAAATTTTAAGTGCTAAATTTTAAGGTATGGAATTAGCGGGAAGTTGCAGGGATGGCCTTTAGGGTCAACCGTTTTCCAAACTTTTTTAATCACTTCAATAGAATCGTTTTTACTTCACAAACATGAATTTGAATTTTTTTTTTTTTAATATAAAACAAAATATGGAAATTCCTTATTAAACAAAGAAGGAGATTTGCATAAAAGACACCATACATGTCCATGGCATGCATTATTCAAAAATCACCGATACAGCTTTTTTTGCAAGAAAGAGATGGAAAATAATCTTTAAGAACTTATAACTTATTCGATTTTGTTTATTGCTCCTTCCCTATTACAACAGTGACTAAAAAAAAAATTTATGAAGCATAACTCAAAAGTTTTGTTCAGCCATGTGTTTATAGAAAACATCAAATATAGTTAGTTATACGCTACAGTTTGAAATTAGACCGATTGATTTTTTTTTCTCCCTATATAACCGATTATTTAACACTCACCTTTGATATCCAAAATATGAATGTGTTTATATTTTTAACGAAAAATGAATTTTTATCTAGGGACAAGATTGTTAAATACGCAAAACAGGACTATGTTAAGGAAATATTTTGACAAGAAACCCGATTTTTTCCATTGCATTTTTTCGTGGAAAATAATTATTTTATAAATTTTCAAAAACTGATAGCGTTGTCGAGAAAAATGCTGATAGCTCCCAAATAACAAATACATCGAGTTTGGTGTCGAAATATATCCTAAATATAGTTCAGTCTGGCACATTTCACAATGCCGTAACTGTATGAAAATCCATTGTTTTTTCCGTAAAAAATATAAAAATATTAATATATTCAATATTTAATAAATTATATAGAGATGTTATAAACACTTACAGTTTCAATATGGCAAGAGCAAAAAAAAATCAAAAGAACTATAAAACTTTAGCTCGAAAGTAGTTCCATTTGATGGTTTTCAATAACTCGTTGGCTCGATTACGATATCCAGGGCGCCTCGATGAATTTTGGCAAAACAAGCCAAAATAAGACGAAAATGAAGAATACTAATTTTCGAGTTTTCGTCTATTTTTCGAGTTATCCATGGGTAGTTTAATCACAGACTGAACGTAGGGGCCAAAAACCAACCCGGCCCGTGAAAACTATACCCCATAAATACATGGGTAGTTTAATCACAGGTTGAACGTAGGGGTCAAAAACCAACCCGACCCGTGCAAACTACACCCAACAAATCCATTGATTGATAACAGTCGAAAATGGCGTACATGTATTTTTAATAGTTGTATTAAATATACAAATGTTGATTTTTTTTTAAACGAATTAAATTTCGGTTATTTGTGCTCGAATTGTGTTTAAATTATGGTCAGTTAACAAAAAATAATAATTAAATCTTGTAAAATGTTTTAAATTGTGATATTTATGTGACATAAGCACGATAATTTCTAAAAAATAGTGTCGATAACTCAAAAAATAGGCGAAAACTCGAAAATTGGTATTCTTCATTTTCGTCTTATTTTAGCTTGTTTTATCATAATTAATTGTCAAATCGAGGCGCCCTGGATATCGTAATCTCCCCAATTTTTCTATAGTTTTCATAAAAAACAGTTTTTTTATGTTCATATTCTGGATTTTTATTATGATCAGTATCCAAGTAGAGAATTTCGATAAACTAGGTATTTGTAAAATTAAATATCTATATTATTTTGTATTTCTACTAGATGTTATGAATATATAATCTACCGATTGTCATAACCATTTCCATAGCCACTTCCAAACCAACCATACAGATTTTCATAACAATTTCTAAAGAACCATACAACAATAGTAATCCAAATAAAAATAAATTTACTTCAGTACCAAGATAAATTTTGCCATAAATATGTGTTTCAACTCATAATTATGCATTTGGAAATTCATAATCAGGATGAGTCTTAATGGCTATTGTATTTGAATATTTTTATATAATCTAACAATATAATAAAATACAGGGTGGAAAAAAGATACGTTACCAGAATTAATCGGAAAATATTGATAAAAATTGAATGGTTAAAAGCATTGCGTATTCAATGAACCACATATTTTTACTTTAAAATATGTTCGCGATAAAATTGAGTTTGAAAGTCGTTTATGAGTTTTCCAATTTCGTTTTTTTAAAACAAGTTGATCTTAAAATTTGATGTTGATGATGATGATGTGTCATATCAGATATGCTTGCCCATAATTTTTGGTCGTTTTTGAGATTGAAAACTCTTCTGAGCAGTTATGAATGAGGGTTTGGCATTGCTCTCCACTCGGAGTATCCTCTTTGTCTATTCATAACCTTTTCGTCACCGTTAAATCATTTTCGGTTTTGTTTGTCAATTTTTTGAGCCATCTCTTATATTTTACCTTTATGCTTCACTCATTGAACTACTTCTCAAAAAAAGTCAATGTATTTTTAGTCTTTAGAACATTCTCCAGGAGATTTTTCACAATTTTCTTCTTCTTTTTCTAAATCTTTATTATTTTTACTATCTTCTCTTTTATTTTTTTTTTATATTTGTGATTTAAATGGTCTAAATTTGGTATTTATAATTCTTATTTTTGACAATGGAACTCGTGCACCAATGCCCTTGCTGATTTAAATTATACATTCGATGATGTATATGAAAGTATATCTTTTCTAAAATTTGCTTCTTTTCCCTGTTTTTTTATAGTACATTCTTGATCAGTATAAATTAACTCCTTGGCTCTCTTACATATTCAGCGATATCATCTGTAATGTATAAGTTTATATTTAGATTGTAAAATTAATATTTTTTTTCTAAAAGCAACAACAATTGCTCTAGCCTCTCCTTAATTTTTATTTCCGATTCGTGTAATAAAGTCAATATCTTCAATTGAAATATTTAGCATAAGGGTTTCTCGTATTAATTTCATAACCTTTTGTTCCACAACCATATATGCTTTCAAGCTCTCAATTAGCTAAGTCAATTGAATAATGTCTTTTTCAATCTATATTTTTTTCAGATAAAAACTTTAAATATTAATTCCGTATCATTTTTTTTAAGTTATATTAATGTTAAGTTATATTTTTAAGTTACCTAAGCCCAATATCATTATTGTCAAAAATTGGGAAGTCGAAAAAACGAATAACCAATCTGGGTGATCAAATGGAAAGAGAATAGGAAAATCTTTACGGCATACTAGAGTCTGTCAGTGTAGTTACCGCGGAGGGATCGTATTTAACTCTGCACTGAGTAAAATCGTGATTACGTGCCTCAATAGCATAGGAAAGATTATTTTGCCTGACACTTCTAAATATTCACAAAGATGTGAGCCGTAATATATCTGTGAAATTATAAACATTTTCGCCAAAGTCGGCTTCTATTAGTTGTTTAAGAAAGCACTTAAATAAAATTATTCAAAGTACAAAGTACCTTTTAATAAAATCTGCTTAGCTGTAAGAGTTTCATAAAAATCGGGTAAACAAATTATAATCAACTAGCTTTTTACCCGCGGCTTCTCCCGCAGTGGAGAAATTAACAGTGCAACTTTTGCGGCACGTTCCCGCGATGAATTTTTGGATAGATCAGATTTCCGCTTCCGAGGCATTTTTTCAAATAAAAGCAGAGTAAGAATTAACATTAGCGAGTAAGATCTAAAATAATAAAGTAACAGCTAACCACAAAAATTACGGATAACCTCAAAAATGTGAATAGTTTTATACTGCATGTAACGACAGAAGAAAATAACAATAAATATAGAAAAATAAGAAACAGTTGAAACTATATTCAATTGAATTAGATATTGAATTAGATATTGTCGTCACCGTCGGTAATACAGTGGGCCGGTATTACAGTATTCAGGGTTGAAACTTCATTACTATGATGCTAGATGGCGTTGAAGTAGCTAAATTTGACGATATTTTGACAAACAATTTTCTTATTTTTCGTAAAAAATTTTTTTTAATAAAAAATATCCTATGTTACTTCTAATACCTTCAAGAGTGTATGTGCTAAGTTTCATGATGATCGGTTAAGTAGTTTTTGCGTGAAAGCGTAACAAACAAACTTACATTCGCATTTATAATATTAGTAGGGATTTGCGATATTGTGATGTGTAAACAAACACATATTTTTTTGTAATTGCCACATATTTTTTTTTTAATAATAAATTTTTTTAGAGGTTAACAGTAGGAAATATTAAGTTCAATTATAAATTAAATATCAAAAACTCATTATGATACCAGGGTAGATAATTTTTGAAAGCAAAAAAAATTAGTAGAATGAAACCGATTGGAAACGGAAGAAAATATGATAAAAATGAAAGGAAATATAAATTATGGGCGATTTGAGTTCAGGAAGTAGGGAGGTTGAGTGTTCAAGGGTAAAATTCGGTTTATCTGAATTTCCGACAAAACAGTCCTATGGATAATAATTAATTGGCAAAGCTGTAGGATATAAAAAGGTCTACAGTTTTTGTATTTAAGTTTTTTATTTTTAGCTTTTACCAAAAATGTTTTTTTTCCACGAAAACTTACCTTTTTATATTCCAAATACACTGTAATTTTTTTGACTTAAAATATTTATTTTTTCACCTTATTTTGAATAAATATCGAATATGCACACTAATTTTCAATCAAAAAATTTTGAGGTTATGTGAAAAAAGTGTAAATACCAAAGTTGTAGATCTTTTTTATTGCCTACAACTTTGCCATTTAACTTTTTTCCATAGGATTTGTTGCTTTTCTGAAAATCGAAATTAACCATGTTTTACCCTTAAGAACTCGCCCCCTCCTACTTCCCGAACTCAGATCGCTCGTAATTTATATCTCCTTTCATTTTTATCATATTATCTTGTGTTTCCAATGGGTTTCATCCTACTGTAATTTTCTTCCACTTTTTATCATTTTTTAAGGCTTTTACCCTGGTCTAATATGTTACATATAAAAAATATTTTTTTTTTTGTAGTTCATAAAAAAATCAAGAAATTTATTTTTTGTTCTTAATGTAGGTCCAATACAAACCAAGTTATTGTCAATGAGCTCATTGGAAATTTAAATAAAAATAAATTAGTCTGGTTTTTCAACAATAGTTCTCTACTACAATTTTGTATTCTAGCAATTTTTGTATATATGGCTTACTTTCAGTGATTTTCAAAAAAAGAAATTTTTTGACAAATGCCAAAAAGATCTATTCCATCTGAAGTAATTTTTGTTCAAAATAAGCATTTAAAACCTTCGAAACTTCAGAATAGATATTTTTAATGTTGAAATAAAGATATTTGAAAATACATAATAATATTTAATTCCACTAAGATTGGTAATGAGGTGGATTTCATTCTTAATTTGTTTCTTAAATAAATCGAAAATTTTTCGTTATAGCTTCCTCATTTTATAAACTAAAGATTTTTCAAAGGTCGTATTTTAAAGATCTTTTATAGTGCTTTAGATTTTTCGTTGGCAAAATCAGACCTACGTACAATGAGCTATAACTAGGTTTAGATATTAAAGTTTTATTTATAAAATCAAGAATTTTTTAATTTTTTTTTTTTAAAACCAATTAAAAAGGTGACATTTTTCGGAAAAAAAATGATGGTTTTCAGCACGAATAACTAGGGAAGTATTGATTTTTCGAATACAACTTCTTAAAAACACGATTTGCTTAGAACCCTAGTAAAAAATTTGATTTAAAAAGATTTTCAACCCTAGTAAAAAAGGTTGGTATTTTTCTAAATTTAATTACGAACAAAATCAGCCAGGTTTGCTCAAAATCCGATCTGCTTCACCAAAATTAAATATATTTACCTAATTTGTGCTTCGACTAATATTATACACTATACGCGGCTCCAGGATACTAGTAGCACTTCAAAGTGGGTTTGTAAGTTAGCTTAAATAATTGGTCACTAATCGGTTATACATGGTCAGCATATTTCAGAAATAGATCAGGTTTTATTTCTGGAAAATTTTTTAATAATTTAAAATTTTAAGCGACAAGAAATAGGATGGTTATCTTATATATTTAAATGAGCAATTCTTGTATATATATATATATATATATATATATATATATATATATATATATATATATATGTATATATATATATATATATAATTGGAATCTCGGAATCGGCTCCAACGATTTTTACTATATAGGGGGTTTCGGGGGCGATAAATCGATCTAGCTACGAACCATTTTTAGAAAATGTCATTTTATTCGTGTTTTATCGATAATTTTTTATAATGTAATGATATATTTGTTTAATATTTATAGTCAAATAGTCATTGGAGTGGCTAAGTGTAAGCGTTCGAGGCTCTTATGCAGAGATCCCGGGTTGAATCCCGGCTCGACCGACAAGTAAAATTAATTTTTTTTTAAATTTTAAATCCAACCCAACAAAACAATACAATAAAGTGAATAATATTTTTCAAATAAGATTTTATTATAATTGTATAATTTTTTATAATGTAATGATATGTTTGTTTAATATTTATAGTCAAATAATCATTGGAGTGGCTAAGTGTAAGCGTGCGAGGCTTTTATACAGAGATCCCGCGTTGGAATCCCGGCTCGACCGACGAGTAAAATTAATTTTTTTTTTACATTTTAAACCTAACCCAACCCAACAAAACAACACAATAAAATGAATAATATTTTTCAAATAAGATTTTGTTATTACAATTGTATAATTTTTTATAATGTAATGATATATTTGTTTAATATTTAAAGTAATTGGAGTGGCTACGTGTTAGCGTGCTAGACTCGTCTTCCGCCTCGACGTAATATAATTTCCAAAAAACACAATTTATAAAAAAAAAAAAAAAAAAAAAAAATACCGAGCAAAGGTATTTTTTAATAAATCGTCATTTTTCAATATGTTTCAGAAATTAAATTCAGAAAAGAAAAAAAATTTTGATTTAAAAATCTAGGTAGTCGAAATGCAAATATGAACCTGAAAACCAGTTTAAATGATTGGTAGTATGTTAAGTAATATTAATACATTATTCAGCATATTAAAGAATTTGGTCAAGATTTATTACCTCAAAAATTTGAATTTAAAATTTTGGCGCCTTTTGATAGTAGCAATGACTGATTATAAAAAGGATGTTTACTCATGGATTAAAACTGACCATTTATGTGCAATTACTCACAAATTATTACTAACTATTCGAGTATACATTTACACTTTGACGTGCTAAAGTATTTTTAATGATCTTGAGTAATTTTAAATTCAAAATTTGGAAAAAACTGTGCCTGACCAAATTTTGAAATATGCTGACCATTTATGACCAGTTAGTGGCCAATTTTTTAAGCTAACTTATTCACACTGACGTGATAGCATCCTGGAGCCAATATACCCACTAACAAAATTATGTTTTTTATTATATGAAAAATTAATATACTCACGTGTTTTTAATACTCGAGTATATGTATGCATATATAATTGTTGTGTATGTATATATGTAAATAAGTGTATGTATGTGTTAAAAAAAGACAATACAGAAAACATATTTTTAAATAATAAATAAATACACAGAATATTCGTTACTATAGAAATGAAGCACTTTCCAGTAAGTTTATAAAATAGAAGTTTCTAGTATACACTAAAAATTGTAGAATGTTTTAGAAGAAGATAGATATAAATATATAACCAACGTATGCGATGGATGTACCAGTAGTTTTTAACACAAAACGCAATAGTACAGCAGTTTTAACAAAAGCTAGCAGTTAACTACTTTCAAAAATGGACAGAATCACTTATAACATACCTCATTAATTAGTGCTCATTTAGTGCTTATCAAATGCCATAAAATAAAATTTGATGCTCAAGCGGTTTTCCAAAAAATGAGAATTCTGCTAGATTTATATACAGCTAGCTGTTAACTACTTTCAAAAATAGGCAGAATCTCTCAAAACATAGCTCATTAATTAGTGCTCATTAAATGTCATAAAATAAATTTGATGCTCAAGCACTTTACCAAAAAATGAGAATGAGCACTCATTAGTGAGCTATGTTTTGAGTGATTCTGCCCATTTTTGAAATTAATATAAAGCTAGCATTATTCACATTTTTTGGAAAACCACTTGAGCGTCAAATTTTATTTTATGACATTTAATGAGTACTAAATGAGCACTTATTAATGAGCTATGTTTTGAGTGATTCTGCCCATTTTTGAAAGTAGTTCACTGCTATCTTTATATAAAGCTAGCAGAACTCTCATTTTTTGGAAAACCACTTGAGCGTCAAATTTTATTTTATGGCATTTGATGAGCACTAAATGAGCACTAATTAATGAGCTATGTTTTGAGTGATTCTGTCCATTTTTGAAAGTAGTTAATGTAAAGCTAGCAGTATTCCAATTTTTTTGGAAAACCACCTGAGCGTCAAATTTTATTTTATGGCATTTAATATGCACTAAATGAGCACTAATTAATGAAGTACGTTATAAGTGATTCTGTCCATTGGACACTTCTAGCTTAACATACGTTTTATTGTGAGCATTCGATAAATGCATAACATATAAGGCACATCGCACACTGAGCGATTTCTGTAATATCGGGGATATCGAGGATGTGATTTGCTTATGGAAAGCGATGTATATTCACACACGGTGCGATTTGAAATCAACTCTGTAATAAAAATATTGCATATAATTCAAAGTATTTTATTCTTGTTTATACTGGCATATTAATCAACATTTGTGACAAAAATAGTTATTATATAATTTACATTACTATTTTTATATATCTTATATATAAAAATTTATCGCTGAATTTGTTGCTAGGCGCAAATCTCGAGAATAACTGAACGGATTTCACTAATTTTACGCAGAGAAAAATTTTTAAAATTGCCTGAAAAAGTCCAAAAACAACAATTTTTTATACTGCCAAACGATTCGTAATTATACTCAAAAGTCAATTTGAAACTTTATACCATACCATAAAGTTCAAGTGTTAATGAAGAGGTTCCGGGACGGCAAAACAATTTAGTGACGTTAACCTATAATGTAAAAATAAGTCGCCAAAAACGTTGCTAAGCGAAAAAGTAAGGAACGGCTGAACCAACCCAATTTTTTTTTTTTTAATTTCCATTATACTACAAGGGAGGTTTTTATCTTAAAATAAATTTAAAAATTGCTTAGATAATTATAAAAAATACTATTTTCTTTTCGTAAAGTTTGAATACTTTATTTGCGCGCAGACTGCCTTAGTTTCGAAACCATTTAAGCCAATTCGACGGAGGATTCATTGTTTGTCGAAGGTTATCAAATTTTGGTCATTCTAAAATAATATTTTGCAAATTTTAACGGAATGTGTATTTGACATATATATGCTCAGAAAACAAACCGTCATCTGCTATAAAGTTTCTCTGATACGGAGCCAAGGCTGAAGGCCGACCCGTGGGTTTACCATGTGGCACGGGTTTCCTACACCAAGTACCAGATATCCGACAACAAAACCGCTACAAATTGTCACAGCAACGCGTGACCGGGCTTGCTAGTTACAAATAAAAACATGCCAAAACTTGTTTGCACATCGCACATGGAGTGATTTGAGTGAAATCGGTGAAATCGCTGATATTGGCGATATGACTGAATGGATATTAGAGTATTTTATGAATGCTAATGATTAAAGTATTCAAACATTGATGCTCAATCTTATATCGAATATCTAAAAAATTAACTCTGTTATTTGTTACATTAACTTGTTTTATTTGTTTTATGTGATTAGAATAGATACAGATTACAGCCACTGTGCAATCACTGTATTTATACAGTTCATTTTGTAAACAAATAAAATAATAATAATCTTAATATATATAAATTACATGTCACATTGTTTGTTCGCGATGAACTCCGAAACTACTGAACCGATTCGAACGTTTTTTTTTAATGAGTGCTATGCTCCAACTTAAGAGATAGGATAGTTTATTTCTTAATTTGAGAATGCAATTTTATAATTTTGCGAATTAATTGTTTTTTATATGACAAAGAGATATAGTTCGATAATATTTAAACACATGGTAAGTATAAGGTAATCCATAGTTCGATAATATTTTAACAGATGGTAGTCTAAGTATAAAGTAGTCCATAGTTCGATAATATTTTAACAGATGGTAGTCTAAGTAGAAGGTAGTCCGGCAAACGTTGTTTTGACATATCTTCACTACATAGTATAAAACAAACTACCGGATTTTGATGCGGTTTTCTGATAGAGTGAATGAAGATGAAGGTTTATATGTATAATAACATCCATTAAATGGTGGACTAATACTGTTTATTTGAGATTTCTAATGTGATGTCGTAAATAATTACATTTTTTCCGCTTTCATTGCAAACGCAGGCTGAAACCTACGAGATTTATCAAAATTATGTACTTAAATGTATTGTACACATTGAAAAGGTCTACAGAAAACTCCGTGATGGTATATCTCTTATGGATATCCCACAATAACATTTTTTTGTCATTTACTTTTTACGACAAATAAAGGCTAATTTTCGAAGCGATTAATTTTTTATTTAATATCTATATAAAAATAACCGTCATCTGCTACAAAATTTCTATGATGCGGGGCTAAGGTCAAACACCGCCCCGTGGGTCAAAGGGCCCAGGTACCGGGTATATCTACACCAAATACCGGGTCAAAATTTCGTGTCAAGGGTTTCGTACTTTTTGCTGACACGGCACCAAGGTTGTAGGCAAACTCAGAGGTACGCATACCAAATACAAGGTGTACATATAAAAATATAAAAATGCTGAATCCCTGAGAACTCTCTTGGATTCAGTAGGATCAACCGCTGAATGGATGGGATTAAAGCTTCAACCACCGAAATGTGCCTCTTTGCACGTCGACTGAAGGCGGCGACGGGAATTCTCTTCCACTGAATTTACGATCCAAGGAGGAGGACTAACGGTCTTAAAAGATGGAGAAGAGTACCAACACTTAGGTGTACCCACGGGCTTCCGTGTCTTACAAACCCCCCTTGAAGCCATTAGGGCTATCAAGAAGGATGTACAAAAGGTACACGAGTCTCTTCTCGTACCCTGGCAAAAACTGGAAGCCACAAATATGTTCATCTTTTCTCGGCTAGACTTTATACTGCGGGGCGGCAATGTCGCCAAGTTCCATTAACAGACGCAGATAAAACTATCAAAAGACTGGCCAAGAAATGGATAAATCTACCACAACGTGGCTCTCCGGAAATTCTATACATTCCATCATACCAGGGAGGCGCAAATCTTTTACGGTTGGCCGCTTCTGCGGACGTAAGTACGGTGGTGCACGCATTTAGACTGCTGACCTGCAAGGACATCATTGTGAGGGAAACGGCGTGGTCCTGTCTGAAACGTGCAGTGAGGCGTCGGATCGGTGGCGATCCAAGTGAGGAAATGATTGCCAAATATTTGAGTGGCTCACTGGATGGTCGATTAGCACGTGACGGTGGAGACATTTCTAGTTTGTGGTCACAGGCTAGAAATGCGTGCCGCCATCTGAACAACAAAATCGGTGTGGGTTTCCGCTGGTGTGTCAAAAAACGTGACCTGTCTGTTGTCATCAATCGGCCTGGGCAAACACTAGAGCGCATAATTATCCCGGAGACGGCGCGATCTATGGTAGTTCGAATGTTACGCTCAGCACTTCGAGCAAGCTACCTTTCTAGTCTTCTAGAAAACCCGATCAGGGAAAGGCGTACTCATGTACATCACTAAGAAAAGCGAGCAACCACTTTATGTTGAATGGTAGGTACACTCGGTTCTGTGACTACCGCTTTGTCCACCGTGCCCGGCTCGGCGTTGTCCCACTTAATGGTGCACGTCGATTCGGTAACGGTGATAAACGGTGTCGACGTTGCGGTTATGTCAATGAAACATTGCCGCACGTACTGAACCATTCGGCATAATCACAATAGGCAGGTACCCGGCGTACGCAGTACGCTTCGTCCTAATCTGGTGGTTCTGGATGAGGCTAGTAAGGAAGTAAAAATCATCGATGTGTGCATTCCATTTGAGGGTGCCCCAGACGCCTTAGAGGTTGCTCGGCAGCAAAAACTAGAAAAATATATACCACTTGCTGCTGAGTTATCCTCGAAGGGCTATAGGGTCTCACCGGATGCATTTGTCGTTGGTTCGCTCGGAGCTTGGCTAACACAGAACTACCGGGTTGCAAAGTCTTTAGGAATCACTAATAAATATGCGCAGACCATGGCCAGACTGATGGCATCAGATACGATTCGTTGGTCACGAGACATTTACATAGAACATCTTACCGGACATAGGCACATATGAGCCACCCTCCCCCCACCATCTTTGATTGATCAAGTTATGTGTTCGTGTTTCCATTGAACAACTGTTATGTGATATATGACACTTATTTCTTTGTTTTCTTATATATATATATATATATATATATATATTATATATATTATTTTATTGTTTTTTTAAATGTGAAGTCCAATATTGTATTTTCTTTCTTCTTCCAGATAAACTTTTATGTTTTTTAATATTACTACACTTGATTCGATTATTTTAGAAACATGTATATCTTAAAATGTATCTTTTTTAACGATTATATAAATAAACGCTTTATATCAGCGTATAGAGCGAATAAAGATTGTCCTGAGTTCCCATAGCTTTACGGAAGCCGAATTGATACGATGAAATGATATTCTCACTCCACTACTCTAGACGTTTTTTTTTATAAGGTGTTCCATAATCTTGGAAATGCACGAAGTTATGGCTACAGGTCGACAGGTAGAGGCTATATCAAAATCTCTCTGGAGACACATTGCTTACAAACAATTGATTAAAATTTTACAAGAATAGGATGCGAGATTCTTTAGATAAATTTTGAATTATACTATAATGAATTTCAGCGGATCCTAGAGAATAGTCTTTAAGGCGACAGAGGATAGAATTAAATTCTTGACTTGAAAAGGGAGAATCGAATATTATTGGATTCTGCAAAGAGTGGGGAAGGGATATTCAGAAGGATAAAATTGAGGAGGGGGCAGTTTCCCTTATTCCTGCTTTCCAATCCGTAGTTGAAAGCGTCTTAGTAGAAAAAGTTCTCTTTCTATATATTTTAATATTTTACACACTTCGTTGATGGCAGTAGAGCATGAAAAAGACTCACAGAAATTTTTCACGAACCCTTTTATTTCTTCTGGAATGCTCTCCTAACCTGCGCCGAGATATTTATATTCTAAATAGTTTTTTATGTTAAAACTACGTTAAACTTGCTTCATAGCAGCTTTCCGTCTATAAATATAACTATTGCACTCCTCATCCCATCACAGAGTTGGGAGACGTGTTTCAGGAGGGGGCTTTGATCGAGAAATTACCAAACTGTTAGCGTATTAATTGCGTCCAGAAAGGGGTTGTGTGAGGCTAGCGGGTTTGTAAAGTGAGGGAGAATCTTAAGACGCTATTGGCTTTTTCAGAAAATTATCCAGTTTTTTTTATGAACCAACGAGGAGGAATGGGGAATCATTGAAGATTTTGAGAATCTATGTCAATTTTTGTGAGTATAGATCAGTGGTCGCTGCTAAAGTGCAGCCTAAGACTCGACTACGAAATGAAACCTAAATTCGCCAAGAATATGCTGTGGTCACCTGCCGTACATGGAGTTGGAGGGGGTTTGCAGACAGAGGAAGAACCATCATTTAATAAAATGGGCAGGTCCAGGAAATACAAATGGTGTTACTCCCCAAAGAAAATTGGTTCAGGGATTTTGGATTTGGAGAAGTGAGGGTTGCTACAAGGTACACATTTTTTTGAATCAGGGTTGGGGCAGGAAAACGTAAAGTGAGATACAAAAGCGAAGTCAATTATAACATTGGGTTACGGGGAATGTGTATATTTTCACGAGCCTATGAGAATAAAACATTGAGATTTCTTTTGGAAGTATATTACCTTCTAAAGTAACTTCTACCGTTGTAGACGGTTTATATACAGCTTCCGAACCCGATCAGGATCGACGGTGCGATTAGAGAGGCTGTGGACTTTGAAGACCTTACAACGTTATAATGGGATATCAGGGTTTCATCAATAGATTGTGTGTGGGTGGGAATATAAGATTTTAAATGGAGTTAAGAAAGAATACTGAAATATTATTGTGAAAGTATTGACAGATGCAGCACTTTTACACGTGATACACATTCGGCTACTATCAAGCCTGTCGATTTTGAAAATATCAAGTACTTAGTATTTATGTAAAAGGCTGCCTAATGTTAATGGACGTTTTGCCACGACGTTTGAAAGAATTTGAAGTTTTGTTGGGGAATTTTATTAGTTGGTAATTCGTTAGGGATTGGGTGTTATGGGATGTTTTTATTGTTTGGTGTTGATCTATTTATACCGGGTTGTGGGTTACGGTTGGTAAGAGGTATTTGGGGCGATAGAATACGCGGAGAAATAAGAGGGGAACTATTAGGATCATTTGCAGGAGTAGATGCTACCAGATCTACTAATACTTTATTTGTTATTTAATAAAGCATATCACCGAGTATGATCAGTTTTTTGTGTTTATTTCATGCACAAAAAGAAAATTGAAAATTTTGTAAAAAAAACTTTATTTTATTAAAAATAATTAAACTTTATTTAATTAAAAAGTTATAAACAAAAATGAATTTAAAACAAAAAGTAAAATATGTAACAATTTTTTTAAATTAATTTTGTCAAGGATTATCATAAGACTTTTTTGTAGAACTTTTATAAAAAATTGGACCTATGTGCTTAGGATTATTTCTATTTCTTGAGGTGTTCTATTACTTCAAATGGAAGCGTAAATATAATTTGTATACATATATGTAGATGAAGTACATATATCTATACAAATTAGATTTACGCTGTTTTGTGCACTTTTTTCCGTCTTCAACAAAAAAGAATTTATCAATTCGACCTGTATATATGTAATATTTTTGAAATTATACAATACTTGTATGTTTGCCTTTGCGGTCGTCTAAAGACATAAGCTACAATTTATAAGTTTGCCTAAGTATTTTGTATAATATGTTTGCCAACGTATTTCTCAAAATCTAAAACTTGAATTTCCTTAATTTTTTTCATATTACTAGGGTTGCGCAGAAACAATAAGACACATATATACAATGTTTAATAGAAATTAGGATTTAAATCGATAAATGTACATAAAAATTCAATTGTACCCATAATAAATCAATGATCACAAATAATTTCCAAATACGCAATGAATCACCCTGTATTGTACATATTTAATTGTCACACAAATAAATTAATCGCCCCTTTATTACACAAGATAATTTGCTCTTGTAATCGTTCACAAATAGTCTAATCACAGCAAAATGTTTACTACAACGTCCAACTCAAATAGAATAATCATTTGATATTACATTCGTTTACAACTACATATACACTTCATGCCCATTCTCTTCAATGATTTTATCCTCCACGTGGTTTTACAAAATTTCAATTCACAACACAACATGGCTGCCATCAAGTCAAAAACCATATCACTCACATATAAATGTTCACTACTATTCAATATGGCTACTAGCAACCAAACACGTTTATTAATTAACTGCCGCAACGCAAGCACTTACTTCTACATGACCACACAACTCTACAAAAGTAGCACTGTGGTGACCAACTCGATGCTACACAAGAATTCAACAATAGGTACATCTCGTTACAACTAAATTCCAACTGACTCGGTATCGTTCTCTACCTGCTAATACAAACATTTTTCAATAAAGCGTCATTTACAACCGTTTACACTTTAAAACTACATTTTGTATAGATGTCTTTCAATTTAGAGAACAGTGTAAGTTTCATCAAAATCGGTTCAAGATATTAGCTAATAATAATTAATTTAGCAATTCAAATCAAAATTTCAAATTTATTAAATGAAGTATACAAGTCTATTAATAGACAATAAAGCGGATATTATCATAAGTGTAATAAATTATTTTGAAGTCTATGGCCACAAATGTCAAGCATATACTCATTGACACAACGCATAAATTATACACTTATGACGTATATGTTCTAAAATATGGCTGTAACAGTACTCATAGCAGTGAATGAGGTACATCAGTTTTATATAAACGTGGCAATATTAAACCAATTAATGAGCACCAAGTATCTGAACATCCAATATTACCCTGTTCACAAATCTTCCTACTTGCATTCAACTTCTCCCAGTTTTCAGCTCGCAGATTCTTGTTTTCTTTCACACGCACTTTTCCATACCTACTTTTGCCACCAAAATCCTGTTTCTCACTGTCTATGCCACTCACTGAGCAGGTCCATTTTTGTCATCTACAGGATTGTGTTCAACATAAGTATGGACCAATCAATGATAATATATTTTCTATATAAGTCTTTTTTTATGTCTCATCCCTTGTAGCAATCGTATGTAAATATAAAGAAAAACATCCATTCAATTTTTGGATAATATTTTGTATATATAGTTTTTAATTTAACCATTAAAAATATATCTTTTGAATGACATTAAATCACTTTAAAACAATTTTTCCCACATCCTTCTCCTTAAATATTTAATTCTTTTCTTAATATTTATATACGACCACTCCAAGCGTAGTCCTTTTATAATAAAATAAGACTCTAATAAAGCATTCATATCATCTAGTGATTGAATCATATTACCGAGCCCATTTTGATGAAATTGTTACTTTTCCGTAGGTTATTCAATCCAATAAAAAATAATTCATGAATTCCAAATTTTAGATTCAGTTCGTTTTTTCTTATTTTTTATTTATTTTATTTATTTATTTATTTATTTGTTTAATATTATGCTCGCTAAACGAAAAATGACACTTGATAAATAGGTTTCATCATGCATCTTGAAAACAATATATCGTTTCTTGTTACATATCTTCTTACACTATGATACATGGTACATTTTCGATTACAACATTAGATGCTGTAGAGAGAAGTCATCATGAATAATAGACACGATTACGATATCCGTGGCGACACGGTTTTTTTATGAATTTGGTAAAAGAAGCCAAAATAAGACGAAAATGAGAAATACCAATTTTGGAGTTTATTTTCACGTTATCAATAATTTTTTTTATCACTTCGTCTGTTTTCAAACACAGAAATACGACAAATCACTTGGATAGTTAAATCACTGGTTGAACATAGGAGCCAAAACTCAACCCAACAATTATAACCATAGGTTTAACATAGGGGCAAAAAAGTGTAGATAACTCTAAAAATAGTCGAATAATAGAAAATTGGTATTCGTCAATTTCGTCTTATTTTAGTTTTTTTTTTACCTAAACTCATCAAAAAAACCGTGTTGCCTCCAATAAGGTAATGTCCCCGAATAATATGTAAGAAAATTTTAAACAAATATAAAAAATATAACCATTTAGAAGAAAAAAACAATTGACTATAAGAAAACCATTTATAAGAAAAAAACAATTGCAGACGCACCGTAAAATCATTGAGTTGTCAATTAACACCATCAACGTCATCTCAATGATTTACTAAAAATTACAAAATTCAATAATTCAGTAACGTCCGACTTTAGTTTGTTTCTTCGATTCACGGCGAGGTGAGGGATTTTTGTTTTTACAAAATTTTTACCTTTCATTAAAAACCCAGTTTCGTCTATTCAATTAAGTATTAAATTTATTACTGAAAATATAAAGTTTTTTTTGTAGTGACAAATTGTGATTTATTGTTGCTATTTTTCAATAACTATTAAGCGTTGTATTAAGTGTATTTTTCTTTTTTGGACATAATAAAAGATTATTTGTGAACTAATCATTTAATCATCAATTAATCAACATTTCCTGAAATATTCCCAGGAGGTACTTCAGTTGAACAAAAACTTCAGTAATTAGTTGTTTACGACTGCACAAATTGTTAATTAATATTAATATTGTTTTTTCGAATTGTTTACAAACTTTTTTTTTTAAATATTACTAACAAATTTTATAACAAATTATTTTAAGTAACTTATTTACAAAAATTTTTATGTAATGCAGCATGCAATTTTACAGCTTTACGTGGACCTAATCCAGGACATTGTGTTAATTGATATTCAGAAGCTTTGATTATACCTTTTAAAGTGCCAAATTTATTTAGTAACGTCAATGCATCAGTTTTATTTACGGGTTTGATAGTCGTTAACGCCTGTACCAGCTGAAAAACAAAATAGTAACTTTATTTTTAACCATACTGTTAATGTACGAAATACTTTCTTCCCTATAAAATTTAATAAAACTGCTGCAAAATAGCTTATTTGGTAAAAACATTCTAGATTCCATTTGAATTTTTCCGATTCTTGATAATTACTGAGAATAGGCATAATGAGAACGTACGATTTCCAAAGATTTTCATAAATATTACAATCAAGACCTTTGGCGTTTGCAAATCATTGATTTAAAGTTATAAATAAAAAAAATTTTTAAAAGCGTATAAATAAAAGTATTATATTTTAGTGTATCTAGCCTCCTTATTAAAAACGTGTTAATGGATATAATTAAAATATAAGCGATTGTCATTCAATTTGGAATGATGTCTTTAAAATTGTGCACAATTTCTATACCCTCATAAAAGCAATTACACAAGTTATGAACGAATAAAGAAAAATTCGAAAAATCAAAGGACCTTGTTTTACCATAATATATCTTAAGTATTAAAGCAATTTTAATAACATATTCATAAAAAGTGAGAAATTTACAATAAAATCAATTTTTGTTCTATATTCTAGCTCAATTATTTATACTGGCGATTTTAATATTGACGTATTAACGACCACTATTGTTTCTGATTTATTGGTCAATCTTTTCTCATCTTTTGAGAGAAAACAGGTAGATTCCTCGATATCATCAACTTTGATTGACAATTTTTTTTACCAATATTCCTCAACATGAAATAATTGTTGAATTTTGTCCCTTCTCTGACCATGATTGGACCTGTAGCTTAAATGATGTGGAAATTTGCACGCAAAATTATGATTCAGTCTTAAAAAGACATATGAATAGCGAAGAATTAAATTACTCTCTTGTCGGTTGAGGTTTGGATTAGCGTCTATATTGCCGACATTGTCAATGATAAGTTTTTAGAAGCATTTCAGACTTTATTAAATATTAGTTGTCCCATAAAAAAATTAAAACTGTCCACATATTCAAAAGCCAATAGGCTCACAACTGGCGTACGGATTTGTAGCACAAAATGAAAACTTTTCAAAAAATTCCCATTCATCATGGAATCTAAACGCATTTTGATATCGGGTGTTCTAGAATCGAAAGGAAATTTTTGATAATTATGGAAATTAATAAATAACGAAATGTCTGCCATTCATATTAACAATGAAATTGGTCACATCTTAGGGCGTGGTAATTAATGACCCACTGTTAACGAATTTAACTTATATTTTAATAATTTGGCAAATGAAGCCAAACTTGACCGATTGTTGACTTCAACTATTAACCGAATAAATAAGCCGGAGAATGTGGAAAAATGGTGAACCAGCTCCGATTTTAAAAGTTCTGGTTTGTACGTGTTCCTTAGACATTCAGAAACATTCATCACAACTAACCTTTGCCTCACGCTGAGAAAATTAATGTAGTTTTTCCAGCCCAAATAATAGCAGTGATAAAAAAATTTAAAAACTACTAATTTCAGTATGAAATTGTGTCTTAGAGATTTTTGGGGTCGTTCATCACGAATCCGAAGTCTAAAAGTAACTAAAGGTAATTACTTTGAGGTACCAATATTATGAATAATATGAAATGGAAATATCGAATAGACTGTCTTTATAAAAGTTAAATTCCACATGCTATCAATACGTAGTATGAAGGATAAAGTAGATATTAAAACTGAGTTATAGTATTATAGTTTGGGGCTCTGATAGCTATACGAAAAAAATCTTCATTTCACAAAAAAAGGCTATCAGGATAATTTAAAAACTGACAGCGGTAAGTTACTTCAAAACACATAAAGTACTAACTTTCTATAGCGTATACTTGCTAGAAATAACAAAATTTATCACTAAAAACGTGCAAAGTCAGGACATATACAGACCCAATGACTGTAGATTTAAAGACAATGAACTTAGTATCCAAAATATTTTAATAATTGCGCTAATAGTAAAAAATTACTTAACTCAGTTGCACGTAATATATGAAGCATTGAACTAATTTTTCTTCTTTTTTATTATTATCATAGAAACTTAATTTTATAGAAGTTTTTATATATTTTTTTACACTGTGCTCAAATTTTGTTTTTGTATGTTTTAGGTACACAATATATATTTTTATTTTTAGATACGCATTACAAGAATAAATTGTAGACTTGCGTATCATATTTTTGAATCGAAACGGATTTTTATTATTTACTAAATTTTTTTTATTCATTTAGAATGTTTTATATTTTAATAAATAATAAAATATATTGACTTACATGCCAATCAAAACTTATTATAAACGTTTTTATATTTTTGACAATTTTACTAGAAGTAATTGAATTTAAAAATATGTAATTTAGTTACATTTTTTTTAAATTAATTTAAATTATTTTGTTGTTTTAAATGTAAATACCGCAATGGTTCCCCTAAAATTCTGCCATAGAAACATATAACCATTTTATTGACGTATTCTTACACAAAATGTATGTACAAATAATAAAGATTACTTTTGATTTACTTTTTACTCAATGTTGAATATTAACTCCTTGTATTAATTAAATTTTTTATTCTGATAATATAGAACAAAAACTGTTTTTTCTACTATTAAAAATGTCATTAATCATTTGAAAAAAAAATTTTAAGGTAAACAAAATTTTTTAACCGTTAATTATTAAGTGAGCGGCTTATATGCGTCGGAAATTTTTTTTTAGTTGAAAATGCTATAATTTTGGACCAAAATTATTAAAAATATTTCATTTTTTAAGTATAAGTTAGAAGTATAAGGTAGATTTTAAGTATAAGTTAGAGGTATAAGGTAGCAACTTAAAGGTAGGAGTATACGCATTTCCTTTTTTAATATTCATAATGATTACCTTATACTTGCGAAGATATACTCCAAGCACAAATAAAAACTTTTCTTATCTAAGACATGAGCACCTTGCTTAAACGTGTTATTTGAGGTTACAAAAATGAATTTATTTTATTTTAATTGACTAATTGTTCTAACAAGAAATTTTTAACACATGAACAAGTACGAATATCTATAAGAAATAAATAAGTAAAATAACATTCAGTGTGTATCCCAAAAATAGAACATAAAATTATTAATTATGACTATATTAATATATATACCCTTTGATGTGGATATTCACCACTTTTCTCCATAATTCGATCAGCTGGTTTTTTCTCATATATTTTATACGTTTCGACAATTTTACCAGCATCTTCTGGTGACCATGCCAGCATCAATGTTAAATCAGCCAAAATACAAATACGAGTCAGCGTTTTTAAAGCATGATGAGGATCTTTTAAATCTACCTAATCAAATAAACAAATTTAAATAATGCCATTTCGTTTTAAATATTTTTATTTGGAAGTTTAAATACCTGCACTAGTAAAACTCGGAGTTCGAAATTTTTACCCAATAATTTCAAACGATTATGGATATAATCAGGGTTCAAGTTATGATAACGTAATGATAAGAACAGTATACCAATTGTACTTCCAATTTGGTAATCAGGGATAATTTCTTCATATTCGTAAGGAACATTACTGATTGATTTTAAAAGAGGATTTCCTCTTTGCTTAGAGTTCACCAGAACACAGTGTGCAGTGTTACTTGACTTGACTGTAACATTATAAACGTTCTAAAATGTATATATTTCAATACTCAAATCATTAACAGAGAAAAATTGTTAAAAAATATGTAGTTGGAAATCTAAATTATCCCCTCCGGAACCATTAACTCTAAATAACATTGATTTTTTTTAGTACCTACTTTTAACTTTATCTTTATTTACTGGTTCCGCTGATGAATTGGGAATATTTAGGTCTATATTTGCTAACTCAGCATCAAAAGAATCATCCATTTTAATTTAAATTGAATAAAACACTTTTAATAATAAAATTTATTTTAATACATTCCTTTATTTTGAATTGTGTCAAAATACATTTGAAGTTAGTAACAAACATTATAAACAAAAATTAGTACTATCAAAAAACTATTCGTTGGGTACGATAACAACATAGAATAACAATTATTTATTCTATGTTACGATTTTTGCTTGAAAAATATAATGCACACGTTATTATGCGTTCGTAAATGATTATACAGCCTGGCATCCGAATAAATACATCCATGGTTTTAGATTGTAAAATTGAAACTAGATTGGATATTTGCAAGCGTTGTTAAAGTTATTCACAGATATAAAATATAGAATTATTACTAGTAATTACAATGACTTGTTATTAATATTACAATGTATTGTTGTAGCCACGTAAAGCTGCACCGAACTTAAAAACGTATATGATGACGCAACCTAAACAGCCGTTTGCAGTTAATTATTTATAAAAAGGAAATTTTAATTTTTTGTTACTATACATGAAATTAAATTTATTCGAATCTAATAATAATTCACCAGTTCCCGTTCGATCGGGGAAAATCACACCAACCTGAGAATAACTTGGAATATTAATATTGGAATCTTTGTAATAATTCGTTGATTCTGGTTTATAAGGTATAAATCTTCCATTTAGATATAGGTATTCTTGTTTTTGTCTATTATTTGAATCATAACCAGAGTTATAAAATTTTGTAGTTTGATGATTATTTGAATTATAATGTAAATTACTAGAATCGTATTCATTGTTTTGAAATTTTATAGATTGCGGTCCATAGTGGAACGATCCGTAAGAAGAAAAAGGTTTATTTTGAATTCTTTTTTCAATCTGAGTGTAGATACTTTTTCCATTATTAGATCTATTTGGCAAACCATTGAAAAATCTAAAAAATCCACCATTATGATTGTTTAGATAATCTAATAACTGATCTGGGTCTCGAGGGCATCGAGGATACGCTCGTATGCATTCATACGTATTTCCTTTGGATGTGTATCCCAAGATGGCCGCCTTTCCGAAAGTTAATAATGGGGATTCCATGGCTCCTTCACCAATATTGGCAATGTAACTGTAAAACAAAACTGAATTAAGTACTTATCAATTTAAAATTGTAAAATATACTACGAATATTTACAAATATTTACGTTACAAATATTTCTTGGTCGCAGTTAAATTGCGTAAAATAAGTTTTTGCGAATATACATCAAATAAAGCGACAAGCGATTTGTGATTTGCAATAGATCCACTGAAAAATGTAATCGTATGACTGCAGAAATAAGAAACTGTGCATGCAAATAGAGTGCACTGACGAATAGTGGTTACTACTACTGATGCAGGCTTATTATTACACTCACATTCTATTCACACAAACATTTCTTTTTTCTTCCGTCATGTTATTACAAAACGAATCAAAGTATATAGCCTGAATATATTCATCTACAGTATTCATTTTATGAGAGATTAATCTTAAGATTTCAGTGCCATAGTAGCAAAAATATAAACCCCTTCATAATAACAGAAAACTTCAGACTACTTTCCACAGAAAAAAATACGATTAATTATTTTTTGTAAAGTATCTATCGCTCATCGCAAGTGCATTTACAGATATAATTTTACTCTAAAACCTGTTTTGCTCAAGTTTACCTTAAAAGAGATGATATATCAATATTTGAAATGAAGGACGATTGTTGATAATTCGGACGCATCCTTTCTACCATAAATTCACATAATAATTTTGGTATACATCGTAAAGAATCATGCAAAGCTATAGATTCTAATGCTTCCATAAAATGCATTCCCTGAAATACATAGTTTTATTGATAAAAATGTAAAAAATTAAGCGTAATTTTGAATATATACATTAGTTGATGTAGATTGAAATCTGTAGTTTCCATTCGACCCAATTTCATTTTTACTGTAATCATTTTGAGGGGAATACAAACCATATAGTCCAGAATATGGTTTGTTATACAATCCATACTGTCGCGCTTCTTCTGTGATTAGACTTTCATTAAATTTATCAATACTACTCTGTATATTTCTAAAAAATTACTATTCTTTAAAAAGTATATGAATATTAAAAAATTATATTATTTATTTATTAACTTACCTTAGTAAATATTCGTATACATTTTTTTCGCTCAAAGAATTTGGGATAATTATTAGAACAAATAAAAAAATTGAGTGCATTTTGAATTCTTTATTAATACTAAAGTGAATAAAAATTATCTAAGCTAAATGTTAAAGAAATGAAAGTTTTGGATGAAAGTTTCGTAGGCGTAGAAATAGTTTTCAACTTTTATAAGACATTGCTAATTGTATTACTCATATTGATTTAGAAATCGATTGAAAAAATTAAAATATTTTTTTCGTCATAACAAATAAAATTAGAAAATTATTCAACTTTCATTTTAAATCGTATTTGAATTTTCTGCGATTGTTGGTCATCGATTATTCAAATCATAGAATTCAAATGTAGGAGGCGTGCCAAAACTAAAATTCTTAATTTTAAGGGACTTGAATCGAACTTCACCACGAATGAACTGTCAACTGTGACTGTACACTATACGTCAAAGCTTATTTTACTTTATAATACAGTTATATGGTATCAAATTTTATAAATTTTTTACATAAAAATTTATAAATTCCACCATGGCTATTGTTCGGCCAGATGTTGTTCATTTACCTGGTGCAGTCCCTGTACAATTTGCTTGTACATGTGGTCAGCTAAAACCAATTACACGAATTTATTTTTGTCGACATTGCTTGAAATTACGATGTGGTTTTTGTGTTTGTCACGAAGTAAGTTGACAATTTAAGTTATGATTTTAGATTTAAGAAGTGTATGTTGAATTTTCGTTTTTAGATTGATTCAATTTATTGTCCGAATTGTTCGGAAAATATGCCCTCACAGGAGGCACGTTTCAAAAAAAATAAATGTTCAAATTGTTTTGAATGCCCAGTTTGTAATCATACTTTATCTACTCGTGCTACTCCAGCTCCTCAACGTAATCCTGATGATAAAACTTCACCAAGAAAAGTTTATTATTTAGCTTGCTTATCTTGCAGATGGACTTCTAGAGATGTTGGTATTCCAGATCAGTTAGTTCGTAAGTTAATTTTTAGAAAAAATTTAACTACTCATTTAGGCTTTACATGTAGCTTTCGGATGTTATAAGAACCAAGTTAATTTGAAGGAGTGATGTTTCATTATTAAACAGAGATAAAAAATTTTATATTTTTTATTTAGATATTTCTTCAAATAAAATATACTATTCAAAGTATAGGATACGCCATATTATTGAACTGCAGTGGTTGACGCAGGGATTATGATTTCTGTGGCTAGACGATTTTTTTTATGAATTTTGGCAAAAGAAGAAAAAATAAGATGAAAATGAAGAATATGATTTTCGATTTTTCATGTTCAACATGTTATTATACAACACACTAGATTTGTGGGGTGTAGTTTGTACGGGTTGGGTTGGGTTTTGACCATTACGTTCAACCTGTCATTAAAATGCCCAAGTAATTTGTCGTAAAACTGATGAAGCGATAAAAGAAAATGCCGATACCTCGAAAATGGGTTCTCTTCATTTTCGTCTTATTTTGGCCACTTTTCGTTAAATTCATCTAAAACCGTGTCGTCACGAATATCGTAATCGTGTCTGGTGGTCTATCCTGGTACATTGCCTGAAGTCTTTCGTAAAGTTGTGTATCTTTTTCTATAGTAAAAATTTTAATATCTCAACCTTAAAATTTAGGTACCTCTTTAAAAAAAAAAAATTAATAAAATATAACTATATATATCTTTCGATTACTCACTTTAAATTGTTGCTTTTACAACACAAAAACAAAAAATTTACTATACTTAATCAATGGTGTACACCTTTGAAAGTATACCTTTTATGTATTTTATATTTTTGCAGCTTCTGGAAATTGGCCAGAACGTGAAAATGTCCACGCTACACGCTTAACTTTAATTCAAGAACGCTATCGTAATCTTGTATTATGGGAGAAACACGAGAAACAGGACAAACAACGTAAGAAGTATAGCCCTCGAGGAAAGTACACTAATTTAACAGATAAAATTGGAATAACTACTGCAATTGCAAGAAAACGAGCTGGTTTACCGGAACTTCCTTCTGTTAAACCTACAATTAAACAGTTAGAACCAGCCACAGCGAAAGAAGAAGTTGAATCTTTACCATTAGATATATTCACAAAAGTAATAAACTTAAATGAAATTACAACATTACCGCAACGATTACTACAACCCGAACAGCAACCAGCTACTGTTGATAAACTGTTTCCGAATCATAAATCTACATTGGTGAAACGATCACAACGATGTCGTAATTGCGAGCATAATGTTAGCAAACCAGAATATAATCCAAATTCGATTAAATTCAAAATTCATTTGCTAGCATGGTAAGTTATTTGTTTATATAACTAAGTATGTTTTAAACCTCGCAAAAGTTATATTGAATTATTAGTTTTAATAAAATATTTAATGACTGAATTCAATTTCACCTTCATAGTAACATAATCAACTTACGTCATTTTCGATCAATTCTGTTCAATTCGGAATTTAAATTTTTATATTCGGATAGATAATTTTTTAAAACAAATAAAAGGAAATTCAGTTGCTAATTTCCCCGTATACACAAATAACTTTATAAGATTTTATATTTCAATTCCAATTTCATAGCTATCACGTACCAGATGTGCGCTTATTTACCGCCGAACCTCTTCGTGCTGGTCGACAATGTGAAATGATTTTGAAGTTTTGTAATCCAACGCAACATCCAACGACAATAACATTTTTACCGTTACCAACACCTGAAGAGGAACGCATAGAAATTGAAAAACAAATTTCAGAAGCTTTAGAAGTTGCTGAAAAGCGGGACGCTGTAATATATTTATTTTAATATACATAAAATCTTCCATGAAAAATGAAACACTTTTTATCTAATTTTATTCATTTTTTGTAGATCAACACGATCCATTAATAATATTAAGGAGAAAAGTGTATAGTTTTATTCTGAAAATTTATTTATATGTTTTCCAGAACTTCTATACGCAATTATTAAAGTTTATGGTCTCAAAGGTGTAGGTAGCTCCGATTGTGTTAGTAACTTACGCATTAATAGAGTTATTGTATAGGCAATTAAGATTTCATAAAAACACCCAATGGATAAACTTGTTTCATTTTTAATGGATCATTTTCTACATTTTGTAATACAAGTTAATTTTTATGTAATAATTATTTAATTTTAGCCAAGGTCATTGGGCCGGGAAAGTATATTAACATCATTTACCAAACAAGTTTCATTACCCGAAGATCCGAGACCTGTTGGCATAAAAGTAAATTGTAACGTAAATTTACCGTCATCCTCTGTTATTTTACCCCCAAAAGATGAAGCAGCTGAATACGATGATGGCGGTGATGTACAAAATTATCAAGATGACTCCAAGTATGTTTTCTATGCAGACTTATACAAAGTGTTTCACATTTTAAAAGTCATATTTGAAAAATTTCTTTTTTTCCAGTGTGGTATTATGGCGTAAATTTAATAAAGTTACAGTAAAAATGCAAATTACACCATTTGAAGATCTGGAAATTGGTACAGAAATAATTGTTGGATTTACAATGCAACATACTTACATGAATACAATTACAACTGAAAATAAGGAGCCAAAGAAGATTAATCATTGTGCTAAAATTTATATAAAAGCTGGATATTTAGTTGGTTCGGAATAGATATTTTTTGAAAAATTGAAATCAATTATGAAATTTTAAATCGTTATAAAGTGTCAACGATTTTTAAACGGTTCTAATTTAGCCATAATTTCACAGTGAAAAACATTCCGCTTTAATTTGTCTGAAAAACCTATTAATATAGCTGTACTGTATAAGCAGAATGAACTTATAACGATTGCATATTTATTTATTAACAAATATTCAAATGTATTTAAAAAAATTATTATACTTTTATATCAATAAGTAAAAGTTGAATGCTTTTTATATTAATATTTATAGCTTAATTAATTACTGAACAAATGCTTTTGATTTATTAATTTCAATTTTATGTAACACTGTTAATTAAGGATAAACGAACCGAAAATATAAAAACATTAATTTATGCATCATATAGGAACTTATTCGGTTTATATTGTGGAAATGACATAATCGTCTAACAATTAAAATAAAAGTTTTTTTATCCTCAAGGACAATTTCGATTTTTATTTATTTTTTTTTTTTAATGTAGACATTTTGAAAGAATAATAATGTGCTATATTTCCTTATAATCCAATCGAATTATATAAATAATGGACAAAATTGTTAACAGCACTTTGACGGCAGAAAAGGATTAGTGTAAAAAAACAAAATGTGTGAGTAGGCGTTGCGGATCTTAGTTTGGTAATATGGTAAAAAATTGTATTGTTGCGAATAATTCCAACAAAAGTTGAGGTCTTACAAAGAAATATTCAATGCAAAGTTTTAGATAATAAATCGATCTACAACTTTTGTACTGAAACCTCAAATTTTAACAAAACCTCTGGATTTTCGAGAAAAATACAAACAATCTGGTTTTTTTATTATTTTTGTTTTTATTTAAAGTGTAGGTTTAAGTGTCCCAAATAATCGCAATTTTTTTTAATAGAAAAAATAAAATATTTTCGACATAATACATTTTTTTCAAAAATATCACGTTTTTTTTTTAAATGAAATTTATCCTTAGGAAATTATTGTAGAGACACTCCACTTTCAGGCCTCATTTCTTTTCTTGTAAAATGAAAACACTATACTCACTATTTAAGAACATGAACGTTTTAGAGTCGTTATTATAAAGCGCAACTATAAATTTTACTACGCTAACTGTTCATTTAACGTAATAGAAATACTTAACAAAAGTAGTATATAGCAATACGTTGTTAACAGCCATTTTATTCAAACATAAAGTTTCATTTCAAACATTGAAATATAGTTTGTTTTGTATTTTTTCGTAGAACTAATGTATTCTTTAGTTAGTTTTTCAAAATTTTTATAATTTTAAACATTTATTGAAAAATTAATTTTTTTACCATGTTTTTAAATAGTATACAATGTTTTCATTTTATAAGACAGAAAATTCAAAAACAAAAAAAAATGAGCCCAGTAAGAGGTCTCAACTATAAATATCCTTAGGGCAAATTTCATTAAAAAAAACGTGATAGCCATTCTATTCAAACATTGAAATATACTTCTTTTGTATTTTTTCGTAGAACAAATTGAATTCGTTAGTTAATTAGTTTTTCAAAATTTTTTTAAATTTAAACCATTTATTGAAATATTTTTTTTTTTTTTGCATGTTCTTAAATAATGAGTATACGAGTAATGATTATACTTAAATAATGAGTATATGTTTTCATTTTATAATACAGGAAATTCGAAAATAAAAAAATGAACCCCATAAGAGATCTCAACGATAATTTTCTTAGGGAAAATTTCATTTGAAAAAAACGTGATTTTTCAAAAAAAAATGCATGATCTCGAAAATGTTATATTTTTTCTATTCAAAAAAGTTATGATAATTTCGGACACTTAAACCAACTTCCACTTAATTTTGTTAAAATCGAATGGTTTTTATAGAAATGATATATTAAAAACAAAAATAATAAAAAAAACCTGCAATGCAATTTTTCACCCGTTTTCCCTTCCAAAACTACGGTCCACCTCGCCTGTTTACGCATTTTGTTTTTTTACGTTTATTCTACTACCATCTACCATTTTCTGCCGTCAAAGTGCTGTTAACAATTTTTTCCACTTTCAGTAAAAAATGTGGTAGCTTGATTACTCGTCCGTTTTTTCAATTATTTGTAAGAATAAAACTTTCGTTATTAGAAGAAATACTTTTTTTATGTAGGATCAATTATGCAATCGTAGAAATTCAAAATGTAGAAATTGTATTGACCTTTCATATGAGTTGTCTACAAAATACTTCTGTAATTATGGATGTCCAAAATCATAAGCTTGTGTTTATACATACCTCCCTTGAGAGTTTAAAAATTTTTATTAAATATCCGTTAAATTCATTTTAGAAAAAATAAAATTTTCTTATGTAACTACGAAGTAAGCATATATTTGCGTTATTACTTCCCCAAGTTTCATAAATATTTCCAAATCTCTTTAGAAATAGAATCTAAAAATCATAACTAAATATATTTATAGCCCCGGTGCCTATAATTATTACATATCATTGATAAATATACTTCTAAAATTCGTATGTGGGTGACTTATGACTAGTGTTTGTTATTGAACATTTTATTTACGTAAATTCTGAAAAGTGGACTGTTTTCGTTTTTGGAGTAAAATTTTCGTTTGCCCTCACTAGCTTGAAATTAACAGACATTCACAGGCATTTTGTCCAATATGTGGTAAAACGTCCTTTATTCGACATCATAAATTGATATTTTACAGAATTTTCAATTTATTAGACAGCGAATATCTGGATTTATGTGGCGGACAAAATGTTTTAACATTTGCTATCGCCTAAGAAAACAAAAAACACTTGTTTAACGATTGGATAGCTAAATCATAAATCTTCCTGCGACTTAGCCACTTTCTTCTGCAAGAGATCTATTTGCTTATGAAAATTTAAGACAATTAACGCAAATCATTTATGCCATCATTAAACAATAATAGTAAGATATAATGTATAAACAAAGATAAGATTAACCTCTTCAGTACTTAATTAATTCAAAAAATTGACACTCATTGACTATATTTGTACAATATATTGTACATCAACTTTATGATGATGAAAAATAATGAATTTCATTTCGTAACTTGTGGTAAATATATTAAACAGTTAATTTATTTACTTACGAACTGGAATAAAATCAATTTTTTTACATTTGTATTCATAAATACAGTTTTTTACCGTTTGGAACTTGTTAAATGCAGTATGTAAACGGTGTTTGCTAAACAAGTTTCGTTGTGGGCATTATTTTTTACGATTCTCAAGAAAATTTTGAAATTTATTAGTAAAAATTGAAAAATGAGGCTCTAATCTTGAATAAAAGTAGCAGATAAGTTATAATTACAATTTAGTATTGCAAAATTTTTAACTGTAATTTCGTTGTACAATATATTGTACATTGTTAATCAGTAGCTAGGATTAATGGTTTATATTTTTATTAGAGTTTGAATTCAAATATGGACACAGAATCATTGAATGCTCGTGAGATATTAGATATTTTAGAATCGGGAGATATTTCAGACATAGAATTCTTCGAAGACGAAGAAGATAATGACGAAATTAATGATTTGGACTTGCTAAACGATCCAGAATTACTCTCTGGTAATAATTTAGTTAAGCTCCTATCTGAATGATAGGATCAGAAACAATCAACGAGAAAACGAAAATGATTTTGTTCAAAGTGATGATGAAGACGTTATGACCGAAAATATAAATCCCAATGTTCCGACATGTTCTAAAAAGTCAAAGAAAAAAAAAAATAAGTTGGCAAATTCACCATTCGATTCCAAAATCCACCTTTCAATATTATGAAAAATGAACATAGAGGAAATTCCGAAGAATTGGTCAACAATGATGAAGATGTTGTACTGGTAAGATGGAAGGACAGCCGAAGTGGCATACTTGCTTCGACATTCACTGGTATTGGTGAAGAAGATAAAGTAAAAAGATGGGATGCAGAAAATAAAAAATACATTAACGTTGATAGGCCTGAAATAGTGAAAAAATACAACAATGGAATGGGTGGAGTGAATCTCATGGATCGCTTAATCAGCTTATATAGAATTTATATCAAATCTCGTAAATGAACACTACGAATGATTTTTCATGCGGTGGACTTAGCCATTGTAAATTCTTGGATCGAATATCGCACATACGCAATAGAATTAAAAGTTCCCAAAAAGAATTATTAGACCTACTTCATTTTAAAATGAGAGTGGCTGAATGTCTAGTGAAAGTCGATGCACCTCTTGGTCGTAAAGTGGGTAGACCAGTTCGCAGGCATCCAACAGGTCCCGTTCTGAAACACCAGATATTGATTTAGCATATCCTGAACCTTCAACATCGACGCCTAGAAAACGAAAATTCGAGGTTCGGCCCGTCAATGAGGTGCGCACAGATACGATTGATCATCTTTCTAAACATGATGGAAAAAATCAACACACCAGATGCAAGTCGGAAAACTGCTCAGGTAGAACATTTTTCCAATGTGTTAAATACATTTGTGTATTACCAGGGAAAAAAAACTGTTTCTATAATTTTCATTTAAAGAAAAGAAATATGTAGTAGGTCAATCAAGGTCCTAACTTGGGTAAAATATACCCAAAAACGTAATTAGTTACTACACTTAGCTACCAATGTACAACATATTGTACATTACAGAAAATAAAGAAAAAAACTAATTTAACCCCTTCACTACTGGTGTACAATATATTGTACGTAAAAATTTAGCATACGTATAGTACCACTTTTAATGTAGAGTAGGAAAAAATTATTTTGCCTTAAATTTGGCAATAAACCACCATGCTTACTTACTAAAATAAAAAAAAAAATTTTAAAATTCGTTTTTTTCTTTATTTTCTGTAATGTACAATATGTTGTACATTGGTATCTAAGTGTAGTAACTAATTACATTTTTTGGTATATTTTACCCAAGTTAGGACCTTGATTGACCTACTACATATTTCTTTTTTTTAAATGAAAATTATAGAAACAGTTTTTTTCCCTGGTAATACACAAATGTATTTTACATTTAACACATTGGAAAAATGTTCTACCTGAACAGTTTTCCGACTTGCACCTGGTGGGTGGATTTTTTCCATCATGTTTTGGAAGATGATCAATCGTATCTGTGCGCACCTCATCGATGGGCCGAACCTCGAATTTTCGTTTTCTAGGCGTCGATGTTGAAGGTTCAGGAGATGCTAAATCAATATCTGGTGTTTCAGAACGTGACCTGTTGGATGCCTGCGAAGCTGGTCTACCTACTTTACGACCAAGAGGTGCATCGGCTTTTACTAGACATTCAGCCACTCTCATTTTAAAATGAAGTAGGTCTAATATTTCTTTTTGGGGAACTTTTATTTTTATTGCGTATGTGCGATATTCGATCCAAGAATTTACAATGGCTAAGTCCACCGCATGAAAAATCATTCGTAGTGTCCATTTACGAGATTTGATATAAATTCTATATAAGCTGATGAAGATCCACTCCACCCATTCCATTGTTTTATTTTTTCATTGGGATTTATGGAACATTGGGATTTATGTTTTCGGTCATAACGTCTTCATCATCACTTTGAACAAAATCATTTTCGTTTTCTCGTTGATTGTTTCTGATCTTATCATCTCCTACCCTAACTAAATTATTACCAGAGAGTAATTCTGGATCGTTTAGCAAGTCCAAATCATTAATTTCGTCATTATCTTCTTCGTCTTCGAAGAATTCTATGTCTGAAATATCTCCCGATTCTAAAATATCTAATATCTCAGCTGTCAATGACTTTGTGTCCATATTTGAATTCAAACTGTAATAAAAATATAAACCATAGCTACTTATTAACAATATATTGTACACGAAAATTACAGTTAAAAATTTTGCAATACTAAATTTTAATTATGACTTACCTGCTACTTTTATTCAAGATTAAAGCCTCATTTATCAATTTATACCAATAAATTTCAAAATTTTCTCGAGAATAGTAAAAAATAATATCCATAACGAAACTTGTTTGGCAAACACTTTTTACATACTGCATTTAACAAGTTCCAAACGGTAAAAAACTGTATATATGAATACAAATGTAAAAAAAATTGATTTTATTCCAGTTCGTTAATAATTAAATTAACTATTTAATATATTTACCACAAGTTAAGAAATGAAATTATTTTTCATCATCATAAAGTTGATGTACAATATATTGTACAAATATAGTCAATGAGGGTCAATTTTTTGAATTAATTAAGTACTGAAGAGGTTAAAAATTTTTTTTAAATTTTAGTAAGGATGGTGGTTCATTGCCAAATTTAAGGCAAAATAATTTTTTCCTACTCTACATCAAAAGTGGTTACGTATGCTAAATTTTTACGTACAATATATTGTTGAGGTTAACACTGCACAATAATCTTTTTTAAAATATTTAATTTATTCTCCCTTTCCCATAACTACGTAGTTGAAGACAAATTGAAGCACCTCTTGTCTCATATGTAAGAAATTACTTCTAGTGCTGATTTTTTCATTTTTGAAAGGTAAACACATTGGGAGTAGTTTTTTGTGGCTTCATAATGGTAAAATAGTTTTAGAAAGTTTCCTCGTTAATTTGATGAGTTTTTGAAATCTTTAAGGTTTGCAAAAGGTTTATTATAAATTATACGTAATTCAAAATATTCCTAAAAAAGTAAAAAAGTTAGGAAAAATATAAACAATAAACATAGAGCCCATCAAAGATGATTTATTATAATATACATAAAGAACTTAATAAAAAATGTTTAAATAAACAACTGTAATGAGCCCCCGTAGTATGTAATGAAGTATATCTTTATAGACGACGACCACGGCGACCTCCCTTCCTTCTTGTGGAATCTGATGGAATTGGAGTTACATCTTCAATACGACCAATTTTCATTGATGAACGGGCTAAAGCACGAAGTGCACTTTGTGCACCTGGTCCTGGAGTTTTAGTTTTATTTCCACCAGTCGCTCTTAGTTTAATATGGAGGGCTGTGATTCCTAATGATTTACATTTTTCTGCAACATCCTGTAACAAAAAACAGATATAAAACTTTTGTAAGAATAAAATATTAGGGTAAATTTAGATCGCTACGATAGGTCAGTCAATAGAAAATAACACTGTAAATTATAGAAATTAAATTTGACCCTAAATTGAAAATATAAATCATATTTCAGTTTATTACATATAATTAACTTTCTGTTTAAAGTAAATTTTTATAAGAACGAAAAATTGTTTGGTGTCTGACTTAATAAACTTGGTATTAGCTCCAATTATCTTGTCTAAATAATTAAAAAAGAAACACATTTCAAACGCAAAAATATTTACTGTAAAACCTTTATTTTCGATATATATATATATTAAGAAGACTCCATAAAAATTAATCTTCCAAAATTTAATTTTCTGACAAAATCATTATTTAATTTTGTGGTTGCAACAGTTTATTAAAAAAATAATACAATATCCCACACTAACCGTAAAAGGTTAATTAAATGAGCCATAAATCGATGTATGAGAAAATATATTGGACCAAAAATACAATAATAGTTATCCAGATATAGACATAGAAGTATAACTTTCTTCAATAAGTTGATATAATCCGAATCGGAAATCTTAAGTATATTGTGGTTTTATTAAACTTACAAACAGTACGATACTAGACTCAAGTAAAAAATTAAAAATCTTCCATAATTTAATGCAATGCGGCCAGCGTGCAAGTTTAACGACAGGACAATAATTTCAGAAAGTAAGAACGTAAAATTGTAAATAAAATAGATTCTTGGCTAAGTTACCGCGATATTCTAATGCCATTTTGTAGACAACTGCTGTAGTTGTTTCGTTCAATCGGATCAGTATTTAAACGGAAAAAATTAGTTTTATCGGTAAATAAAAATCTGTTAGATTATTAAGACTTATACAAAAACAATAATTGAAATTCTAAGTGTTCCAAACACTAGAATAAGAATTTGGAAATTTAAATTCCACAACTCAAGCGGCAATTTGAAAATTTGAGGTAAAAATTCAAAATTGAATGAAAAATGTAATTGGGTAATATTTAATGTAAAGATCGTAGATTTTATCATATTTATAAATTTTATTCAAATGAAATGATTTATCGTAATAATTATTCGAATATATATGGAGAATGTCTAGAAATAAAATATAAAAACTTACTTGTGCAGCTAACATAGCAGCGTATGGTGAAGCTTCATCACGATCTGCTTTTACTTTCATGCCACCAGTAACTCGAGAAATAGTTTCTCGGCCGGATAAATCTGTGACATGTACGAATGTGTCATTGAAACTAGCGAAAATATGTGCAACCCCAAATACAACTTCGCCTTCACGAACTTGAGGTCCCAAAGATACTTGCACTTCTTCTTTTTGTACTTTTCCTTTTCTTGGAGCCATTGTGAATTCTGAAAACACGAAACACTAGGTTAGAAAAACATATCGAGCATGATAACAATCTTAAAACATCAAAAATACACTCAAGTAATTTTAATTTTATATCGCAGAATACAATAAAGTAATCATTCAGGCTTCAAATTACCTCAATATTTTAATCTTTAATGGTTTACAATTAAATAAAAATAAATAATTTTAAATTACTTACACAACTCTGTGTGCAGGAAACCTAGAGAATCAGAAAGGAAACTAGCTTGGTTGGTAAGGAAGATCACATAAGTTACAGAGACCTCTATTTGGACTGTCACTTTACAAAGAGTTATTTTAATACCTACAAATACACAAAATATCCAGTTAATATAGATCAACGAGGATTAGATAGAGTACAAATTAATATTTTATAACTTATCTTGTATTAATAGATTAAAATGCAAGCGGGTTTTTCGAATTTTTTTATTATAATAATTAATGCTTTCAGGAAATAAAACTGCTCTGTGATTGATGGTTAAAACGTTTTCTTTCATTAATTAAACTGCTGTATCTATAGTCGAAGCTTTCAGTTTAGGGGCGTACTTTTACAATAAGCTTAAAATTGACAAATATTTGTTGTTTTATTATTCTAATGGAAATATTCAATAATATTAAAAATTCATTTTTCTCGACATTATAATATCGCTTATCTCTTATACAATACTATTGAATTATCTTGCTATAAGAGATAAAATTAAAAGTTCAGATACGAAAAATGTTCGAATTTTAAAAACATACAACTTTGGTTTGAAACATTTTTTTCAAAGCCAATTCAGATTTACCAAAATACTAAACCAACGATGTCACAAAAAAGAAGTTTTACTTTAATTATTAAAATAAAACTAAAAGGTGTATGTAGTAAAATGTCATCTCAAATAAATACTTGGATATTTTTAACTTGCGCCATTTGATTGTACAAATTGAGATTGGTGAACCAAATATAAACTTTAAATAAACATTTCTTAAATGGGAATCCATTTTTGTCAAACTCGACGCTGGTAGCAGCATTATAGATGGACTCCGTGCCGCGCAATTATTTAAAAATCTAAACATCAGGCGTATTTATAATATTAATAGTAAATAACAAAAAATAACTCAACTTAGTCTGTAATAACTTTTTTGTTTTAATAATTTGATTTCAAAATGGCGTAATATAACCTCGATAGGTTTGAAGTAACACATGCAATCAATCTCAAAAATGAAATATCAAATACTGTACGTACAAAGTGTATCAATGATACTCTGGCAATATTTATAAAAAAATATTAATTATTTAAAAACATTAATTTATTTATTTTTATCCATAAATAATTCAAGTAAGAATTATTCGTGAATGTATTATTGATAATTTTGATTTGAAAATTAACGCTTAAATGTACCAGTTATTCTGCTCCCCCAAGTGGCTGAGTTTGACAAAACGGAACCCCATTATAAATAATTTGATTTTCAAATCCAAATTTTGATTTTTATTGCAATGTACTTTCAATTTCAGTATGAATTTGTCAAGTTGCCAAATACCTCTGTTGTCAAGTTGCCAAATACCTCTATTGATTGCTTGATGGATCAATGGATCATAAAGTTACGTTAATTTTAAACTAAAAAAAAATTCTGTTTTTATTTTACATTTTTGACTCAAACTAATGATTTTACATTGATCTTTATTTTCGAAGAGTTTTATATATATATATGTATATATATATATATATATATATATATATATATATATATATATATATATATATATATATATATATATATATATATATATATATATATATATATATATATATATATATATATATATATATATATATATATATATATATATATATATATATATATATATATATATATATATATATATATATATATATATTGTATTCTATCTAATATACTTTCCTTGCAGCTGGACTAATATTTTAATTCTACTCTAGGCCAAGTTCTCTTTGGTTCTAGTAACAGCTGCTGCCGACTGAGTGAATGTATCATGTATACCGTACTGAGGTATTATCTATGAAGGGGTGTTTGACATAGATGACAGTAGAGCATTATAACTAGTACCTCTCAGCTGGGTATCCTAGCTATCGAGTGATTAGTGAATAGCGATTTACTCGCCATATTTGTTGTTGTCGTTGATGGGGGAGGCTGAGCCATAACTGACGGGGTAGGGTAAGACAGTTAACAAATAAGTTTTTGTTTCTGATAGAAAATCCTGAGTGAAATTATCAATAATTTTATGTGTAAAATGATCAGTGATATGTAAATGATATGTTTTCTATATGAATTTTTATATACCCTCGGGTAGATTATTTAGGACCGAGGGGGGTATTTTAGTACGGTTATCTGTCGTATTGTGCGATTCCTCTGTGTGGATCAAGGCGGTAGGGTGCTAGGAAGTTGCTTAATCCTGTGTTACGACTTTTCTTTGTTGTGAAAGTGGCGGGCGCACGTAATCTTCCGGGGGGTACGGCGGGGCCAGAGGGTGGTGAAGATGCGGCTGCTATGGGGGTGTTGGATTGGGAAGAAGGCGATCGGTTCAGTTTTGCTGATTCGGATCGCTTTGAAGAGGATTCAATGTGTAGTTGGAGTTCAGAACCAGAAAGTTTATGCAATAATTGGAGAGGATGGAAGAAACCATCTTTAGGAATTGGTTTCAACAGTAAAAAAAATATTGAAGGTAAGTCCTGGATATTTATTTATAAAAAAAATGAGTGTAATTTCTTTCATTGAATAAAGCTATCAGGGATTTTAGAAAGTTAACAGGAAAGAGAAAGTGTAGATTTTACTTTGTATACCACTTCACGTTAGTAGGAACATCATTTCTTACTTCAATTCTGTTTTCATTCCTATTTCATTGTTATAAAAAAATAAACAGTTGTGTAATTCAATTTTGTGCTGAAATATTTCATACATTAATTTTGTATTTTATTTTATTTTTTTTTTTTGAGACAAAGAAAAACATGTCTGGGATTATTATATTGTAATACCTATACATTAAAATAAGTTTGCCTTTATGTTAGTGACATTGGTCCCATAATATGAGGTCGTTGGCCTCCATTTAGAAGTTTATATACAATATTTTTGTTTTCATTTATTTTTATTTAAAAATAACATTTAAAAACAATTTTGTTGTTATTTAGCTACGCACGAATGTTCATTGTTTAACAAAAATTTGCTCGAGCTAATACAGTTAATAATGTCAATTCTAGTACAAAAAGGTAGTATATTTATTTTTTTATCATTATAAACATTTTTGGATCCAATGAATATTAAAGTTATGAAGTAAACGGTGTCTGGTTAAAAATTATTTTTCGGTATATCTCTTCCATTTTTATATTGGTTAAGAATAATGCTTACTACTTAATATTTTCGGAAGTTTAAAATTTTTAGACCGATTAAAACCTGATATAATTAATAAAAAAGACAATAATTTTGATTTATGTCAAATTTATAGCATATAAAACTGGCTAGCATTGTGTAGATTTATCTTGGGCTCTAAACGTTCAGTAAAGTCTTTAAAATTATGTAAAATTATATTTGGAAAGCATATTTATAAGCATATTTGGAAAGATTCATCTTTTATATTTTCAGAAAAAGTAGAGATCTCCTACCCAAACTCCTTTTTTCTGGATGATTATATTTTATTAGCGTTCTGATGGGGTTAATTTTTTTGTATTCCTCCCACATCCATTTACTCCCATTGGATTCGTCCAACGAAATTAGGGTCAATAAAATTATTACCGTTTATTCCATGCCAAATCAACACATTTTAGAAAGAAATTCTTCTTCACCATTTCAGATTTTTTAAAAATTTGGTATGCTAATATTGGGTACTAACTAAAAAAATTCCCAATTCTAAATTCTAAATCTCACACTGTTGTCGAATATGGCTATGTAAATTTTTCAAACACTACATTATGATAAAGGTATTTAAAGGTATATAAAATTTTTTTGGAAAATCCTTATATATATATATATTGATTCCATTTTTTTTCTGTGAATTCTTTACAAATATGTCAATGCAAATTTATAAAAATCAATATTATATAAGCCTTGATTTTGGGTAGACTAGCCTGGATGAACGAATCTGTTGATGGATGCATGAATGACATATTGTTTCCAAACGAATAGAGCTATATTATTCAATTTTTATATAAATTATGCAAAGTACAGGTATCAAACCATAAGCATTTTCATCTTTCCAAATAACTGGTAAAACTTTAGCATATTACGGCAGGATACATACTATAAAATTATTATTTAGGAACTCTTGATGGTAAATTTCCTGAATGTATAACAAATTTCTTCAAAACTGGACGACAACTCATTCAAAAGTGACTGCGGACCAAACATACAATAGACAAAAGAAATGCAAATTGTCTAATAGTTAAAACTTACACATTTCTTCATTCGGATTCTTGAGAATGAAAATGTGATTCATTGATTGCTGAAATTTGTAAAATTAAAAAAGAAAGAAAAATTGCATCTGATTGTTGTACATAATTTTGGAATCAAATTTTGTATACCATTTAAAAAAATAATATCTACAACATTTCTTGATAATTTTTGCAAGGACATTTGGGTCTTATTAAATAAATTTATTACATCGAGAAAATTGAAATATATTTTTCACTCACTATATTCCATGCTGATAAGGTTTTGTAAAAATACTTTAAAAACAAGGTTTACAAAAAGAAAAAATTACTTTTTAATTTTCAAGAGGTATATATTATAAAAAATGTTCGGCTGTATGTTTACGCAAAACTTTTTATAGAGTTCTCGGATTTCAATGATTATTCTTTTAATTGATAAGGGAAGGGTGTAACTTGAGGTGATCCCATAACAATTAGAAAGCAAAATTTAAACCCAAAGAGGAAGTACTTAAGCAAAACAATTTTTTGATGATTGTACATCATTCTAAAGATAATTTTTAATGGTTAAATACAACATTAAAAATAATAATCTTCAAAAAGATTAAAGAAAAGACCTTCTAAAACGCAAAAATAATTGTAAATGCAAGTTTCTACGAATAATTTCCTTGTGGCTAATTTCGTGGCAGCAACGAAACAAGCTAAAAATATCTTCATCGCTATCCGATTTCCTAGAAATTAATCAATTAAAAGAAATTAATCACAAGGAAATTATAGAAGTTTGAAATTAAAAAATTTACATTAGTATTGAGAAAAATTTAATGTAATTTTAAGCTTGGAATTCCATAACACCTGGGATTTTACAATAATATCATCAACGGGAATTTGATTAACCATTTCACATTTCATCTTGGAAATCTTAATTCTACATAAATTGGGAAACAAATTTCTTTTTTATTCACCAATTGATTCCTTAGAACAGGGATCAGGTATCTCTAGAATATTTTAGATGTTTTGTAATAGTGTTCCCACTTGAAATGTTTCTTTTTGAACTTTAAATAATTTTTTTAATAATTTAGCACCAAAGTTTGGCTGTAGGTTTTACTTACCCTCTATTTCAAACTTGTCAATGTGCCGAGAGTCGCTTTTACCTTGAGGTTTGAACTTGGAGATGAAATATCGTTTATTCAATTAATTACCACATCAATTGAAAATGATCGTTACAATTTACTTTATTTATGTGTGTAGTGAGTGTATTATTACGTGTAGTTTAGAAAAAAATTGAGCTTGAAGTGAAGAGAGTTTTTTTGCAAGTTTGCAAAATATTGCCGTTTAAAAATATCTCAAAAACTATGAAAGATTTGCAAAAGTTAAAAATTATGGGTATTTTTTTCTAAACATTTCATTTTTTTTGTGCAATAAAAATTAAGTAAGATATGTTCGTTTCTAGTTTGCATATGCTCCCAAATACGTTTTCAAGCACTTTCAGCTTAAACCTTTTAAAAAATAATAGCTTAATAAATTAGTTTACATCAGCTTAAAGTTCTTGAAAAAATGATTTTTTGTTGACCTTGATGGCTCAAAAATTAAACAAGTTATGATAAAAATACCCAAATTATTAATTATTAAAACATTTATATTACAACACTGATGAAGAAGATTCCTTCATATTTTCACTCCCGGCATTTTGACAACTTTAAAGTTTGAGAAAGATGAACCTACATCCAAATTTTGGTGATAATCGTTGCTGTTTGTCAAAATTTTCAGGCTAGACAGTTTTTTACATACATAGACTGAATTAAGTATTAAATTTCAAATTTTATTCAATACACGAGGTGTATGCATAACGTTGTATGTAACAAAATAAATATCCATCTATGAAAACTAAGAATTCTTTAGAACAATTTTAGAACAGGAATGTGAAATTCATTACAAATAATCGATTATTTTGCATTAAAATAATTTAAACGATTAAAATATTTGGAAACCCAGTTTTATCAGTGAAATTAATTTACAGTTAAAAAATTTTATGAAATCTACATCGCCATAAGGAAAGAATAATTTTGTACATAACCATTTATGAAAATATCGTGTTTGTATGAAAAATTTTATGTATTAAGTATCCTGTACTAGGTATAAAGTAAATAATATAATAACGAGTACTTGTGATGTATGAAGATTATACGAATTTAACCTTTGCAAGGTTGACTGAAATTGATTAATTATTTTGAATAGCCGAAATGTTTTATGTGTTAACATTTTTGCTACAATTCTTGTATTTTTGTTTTTTTTATTTAAAATGTAAATATTCTAATAATTACTACCTGGTATATATGTAAATAGGGTGTTATTTTAGTTTATCCATCAAAATAAATCCAAACGTATGCGCCCAAACAAAAGTTCTTCAAGACCAAGATATATGCCATTTTTTTGCATTATTTTATTTTAGTTTTGATCTTGATGTCAAGTTTCAAGCTTATGAGAAGATCAAAGTGTGTTTTTTTAAATAGGAACCTATATTTGATACATAATTCGGATAGAATGAGAAATTTCCCGGTCCGAATGATACTTTTTAATTTATAAGAGTAAATTTCAGAAGATCTATTCAAGGATAAATGATAATAAATCATCCAATACATTCGATAATTTTAAGATTTTCAATATTTGATCTGGAATCAACCTTCTGAATGTTTTTCTAATAAATTAAAACCTATCGTTCCGGATGTAAAATTTCTGAACTATCAAATATAACTGTTCCCATTAAAAAGTCATATTGAATCAAATAACCTTGGAAGATGGCTTCATTGTCCTGAAAAACATTAATAATTTTTATGTAAAAGTTTTGATGATATTTAGGTGGATGTATTTAATAGTCTCACTTTGTATACTGTTTTGAAATATAATGCATGTAATAAATCTAGTCTGAATGCTACACAACTTCTATGTACACGCAGAATGCTACCCAACTTCTATGTAAAAGTATCGTAGATATTACAAAAACGAGACAAATGTGATTTAAAATAATTTTAGAAACTGTTTTAAATCTAAAAAAAGATTATTTTCTGTACAAAAATATTAAATATTAGATAATAAGAAGTATCATAGTTTCACTTTTAAAGGATCTTTAGTGTGCCAAACAGGAAGGATTTCTACAAACATTGATATTAAAATCCATAATTCTTGTTAATATTTGAATATTTGGGATAAGTTCGAAATTCCATAGTTGGTAATATTGACTTTTCTTTGATATCTATCTATTTTTATTCCGCAGGCGCGAATTTTTGAATCGAAATTTTTATATTATGTACAATTATCGGGTGCACTTATTTTAGAAATAGATTTTTGTGTTGGAATGATAAATTAGTTATTTTTAACCGGTTAAAGATGTATGTTATAATATTACTAGGAATTGTGATACATGCAACATGATCCAATAATTAATTTCAAGAAATAAATTTATTTAAAATTGATTACTTATTAATTTTTTTTTAATGGAATAAAAAAATTCTTACTAATAATTTAATTTTAATTGATTAACCAAGTGAATGTGTGATATTTTTCATTTAAAACAATTTTTCTTTTTATTGGATTTTTTCCTCGTAAATAAAAATGTTAATTACTCGTATCTTTTCGACGTTATGCAGAAATATATTGTATCGGTGCTTTACTTTTTGACACAAGTATTTAAATTATGAACTGACGCATCATGAAAATTTTTGTAATATGTTTTTAATATTATTTGAAAATATATCTAAGATCTGCTGGAAGGAGGGTAGTTCCTAGCATATTTCATTCAGGTACTTCTGTTAATATTAGCGTGTCTATATTTAGAAGAAATTAATAATATAGATAGTTTCAATAATGTAGTAAATAAAAAAACTAGTCAGTAAATATTTATGGGTGGAATAATTGTTAGCTGAATATGGCATTTGTTTGCCTTAGATTGAAATGATTTGCAACGCTACCCCCCGACTATTTAAAATATAACATCAAAAAAATTATAAAGTTTGTCATTTTATAAATTTGATTCTCCTTAATTATTTTTGAGAGTGGCAGAGTGGTAATTAGTTGTAAAATGTAGACGGTATCAAAGTTTGCACTCTTATAATTATAAATAATAAAAACTTAAAATTGCAAAATTATAAAAATTTGTTTTTGGTCGTAACATTTGTACTCCACATTGTAACATTGAACTTTTCACCAAAATGTAAGTTTATCTGGATAATTTAAGGCATTGATACTCGTTTTATATCATAACCTCAAAATTTTTAGGTTTTTTTCAATTTTCAGTTTGCATTTTTATGTGCTTAATTATGTAACTTGAAATTTCAAGCTTCCGTGAGATTTTTCTTTCAAATTTGTATTCCTGTTTCTTCGGCTACGAATATACTTTTCAATACTCATGATTGTGTAATTTGTGATCGCCTGGCAATTTTTAAGCATATCTAAGCAGCTAATTTTTGTCATTTTTAGGGATTTTCCGGACCTTGTCATGTGAAAGTAAAAATCGCTCTTACCTCTCTTCCATGTTTATGGAAGAATTGGTATAATTTGTACGAAATCTGTTAATATTGTTTTACAAATTTTTTCGTGTTTAAAAAATACAAAAAATAATTAAAGTTTAACTGTAGTTTCTGACTCTCCCTCTTTCCACATTTAATCAAAAATAAGCAAATCAAGCATCCCCCACCTCTTTGATATTTACGTACATAATATTCGAACAGCCCATTATTCATTAAACAATAGAATTTAAAATTCGTTAATAATCAATCATTCGTTTCTTATTCTATTCATAGTTCGTTTCATAGTTCATACAGATATGCAGAATTTATTACATTTGTTATAATTATGTATTTGTTCATGAGTGTGTTCGATGACCTCATCATTTGATGTAAACCATTGTCCGCTGAGCCATTTTTATTTTAAATTTGAAAATAAAAAGAAGTCTTTCCTGGCCAGATCTGGTGAATACGGTGAATGGTCTGTCAATTCAAACTTCAATTGGTCAATTTTTGTCAGTGAAACTGCACACAAATGCACTCGTGCATTTTCTCTTTTAGCTGACCTTATAATGACTCGAATAATACGACCCAGTTATCGATTACCCCTTTTCCAAACAATCAATGAAGATAGTATCATTTGTATACCAAAATACTGTAGTTATAACGTTTCCTACTGAGTTCACCGCTTTTGCCATTTTTGGTACCCGTTCCTTTTTATGAATCCACTATTTTGACTGTTCTTTCATTTCTGGAGTGTTCTGCAGTATCCATGTTTTGTTAACAGTTACTAAGTTACTAATCTGCGTAGAAATTCATATGGGTTGCGACGCATAAACTCTATAAGAGCGTTAGAAAAGACTACTTGATTATATTTGTTTTCAGCTTAGAGCAAATGCCGTATCCATCTCTCGGTAACTTAACTTCGCTCCGTGGATTGTCGCATTTCGAGATTACTCGCGTCTACGGGATGTTCTGAACGATGTTCTAATTCTGTTGATGTATGATCACGTTTTAATTCATTTATCAAATTATAAATATGTAGTTGAAAATACAGGGACAGATGTGCTATCAACTGAATCTAACTCAGTTTTTATTTCTTTGGCTGTTAATCCTTTTAAACAGAAATAATTTATCACCGATATAAATTGACTTTTTTAAACAAACACAATCAATTTACTTTCAACTTATGATAAAAACGAGATCACGTTTTGAATATGGTTTCAAGTTTCCAGATACCTAGTTAGGAATGATGCATACTAATAACAGGCCAGTACCTGTGTTATGAGCGCCATCTCTTAAATTTTGTAGGGATTTATTGACTTGCTCTCGTAATATCCAAAAGAATATAGTCGTCATTATATACTTGTCATAACAGTATAGATCTATCAGTTTTCATATTTTATAATAAAAATTTTGTTAATTTAATACTAGAAATACTCATTGTTCCTTGAAATTAATTATAACTGATTTAATTAATAACTTTTCATATTCATAATAATAAGAAATAAAAAATACTTCCGGGTAAATTTAGATAATATTTTAACATTATTCTCATTCATATTCTGAATATTATTATAGCTTAAAAGTTGCGGTTTATCAAAATAGCAACTAGAGTGAGTAATGTATTAACTGATTAAAATATCTTAATATGAAATTAACGAGGTAAAAGCTATATTAATGTATAATAACTTCTCCATAATTTCCAAAAAATACATGAACTTTAATATTCTTAAAAGGTTGATTTAATATTCCTATTTATTTATACAAGTAAATCTAACACCACCGCCATCATATATAACACCATTCTATTTTACCCCTACATATATGAAATAAAAACGTACCCTTAACCTAATTAAAAAAGAGCATGATAAAAAAATATGTGTACATATAAATATTTAAAAAACATGTTATAAAGCAGTTGTACACCAGCAGCCGTAAAGATAGACTAATATCAGCGGGAGGGTTTATTTGTACAAATATGTTGTACATAGAGAGAGGGGAGGAGGCTGTTCTGGTCGTGGCCGAAGGAGCGATGCACTGCAACTAGTTATCCTTGATGTAGAAGTCAGCCAACTTTATAGTATACGAATACGTACAACATACACAATCGATGTATATAGTATGTGCTTGATTCACGCAAAAGCATGCATATGTGTACACTGTGTTACAACTTACAACAACCAACTATTTTACGAAAGCTTACCTGTACAATACGTCCTAAGTATATTAAAAAATAAATTAAATAAAAAAAATGCGCTTGCATTTTTAATCCAATTTACATTGAATACTTGATTGTTTTACTGCGTTGAATTGTTTATCAGAAATAATTCCAAAGCATTCATTTAAATTTACCATAAAGTTAGTGTATTTTATATTTTTACGTAATCGTAGAAGATTCAGGTCATAGCATTTTTAAACATAAATTATATTTCTCTTTTCTTCAGAAAAATTTTTTTGCTCATATATTAATTATTAAGTCACTCAGATTGGTTATAATTACCGTTTGTTACCTTTACACCCCCAAAACGCTAAACAGATAAAATATGGCATGAAAATATGTTACATCTTGAGGAAGGGTATGGTCGAGTTTATGTCAAAAAATGGACTCAAATACCATAACTATTTATAATTATGCCATATGCACATTTTTATATGTCTATTTATAAGATATACTTTATGGGGCACCCAGGTTACAATCAGTTTTCCCTATATGAATAATGTAATTAATAAATTGCATACAATAAATAATAATTATATTGTTGGATATAAATACAGAACCGTTAAAATTAGCCGTTAGTGGCCACTCTTCGTTCAAATGTTTCAATTCAATAAATTTTAGAAAAATCTTGTTTTTTACATATACGTAAACTACAAAATGATATCATTGAAAAGTTGAAAACAAAACTTTTAAACCTTTTGACATAAGTTTGTAGTGATTTTACGTAATATTTATTTTTGCTTGTTATAACAAATAATAATTTATTATTTAAATTTATAATTTAGCTTTTATAATTGAATATATCAGTTTCTATGAATCAATACATATCGTTTTCCATATTCTATTCTCTAACAAATAGTTACGTACCATTTGTACAATGATTCGTTAACAATATTTTTATGTAGCCGGTATTATACGAACTATATTATAGTATGTAATATTATACACCTATACATTTATTATTTTTAGGCTCTTTTACATGACCATTCATTCTAATTTCACAATCTAATATTAGTCAAGAGAATATTTTTAAAATAAAATAATAAAAACAGCTATTAATATAAAGCATGATATTTCACTTGACTTGAAGAGACAAGCTGTGTACAGTGAGTGCTTGCGTATTTTACTATTTACTGTTCTTGTTGTGAGTATGAATCTACACTTCTAGTAAGATGAGTATACTCTCCAACCATAAGTCGGACAAAACATACACATAACTAACTACATATACATACGAGACGAATATAAATTTATGGTAGAAGGATACGGGGCTCGAAGGGTGAGATGTGTCCTGAAGACACGATGATATTGTGTATGTTTGTTGTTGATTCTTTGCTCACTGTGTTAACCGTATTTATCATCGTATAATCAGCTGTTGTTTGTTTATCCCACTATTTCGAATTGAATGGCTGACTTTGTAATATTTTATTTGTATGCTAAGACAACAACCTTATCCAGTGGCGTTGCTAAAATAAAAGATATTTAAGATATACGCAAACAAGAAGGTGAAGTCAAATCTTTCACCAAGAAGAGGCCTGTTTAAGGATAATTAAACACATAATCATCTCTGTTAAATCTTTTTTTTAAATATTTAAATTGCATAAAGCTAAAAAGAACAGTTTCTCAAATTCTATACCATTAATTACCATTTTCAACATTTGTTCCAATATATTTAGAAATCTTTGACCAAAATTATCACATTCCTGATCACATTCACTGTGGTAACTGTCGTGAAATGTTTTGTATTATTAGATTAGTCCTAACATCACAGTTTCCTGTAACAATTATAGCTTATCAGCGACTAAATTGTTGAGATTAATTAGTTGGACGTATTACTATCAATTTCCAGACACAAGATTCGACCAATGACAATATCATCAAAACTTATTATTAGTCCATGAATTTTTACGATCAATTCATTTTGAATATCGTGAGTATTTAGGTAAATTAAAATGTAGGCAACAATAAGATGAACTAAATGGCCTATATTACTGTTTAGTGTTTAATATATTGTTGTGAATTAATTTTAATTGACATATCTTCTGGTGACTTCCATTAGTTCGGTTTTGTGTATTTATATAAGCAAAAAACTATATAATTACAATATCAAGAACAATTATTGCGAAATCTTATTAATTTTTCATTATTATTTCAATAGATATAATTTTATATTATGAGCTTTAACTTTCTGTATGATATTTTCACTTTTTATGTCTAATGAATTTGGATTTTTCGCCTATTTTGCTAGATCAAAATTTTTGTATTTTTTACGTATTCCGAAGAGATGACTCGTTGCTAATTTGGAACCAGTGATGTTATTCTCAATAAGTTTTTGTTAACTGCACAATTTATACTTTCCAACTCTCTCAAATTGCAAACCAATCAGCATCGATCGTATGTTTAGTATTCGCCCAATGATATTGAAATATTAGACCACGTGATTTTGACAGGTAACAATCTCAAAATAAAAATTAAAATTACGAAACTAAAGATAGTCATGAAATAAATTTAATTTCAAATTTGATTTATCTAAATTCATTGTGTCATTGCCAAGTTTTTGAATGTAGATGGTTTCATATACATCTAGTTCGGAAGGGTTGGGTACCGCTTTTAAAAGTTTTAAATTTAGCTTGTCGATTTGTGGCTATTTTCAATAATTTTATGTATGCTATGTGTTCTTTTCAATTTGTCGTCAGTTTTGTCATATATATTTATTTGAGCAATTTTTTGATATCCAATGCAATCAATTTCTGACTGTTGTTAATTTTGTCCATTGGAATTCCAAGTAGATGTATGTATCAATTTATAACTTCCTGTGAGAGCTACTTTCAAGTTCTTTTGCTATTTTATTGATGCATGCATAGTCGAATATATGTTAATTTTCACCATTTCTTTTAATCACTGTTGATTGTTCTGTTCTTCCGTCAGTGTTGTTAAATTACATTTTAGGATATTAAATTTCGTTTTTCGAAAATCATATTGTTAACTATATTGGAATCAAACCCTTTAAATATTGCGACTTGTTAAATGTGCTTCAATTTTTTTAAACTAATTTTTGTAGGATAATGGTATTTTTATTGATTGGTTCCGGTTCGTTTCTGATCGACAATGATCCAAATGTAGTTAACAATATGATTCGAAAAACGAAATTAAAAATCTTAAGAACTAATTCAACAACATTGACGCAAGAACAAGACAAAACCGGTAATAAGAAATGATGTTAATTAGTATTTTTTCGACGATACATCAACAAAATACCTAACAAAATATTTTGAAAAACATAATTTGAAAATAGCTACCATCTACAGTCTCTATGATCATATTCATTTTTTCTGTCTAGATTCTACTTGGTAACTAATAGGTTATTTATTGCCCAATTTCTGACCCAATAAACAATTTAGGCATAAAAGTAAAAAAAATCTAAAACTTTCTTTTTGTATTTTTCAAAATTTTTGGTATATTAAAACTTTTTGAATACGTCATTTTGATGGGTAATATTCAATTCTCTACAAAAAATGTTCATGTCAAAATTTTGTTTCGTTTGTGTGATATATTGAAATTATTTTCACTCCTCTCTTCAATTTTCACTCTCTGATTTTATAGCTCTGTGTGGATTTTTCTTTATAAATAACTCATTGACCGATACTAGGAATGACAGATAGTTTTTAAAAAAATCATAATTTTGAGGCGTTCAAGTAATAAAAGTAGCCAATTCTATATATGATATTGTCAAAAAATACCGAAAAATGTATAATAGAAATTTTGGATTTAAATATATCTATTTAATCATATATTTTATTTTTAAAATAGAACGCAAAATTCTTATACGCCACTGGTAACAATAACAAGCAAGATGCATCTTATAATCATTAGCTTCTATCGGTCATTGTATCTACCAGAACAAAACGGGCCTTTCAAGGATGCATATTGTGTATGTATGGTGTACATTGCCTCCTTGATGATCATTGTTTATAATATTCTTGAGAGAGAGAAAGATGTTACTACTTTAAAAAACTTGTTTTTTAAAACTTTTATTTGCTTTTTAAATATTTTGTTTTATTTTTGAATTTGAGTAACTAAAGTCTGGATTTGTCGGTAATCAGAAAAATAAAAACGCTTTCATTAAAAAATCTAGATTAAATCAATTTTGTAATTTAATATTTTTTCATTATTCATAATTGGAAAAATTATTATGTTAGGTTTATTACAAAATTTTTAATTATCGTAATAATTTCAATGATTGATGAAAAGATGCATGGAGTTTAAAAAAAATTTTTAAATCTGGTATTGGAAACCCCGAATTATAATGTTTTCTAGATCATTATATTTTTTAGCGCCGATTCTTCTTACTAGACTATAAAGGGATAAAGTTATCATAGCTAGGCGACTAATATAATACACTGATAATTCTCATTGGCTGTAATATAGCATCATAATTCTTCTGAAATATGATTAAAATGAAGGGGATACTAGAAAATATTTTAATATATTGTATGTGTGTTACAGCGATATCGTAGCGAATGCTTTATTCAAAATTCACCATTCATGGTATTCTGTCTTCATATTACTTCTAGTTATCCTCGAAGCTTTTGGTTAAAATAAGAATACCGGATGTTGCATTCTATTTAGTCATTGTCAGATTTTTTACGAAAATGGTGCGAATGATTTTTTTAAAACATAATATGTTCACAAAACATGTAGCACAAAGTCTACAAGTTTTTTTGAAACATTTCTTAAACGCTATTGATTTGCAAATATGAGCGATTTTTTACAACTTCGATAAGAAGTTGAGAAACTTATTTTCAACTCCTATAACTTGAAAGCGACGCATCCTACGGAAAAATTGGCAAATATCAAAAGGAAAGTACCTAAAATTCTGCATCGAATTAGGGCTTTAAAGTTGTCTTACATATTTCAGTCCAGTATTTTGGACGCTTCTGATTTTCAAATTGATAAATTTTTTCCAACTTCGCTTAAAAGTCGACAATTCAATTCAACTTCATTCAAACTTCAATTTTCAACTTCTATAACTTCTCTTCACTATCCAATAAAACTTCAATTGTAATAAAACCTCGGGAAAACATAATCTGGTAGTGGTCCGCATACTAAGTGTGTAGAATCTATTCGTTCATTCGTTTTATTATTTATTTATTTTTTTTCCGACTAACTCTCATTAAAATAAACCTAAACACTTGTTCAGCAAACCCTTTTCTTGGAAGAATATTTCCTTGAGATTCTATAACAATTTGAATACTCGTATAGAAATCATAGACGTTGAAAATTATGGTTTGTCAAGTTTTTAGCAAAGTTGAACAATTTTGAAAATCGATAGTGAAAGAACGGCTAAGTCTATTCGACGCAGATTTTTATGTACTTTCATTTTTATATTTGCCAATTTTTCCGTTGAATCCGTCGTTTTCCTTAGTTATTCGAGTTGAAAATTGAGATTATTTATGAGCTCATTTGATGCACTTAATTATTGTAAAATGCATCGTTTTCGAGTCTTAGGCGTTAAACCAAAAAAACTGTTAAAGTTTCGCGGTTTTTTTGGCTGTCAAAACTTAAGCTCACCAACCACGACTTAAATAGCAACTTAGATTCCATATATTTGGGTTCATTTGAAGATATTAAAGCCATCTCCAGCTTTCCACTCATTAATTCCATACATGGCGAATATTGGGTCTCATTTTACTGGCCTAGTATTAAAATGTTATCTTATGTCAAATCCGGGCTTTGTTCATCAAGTTATCCATCGTGGTTGAATATTTTTTTTTTGTGGTCGGCCATTCTGATCATTATTTACACATTTTTTTGACTCATAATAATATTATATTATCATGTATACGCCGATACACTATGTATGTGGTTTAATGGACTCTCCTTTGTCTAGCAATATTTTTTTTATTTGCATTGTATTTCAGTTTTTTTTTTGTAAAATTGAATTTCTCTAATATTTATTTTTATGGTTCCGTACCTGTATCACTCCTATAGATTTTTTTTTTCAGAAATAATTTTCTCACGAATATTTCTTTAAATTTTTTTGTAGAATCGGTAAATTTAGATAACAAATAATAATCTAATAAAAATTATCAGACTTAGTAAAGGGAACCCTTTGGTAGCTTCTATTAGACTAGTGACATATAATTTTTGTGATATTGTAAACCAAATATTGTTTTTATATACTGAAAAATTTTTGTATTTAAGGTTGACAAATAAGACTTCATATTTTTAAATTAAATAAAACTTATTGTACTCAACATTATTTTGTATTTCGTTTTGACACTTTTAGCCTGAATGTATAAGCAAATAATTGAATAAAATGGTAAAAGTTTATCATTTATGTAAAATGGTAACTGAAAAAATGTTCGGTGATTTCTACTAAATATCAAATGTCACATTTGTACATTTTTTGTACATATCTCAATATGGAAGAGAGTGGCGTGGCGTATGTTCAATTACGTAAGCAAAGATCAAATTTTCTTTGGTACATCGGAAATATCCAACAATTCAATATTTCACGATATAGAAGTTAGAAAAGTTGTGGTTAGGGCTAGAATCACCCACAAAAATTTTTCAACTTTTAGAACAGTTTTGACTTGGAAATTATCTGGCAGTACCGTGAAAATCGCATACAAGTCTAACAAATATACTATAAGTTTAATAAAATGTTCTTTGCTTTTTGTTTAAAACGATTTTATTAATTTTTCAACAGTTAACAATATTTGATTAAAAAGTAAGAAGTATCTCACACGGACATTGTTTCATATATAGAGAACCTGCATAAAGACTGGTGGTTCTTGTTTCGACCGTTTCTAAGTTCACACTTCAGAAGAAGCCTCATTAAACGAAGCTTATTAAATACGAAATGTGTTACCTGTATTTCAAATTTAATAAGGTATGTTTATTGAAGCTCCTTGTATAGTTTCCAAATCTTTAAATGGTAACGTTTTCATTGGTGATCTACAATTTGTTTTGAATTTCGAATAAAATACAATAGGGGCCGGACTAAATTTTGAATCGAATTGAAGCGTCTTTACTTCAAGAACACGAATCTGAAATTAATTTTTAAAAATCTTGAAAAATAAACAAGATATGGACATTCAAATTAAATAAAGAGAAAAATACCAACTTATGGTGCTGAGATTTCGCATTTTTATGTGATTTAGAATCAGTCCGATCCTTATAACAAATTTTTTTAAATGGTAATGGATTTAGACGTTGCTAAATAGGCATTCGATTATGGATTTTTTTATTATTCTGATCAAGATCGTATATTAAGGACTAAGATTTGGTGTAGGTACTTAAAAATCGCCTCTTGGGCTTCTCTAACATAAATAAATCATTCAAAATAACTGATAACTAAAATTCTGGCTAAATTTATTTCCTAATTCAGTTCTATTTCTAACTAAATATACCAAAATTCAGTATTAAATTTAAATTGTTTCTCGTATTATATGCTAAATATAGTCACCATGAATACTAGTATCTAATCATCAACTTCTTGCAGGTTCTTTATGATAAAGTATACTTGAAAATTTTTGAACGATAAATATCTTTGATTTTGCATTTTGCAACTTCAGAGCTCGTTTCGAAAACATGACACATTTCATTCGGAATTGCACTTCGAGTACTATTAATTCGAACATGATGGTATCAAATTCCACAAAAATGATTTAACTAGACTCATTACTTACTGTTCTATTGCACATCGGGAATTGCAGTTCGAGTAGTATTAATTCGAACATGATGATATCAAATTCCACACGAATAATTTATCTAGACTCATTACTTATTGAATACGATTCAAAAGTGTAAAACAAAATTTTTGCTTTACTTACCCTTTTATATAATAAATGCCTTTATAAAATATAATCCTTAATAAACCGTCATCATTCAATTTATTAGTCATGATGCAAAAAAAAAAAATTAATCCCGTGTGAATATAAAATGAAACTACATATTTATTTCTTTTTAAAGCATCCAGCTTCTATGTATCCGATGAGATGATCAGTATACTATATAAGATGACCTTATGATTTAATAGGCTCAACAACAACAAAAACTTGCTTCGAAAATCTTTCAAGCGTAGCAGCAGCGCTGACTTAAACTAATAATCATGTTTAGATTTTAATCAAAACAAAAATAATTGATTTATGATGAAGTATTTCTTTTGATTGATTAATTTCTAGTATAATATATTGCACATTTTAAATTTACAAGTCGGGTTGGATATAAAATAGGGATCAAGGCCAATAAATATCTAATGAAGTAAATAATCTGCAATCTTGGTTTGATGGTGGTTTCTCAAAAACTACATATCCAAGACGAAAGTCTATTTCTCAAAAGTCATTGAATCACATATAATTTCAAAACTAATTAAAGTGGATACAAAATTTTTTTCGTAAATCATACATTTAAAAAAAAATTACTTTATAATTGGGTAAATGATTAGGAGTTTGACAATTTCCACCAGTCTATATTTAAATGGTGAGGATATTTTTGTAACAAAAATTTACAGGATTCCCCAGCAATTTAAAAATTTTCAGGTTAATACAACAAAGATTTGTTAAAATATCTAAGTTGAAGAAAATGGCAAACGGCGCACAAAATGAAAACAATTCGCTTGTATTCATAGTAATAATAACGTTAATTAATATAAACTGCTAAAAAACTTGATGAGCATATATATTCATTAGTTATTTAATACATTTTATTCCAACACTTTTTTTTGTCCAGGGAAAAACAGAATTTCAAGCTACATAACTGCTAAGTCGCCTATTCAAAGGGCTGTATGGTAGCCAAAAAACCTGCGTAATGTACACCACAGTAATGATTTCACCTTTTTTACTTTTACTTACAATTATTAGTATTCTTTATTGATTGAATTTCAATAAATTTCATCCAATTGTTGGGCATAATAATAAAAAAAAGAGCCATACAGTATGCAGATGATGTAAATATTTGGCATCTCACCTTAAAAATGAGCAACATTATTAATATTTTATCCTTTAAAAAATGACTCATTTATTATTTGAAATGATTTTTCATAACAATTATCTATTATTAAATTAATTTTAATTTAATTCTTTTTATAATTTTTTTTATTTTGTAAGTTTTATTCATATGTATGTATAGGTGTCTTATATAATACTTGTGTTACATGTTACACACTTCCTTCTCTTTTGACGAAATCACACTCATAGACTCCGAGCGGAAAGAAGTAACACAGATGTATCAATAAGTAAATTAAAACACCTTGTTAAATAGATTAAGATGGTTATTCTTTTGTTAATATGGCATTGATATAATACAAGAAAAGAAAAAATTAAAAATGCATACTAAAATTAGACTAACGTTAAGCTGACCACTACCACCACCACCACCACCTTATTTAAAATATCTTTTTACTTTAACGGCTTGAGTAACAAAATCCGAATTATATTAACTAATTAGCACATAAATCGCACTCAATATATTTATAGGTTTCTTATAATTTTGCAAACGAGGGGGGAGGTTGTTCTGATATTACATAGAGGAAATGTCTTTTATGTAAACTAAATTGTTTGAGATACATTTATAAAAGTACAACTAAATTTCAAATAAAAAAAATAAATTCCTTAATTTCTGGTTTCAATCTAGTAATCTATAAAGTTCATTTATCTTGATAATCAGAACAAAAATGAGTGTAAATAAATAATTTGTAACGTCATTGTAGACGTCATTTTACTCATAAACAAAAACAGTTACATATTTTTAAAGATTATATTATACCATTATACCAGCATAAAATACATGCATTGTGTGTACACAGATGTATTAAAACTTATAAACTTAAAAAAAAGTTCAAAGACCTAAAACAAAACATACTGATATATACAATTAATTTAGTACTTATCTTACTAGAAATGCTTATTTTGAGTACTTATTTTTACTTGTAAAATAACTATTAAGTTTTATTTGTATTAAACAAAATCAACCCTGTTTTTACAAAATATTAGATTTTCAGAAATAATAAGAATATTAGGCTAATTACCCGTCAGCATGTAAATGCCATTCAAATAAAAATTAAAAAAACAATCTATATATTTAACTACATATATTTTGCTTATTTTTAATAAAATAACGCATCAAATAAAGGCCATCTTGAAAGTGAGATTTTAAAAGAGGTTCCGAAAAGTTCTCATTATGTGAACCGACTTAAAAATGATAAATTTATTTTTTATTATTATCGTAGAAGAATTGAAAAACAGTCTTGAGTAAAATGCTTGACGCAAAATAAAAACTGTGTAAATCATTACTAGCATTGTCTAAAAACAAAACCGAGTTTCCGGATGAAACGAAGTGCAATTTTTAGATAGAAATATGATAGGTGTCGACACCAAATAATCATTGTTTACATAGAAATTGTATTTATGGAAGTATTCAATTTAAAATAGATTTTTATTTTTAGTTTTTTTATTTTTTTTTTAATTCGGTTCTAGTCTTTAAAAAAAAAATTTAAATCATCCTTCATACTCTCTGATAGTACTTAATTTATATCTTGAAAACTACTGACCCGATTTTGAACAAACTTCTAAATATACCTAACTGTTCCTTAGCTGTTGTATCTTTATTAACTTCAAATTTCCTAGTGAGGTGAATGAAAAATAATATATTTTTTTAACTGGCTGAACCGATCTTGTTTAAAAGTCATTCTGTTTTAAGTTACGTAATTACGCGTCGAATAAAAGTGGTTGCATGCACATCGATATGATTATTTTTCTCGACATAAACGAGACGAAAAGAAACGAACGCACATACATGCACACGCATCTCACTGGAAAGTTAATTATTTTTTGAAATTTAATTTGTGTGTTTAAATCTCTACCAATGATAAAAAATAAAAATTTTCCTTTAAATTTATAGAATGATCAAGTCATACCAATCGCATAATTTTTCAAGTAGGTATATTTTTAGTTCGGATTATCGTTAGTAAATCATAATTTTTACTCAACTAATTTTCGATGCCCAGACAAAAGCTAAATAAATTCTAACAAAGAATTTTTAACGAATTTCGTCTCTATTTAAATTTATATTATTTAAAATAAACTGTGATTTCTTAGAAAGATTCATTAGCGTTACAAGCTCAGAATTAAAGGTAAAATTTTCATAGATACGTGTTTATTAAAATTAAATGCATATTATATAATACAGCGATAGTGCTTAGATGATTATTGTAAATAACTGAGTGCTATCTAATAAAATACGACGATTCGTTCAGAAATACCTACATATCATTTTGTTAAAACGTTCCTAAAGTACGTTTTATATGTACTGAACTAAAATTTACAAATTTCCGGAAAAAAAAATGCCAAATGCTTAGATACCAACCAAAACAAAATACAATATGATGTGACATGTTAAAAAACAAAATTTTTTTACAAAAACTGAAAAAAAAAAAAATAGGGGACATCTAATCCACATTTTTTTCACACTGTGTAAATTTTATCCAAAAATTTGTCTATTAAATAAGTACATCGGATTTCACTCTGGTCAAGAGATCTGTCAAATTTGGTTCTAATTCGGTTTTATTTATTTATTTATTTATTTTTTTATAAAGAAGCGAACTATCCTGATTTAACGAATTTTTCTTAAAGAAATTAAATCATATTTGTACCAATTAAAAAACTAATTCAACTACAATAACTGTTGTATTATTGTTTTGTTGGAACGAAGTTCCTTACGGCAGGCTTGGAGGGGATAGGGATTTTGCTGTGTGAGCGAACTGAAAAAAATGTGATAGTAAGAAAAAACCGTAAGAAATAAAAGCGTGGAATTAAGACGTGTGCAGGCGCGAAAGTCGCATACACAAGCGAGTAGTGTATAATACATTTCTCTCTCTCCCTCTTTCTTTTCGTTCTCTCATCCCTTCTCTTTCTATAGTAGATACTGAAACGTTATACATCAACCAATGATATATAACTATTTGTCTCATCCAATCAGAGAACAGAATTATTGGTAGCACAAGCATCTACCGTTTAGTATATAATAAACTAGTTGAACGATAATTATACACATACACGTATTGACTGGTGTTCTGTAACTATCTGTTAATATTTATTGTTAATAACAATGCCGCCAAAAACAAGTGGAAAAGCAGCTAAAAAAGCTGGTAAGGCTCAAAAAAATATTTCAAAAAGTGATAAAAAAAAGAAACGTAAGCGTAAAGAGTCATACGCAATTTACATTTACAAAGTATTGAAACAAGTGCATCCTGACACTGGTATATCAAGTAAAGCCATGAGTATTATGAATAGTTTTGTTAATGATATTTTTGAAAGAATTGCTGCTGAAGCATCACGTTTAGCTCATTATAATAAACGTTCAACAATCACAAGTCGGGAAATTCAAACTGCAGTTCGATTATTATTTTAAGTAATTTATTATTTCCTAAAATACTGAATTTCCTAAATACTTTCTTGTACTTAAATAAAAATTAATCAGCAAAATTTAAGAGAAAAATCAAGAAAACCTACATAAAATTGAGCACAATTTTTTTTGCAATTTGTGTCGATTCTACATTAGCCGAAGGAACTTCGTTCCTACCTGGTGTCCCACGACACCACATCATTTTTGTTTGTTTTTTCTATCATAAGAAAATCGTTTCAGTACACAATTTAGCGACATATCTCATTGGAATTTTAAAATCTGTTATCAAAATATGTCGTTCACAAAATTGAAATCATATTTCTCACTATATCCCAAAGCGCTTAGTTACTTAAATTTTCATAATATTTGAGACAATATTAAATGTGCTGCTATCGGATGACAAAGGTCCTTTTACACAGAATATTTTCTATTTTTATAATAGATCATGTTACTTTAGTTTTGAGTTGTATTAATCCGTATCTCAAATTTTTTAAGCTTTGTTGAAAATTTATTAATTTTACTTTATTATATAACTGCTTCCAATATATGAATTCTGATATGTTCATATTTTGCTGGTATTCCTGAATCAACAATACTATTACTAGAATAAACTTACATATTATAGTTATGTGTATAAAACTTCCGTTTCCTGTAAGGTGCATACCTACATACAAAATAATATTTTATTCAAGCTGACTGATAATGATATTAATTTTCTACCCGTATCTCATATGAAGCCTTGTTCTTTGTTTTATGTTTAAATTCAGTGTTGTTTTTCTCTTTTTATTTTATTTTGTATTTTGTTATTATTATTTTTTTATTTTTTGTAAATAATTATTAATTTGATTTTTCAAGTAAGTATTATAGTTAACAATTAATAACTTTTTTCATTGGAGTTGGTATTACCCTAAACCGGTATTTTAACTACATCCAAATCTTGCTTTTAGAATATCTATTCAGTATGTATCAACAATATGTTAGAGTTTATTAATTTTGTTCTAAAGTTTAATATGTTGGAAAATATTGAAGCCACAGACAAAATTTTAGTATAGATGTTCACAGAATCACCGAATTAGTCTATTTCCTCATGTACGTCCTTCATCAAGTTCGTTAATGTGCAAAATTGATCCTTATTATTATATATGTATTTATTACTGTATAGACTGGATATTTAAAGTATTTTATGAATAATTATGATTCAAAATAGTTCATTGATACTTGAATGTAAACAATTAACTCTGATTTTATTTTCTTGTTTTCAGTAGACGTCTGATTTGCAAATTTTTTTTGGTTTTAATATTTTTTATAAATATTTTGAATCTCCCACTTAAGAAACAATTAAGATTAAAATTTTTATTTTTTTCGTTATACTATTTCGTTAAAAATTATATCAAATTATACTCCGATAGTTCCCGGACCAAAGTTAACATTTTTATGTCACACGTTGATAATGTCTATGTTTCGAAAGTATAAAATTATGGATGGTATTCATATATAATATGTTATCAGTATTGTAATTGTATATTAGCATATTTTGATGACGTATATGCAGATGCCCATCCATGAGGTAATACTTTATCAAAGGTAATATTATTTTTTTTAAATTATGGAAAGACTGAAATTATTTTAACATTATTATGTGTTTTGCGGCTTTTGAGTTTTTTAACACACTACCAATATTTTTTATTATAAAGTTTTAAAATACATTAAGAAATTGGATTATTATTCAACAAAATGTATCTTTTGAAAATACACTTCTTAGTACTGAAATTATTAATTTATGTATACTCAAATAAACAAAAATTGCGATACTCTTAATGTTTTTAATTTTATATCTATTTCAAAACATTAAATACGCGATTTTTAAGTTGTGTTCAGTTGTTTATCAGAATTAATTTTGTTAATCTAAAACATTCATTTTAAACTGAAAAAAATTATAAAATACACCATCAAATAAGTGTATTCTATAATTTTAAGTAAGCGTGGAGGTTCGTATTTTTTTATTATTTGAGTATATTTATTAAATATTATGTGTATAGAATATATATATATATATAATAATAATTAACATGTGTATAATTTATGAATTGTGATAGAATGAATAATAACTGAATTCAATATAAACAATACGAAACTATTCATTTAAAATCACTTTATTACATATGTATAAAGCTCTCGTTTTTTATGCATGTCTATATGTGTTCAAATATCCCGCGAAGATTAAAACGGATATTATTCTTGTTCCGTCGACGAATTCTTAGGATGATTTTGATGTACAATTGAATATCTTATTGCAGAATTATAATAGTTTGTTTCAAAGAAATCATTTAAAAAATCGTTTTGAAATGGCCGCTTTTCGCGTTCGCCACCTAAATTGTTCGGTGCTTTGCGTGAAACAATGTCTAAAAAAACATATTTTCACCTGTTGAATAATAAAAACATGATGAGCTGAATCTTTAATTTGAACTTCAAAATTTTAATGTAATATTTTATAATTTATTCAAGTTAAAACAAAGATTTTACTTTGATAAAGAGAATTAAAGATAGCAAATAACTTAAAACACCATACAAATCATGTATTTTATAGGTTTAGGTATGAAAATTGCAGGTCATTTTATTTAGATGAGTATACCAGAGGCCCACTTGTCTTAAATTGCAATGCTGCTCTAATCGTTATGGTATTAATCTATCGTCATTACATAGTATTAAGCCAAGTACACATAAAACGTTTGCAAGAATTTTGTTCTAACAACCTTGAGCGTTTGTATAGGGTTTTGGGCAAGCACAAAATTCCATACAAACGGTTAAGCTTGCTTTTACAAAGCCATGGTTGCACGAAAGTCTTGAATGTGTGTACCCGACTTTAAGTTAAGTTCCTACAAATTGTCCTCAGAATCATTTTCCATATGGCAAAAAAGGGAAAATAATATTAAAATACACATACATATAATATACACAATATTAACATAAAGTAGTAAATTATTATGGTATAAGCTATAACCTAAAATTTTCTTTTTCATGTATATATAGACGCGGGCAAAAAAAAAGCACCTATCTGAACATTTTATGGTTTTTTTGAATTAAAAAAATACAAATTTTAGCGTTTTAAAATTACTTATGTTGTTATATGCACGGTGGCACACAAGCTTATCTACATACAACCAAACCGAGAATGACAATATATTTACATAATACAAATTTGAAAAGATACAATTATTATTATAGTGTGTAATCAAATCAAATCCTAGTGTGGCAAGCTATATTTAATTTCATTGAAAACTGCAACGCCTGTTCGACGTGCGCTAAAACTGACGTCGGTTCGTTTCATCGTACGTTGAAAGAAACTCTAGTATGGTAGTCTCTATTTAACACAATGGAAAGCTGAAAGGCACTGAATCAATTTGAAACGTTATATTATTTCTTTAAACATTGACTATTTTGTACGCTTCAAATAGTGTAAAGCTTTATAACCTTAGGCTATTATCAAAACTCCGGTTATAATCATGATTTGTCAACAGAGTGTTGGACTTAGTAGACTTAGAGAGACACATTTCATATTTTTGCATCCACATGTACGTTTGCTTTCAAATGAATGATATTATTTTTTGTTCTAATTCAAACTATGTTTTATGATCTGTTATTTATTTATAAATGCATGCATGCATTAAACTGTTATCAAAACAGGAACTGTATTTATTTATATATTTTATTATAAACTTAAAGTATAAACAACAATACATACAGGTGGTTAAAAGCAAGTATTAAATCTTTTTTATAATAAATTTAATAAGTGAATCTTCCATTTTTATTATTTTAGTGCTCGTGTTAGAAATAAAACTGATATAAAACCTTTACAAGCCAGTAGGTGGATCATTTCATTCCCATCCAACCATCTTCTAATTTAAGTAGACAAACGTTTGTACTTACAATTTAAGTATTTTTCCTATTTAAGGTTGTTCCAGCGTGAAACCACTTCACGGCAGATTTTGTCTATTTTTTTTATTCACGGGCAAGCATTTTGGATCGTCAAGCTTAAAGTTCGCGATTCCGAGGGTCATTTCCCATTAAAAGCATATAGAATATATATTCTATTATATTACAATAAAACACTGAACAGAATTGGAGAGTATAAAAAAAAAAAGTAGGAGCTAGTAAAGTAGTATCAAGAAATGTTTCAAGAATAATAAAAAAAATTACACTACATCCATCGTTTTGTTCTTTTGAGATACTAAAGTTAAAAAATATTTATTTTTATCTCCGCCATGAACTTGACATAACTTGAGTGACTCATTAGTAATTTTCACATCTTACACATAGTTTCGAATTGAGATCGATAAGTTTTTCTTTTTCTATATTATCAAAACTCAAAACTTGTCTGTATTTATAAGATTAGTAAATGGTAAGAATATAATACCGCGAGACCAATAAAAATGTCACTACAAAATATAAAAAGAAAAAAAATACTTCCCAACTGTAAATAAATTTAAGGGCGCAAAAATATTATTGAACCAATATCACTCAAAGGAATTAAGATTCGATGTAGTGAAATAAGCTGACAAAAAACGGATTCTTAAAGTAATGACAAATCGTATAGGAAAAGATCAAAGTCTCAAAGTTCTAGTAAAGATGGAGACGTTAAACTAAACAAATCATGAAATGAAAAAAAAAATAAATAAATAAATTCTATCAAACAATATCAAGTTTAAATTTTGATTTTTTGCCCCAATTTCCTGACAAAGTGCAAATTAGCAACGAGTAACATCTCTCCAGAGAATCATTACAACTAGCTAATTCATACTGATGATGGCTACTTTGTAGTCGAAATACGTATTTATAAAAATACAAAATAATTTGATCTAGGAAATTGGGGCAAAAAATCGAAATTTATTCGAAAAATCCTAGAGTTCTCATTAATAATTATTAAAAAAAATATCAAGTTTCTAAAGTGGAATTATGGAGGATTTCAAAATGTACTGGGTCTGGATACCAATGAACAACATAAAATAAAATAAATGAATATTATTTGTATTAGTGAAACTTGGATTTAGATCTGAGATATGTAAAAATGAATAAAAAAATTATTTAAAGGAATTATACACACTACTACCTAAATGCTGTTAAAGGAAAAGAACTCGAAGGATCTAGTGTGGGGTTCATGGTGCATGTGATGATTGGGGGATTTATGTTGTGTGTGTGGGGGGAGGTATATTGTTAGTGAACTATTACCAAAACATAAATAAAACTGGACTCATCAATACCAAAAATAAAGAGGAAGTTTCAAGCTCCCAAAGTTTATTTATTCCTCTTTTTCTTGGAAAAAAAATATAAGCATTCACATATATATGACGTCACGTATGTGTTTTAGATATCTTCGAAATTTGTTATAATTGTTGATAATTTTTTCTATATTATTTTACATTTTTCTTATAGTTTAATATATAGTTTAATGGTTATTTAAAAGAATCTTCTATTATTAACATACTTTTATTTTGCGAGTTATTACTCGCTATTTTATAAATTTTTGAAACAGTTACTTTCAAATGTTTTTATTATTGTGACTTTTGTATTGTCTAATATTAATTGCATATATAGAATATCTATATATTATTCAAAATTCACCAAACTTGGTATTATGTCATCATATTATCTCTAGTTTTGTTGCGAAGTTTTTGATTAAAATCAAACTACTAAGTGTCCCACTTTAATCTATTGATTTGTCGGTTTTTACATTTTTCTCAAAAATGGCTCAAACGATTTTCTTCAAACTCAGTATGTTTGCACAACACAATAAGTTTTATTTGAAATGTTAAAATGTTAACTTTTATTTAAAATGTTACTCCGGAAAAATTCAAATAAGCGCGAAAAATTCAACTAAATATATTTAACTAGGCACATAATAGTAAGTGTATAATGTAAAAGAAAATCCTGTGGCGGTTCGCATCTGGTTTTTGTCTTAGTATTTTGAATGAGTGATTTTTATAAAAATGATCACTAATTATTTATTATATTTAATCATATTGTTTAGTATTTTATGTCCATAATATTTTTCTATGTTAATATATAAAAATCAATATGTCTATCGTTGTTCGTTTTTTATGCGCTGCCATACCATTATTCTGATTTAAATTGTAATTTTAAGATAAAACTCCCTCAACGTTTTCCTTGCGTTAGCACGCAGAGTATAGGCTATAAAATTTTTTATTTACGCATCCATGACTATATGGGGCCTGCATTTTAAAAATACATCTTTTAAACCATAAGAGATAAGAGAAAAACTATAAATAAAAAAAATATTTAATTTTTAATACAAACAACTTTTGTTTGAAACATTTTTTCGTAAAGTCAAAAGTTTAAATATAATATGAGTATACATTCTAATCAGTATATTTTGGTATATACGAATATAGTAGTAATACATAGCATAGCATAGTTCGGCTGCACCAGGAAATATTCTTGGGGATTTTTTTGAATTCTGTTAATCACCTTATTCAAACTAATGAAATTATACAAGCATTTTACTTGTCGCAGGCATGCCATAACTGCCTCACAAGCGACGTGAGCTCTAAGACCGTAGGCTGAAGTCTATGCCTATAATGTGTCAATTTGTTTGAAAATATTGTATTTTAACATTTTACCTTCACTTGCTATTTTTTGCATTTTTTCATAAATTTGATTTCATCCCTCCATCTGTTTTACCGAAAATAATACTTATATTTTTATGGAAAAACATATACAAGGAATATAAACTTATTATTTTCTGCGAAGACGAATCCAACGATATCTCACCCAGAGTATTCCAAATTATAAACTAATTGTCTCCCATCCATCATTTTCTAGTGTAAGTTTATTTATCCACCTTGCCGATCCTTAGTAATGATCTAAAAAGTAACAAAATTAAAAGTTTTGTTCGTATTGATTATATAATACGAACAAACTTTTAATTTTGTAAGTGTTCTTGGCGTTGAATTAATTACACGAATTATAATAAATAAAATAGTATTCTGACTTCCACATGGAAATTACAATGACATAATGAAGAAGATACAACTATTTTGTTTTTTATTATTTATAAGATAACAGCTTTAAGGTTAATTTTAACGGCTTTAAACATTTAATTTGGTATTCATGATAACGTTTTTATTATTTAGTATTTAGCTTCATGATTTTATGCATTGATTTTAACTGTAGAATTTATTCAGGAAAATGGTATGAGCTCAATTTATGAAATGTAGAAATCCTCGCTGTTAATTTGATATCAACTACATTGAAATTTTGGCCAAAACTTTTCGTGGTATACTTAGCTATCTATTTAGCCTATTGTTGGATGGAGTAGAATTTTTTACGCACTTGAACAAATTTTAAACATATTGGTCCTCTTACATTTTCAGAAATTTTAAATGTGGCAATAGCTTTACATTCCGTATCGGTGTCGATGCAGTGCAAAACATCTGTAACAACTGGGTAATAAACAAATTTTCGCGTATAAAAATAAAACAAAAAACCTGCTTTTACTTTTTTGCACGGTTTTTTCTAGCTATACGCTAATTGCGAAGAGTCATATACAACACTAGCGAACTTAGTAGATAATTGAATAATTCAAGGCCGCTGCTTTTAATTGACGAGTCAGTAAATACTCTTAACTTGACTACCAGTATAGAATACAGAAAGCGTGTAAAGAAATACAATTCTATGTTCACCGTTTGGATGAAACTTGTCTAACCAATTCAGAGCTTTGGTTTGCAAGCTACTAAATGTCGTGTGTCGCTTCAAAATATATACTCGCTAATGCTGAGTGTCATCTCGTGGCTATTTTAATAAATTCTTGCTCAATTTTATGTTCCCACAAGGATTGAATTCATATTCTGTCTGACTTCTCTACAAAAACGCAGCATGTGTATAGAGGTTGTGTGGTATTTAGACTATTTGTATTTACAGAACATAAAAGGAGGGAGGGATATTTCTATAATATACACAAATTAAAAGTAAACATAATATGAAATCCTACAAATGTGCATTCTACGAATAGAGAAAAATTGCGAGCTGAAATAGATGTTTATTTTATTTTAAGGTAGTTCAAATGTTCCTCAAATTCCGAGAGAAAAATTTTATTTCATAATTTAGAGTGTAACGGCTTGCACAAATTGCTGTGCAAGTATTATTCACGCTTCATATCACTTGTCGGGCTCGGTGAGTTAGTTGCCTATGTCGTCAAATGCAATACTATCAGCTACTACTAACATTATATAATTAACTAGTAGCTCTGTTGAGCAACATAACTCATTCTCGGTGGCACTCCCTTGTTATAAATAGCTAAATATGGACCACACCTCTTTATCGTAATTGGTTAATAAATCAATTTAAGTGATAGAGAATTGCAATAATTATGGAAGTTTGTTATTATTCATAACAATTAAACATGTATTGTTGAACAAAAAGAATAACGAGCCATCAAATATGTTGGAATATATTAGTTTTAGTCTAAAGTTTGTAACGCATACCAAATATTAACGCACAAACAAAATTTTGGTATGTTCATACAATCACCTAATTAGCCTAGTCCATTTCCGTATGTCCATCTTTTCGACATCAAAATAACTCAAAAATGATAAGAGATAACTAGGCGAAATTTTGGTGGAGTATTGTATATATAAAAAGAGAGTTTATAAAAAATGGAAAAAAATGCAGAAAAATGTGATATTATAGTGCCAAATTTAAGATCTACAAATTAATTCTTATTGTTTCAAGATATAAAACTGAATATTCCTTAAATTAACTATGCCGTGAATATTCCTGTTGTAATATATCGATTGTCTATTGTATTAATATTAAAGGAATTGTGTTAATTACAAAAGAAGATGAAGACTGCAGGCATATTTTAAATCCTATAGTAACCTTTTAAGAATTAATGAACTGACTTGCTTGAAAGAAGCACTGTAAAATTTTAATAGTAAACTTCCTTAACTTTTATAATAACGATGTGCATAAAAATTTTTCGAAGTTTGTTATAATAATATTTTATATTTAATAATATAGTAGTTATGAATGCGATTTCTATGTCATCTTCTAATATACTACGACATTGTTAAACAGAGTTAGTTAAAATTATTCGAGTACTAGCTGACTCGGACAAACATTGTTTTGCGATATAAATTATTTCTAATCAACATCAATATCTCCTAAATATAATATCATATTCTCAACTCTCCATTTCTAAATAATGAAGCTGACGCAAATCAGAATAAATAATAATATTAATTTATATTTTAAATCAAACCCTCTCGGTTCACTCGTTGCTGTGCTAATTTACCCCCTTTTATTTAATGATATTACATCGATTACATGCTGATGCAAATCTACCCTTAAAGGTAGAATTTCAGAAAATCCTTTCTTATTGGATTCCCGGTATTTAGTGCGCACCCGGTATTTACCTAGTATTTGGTGGGTTACACCCGGTACCGTGTTCACCCGATAATTAGTGCTGTTGTTCTCATATTCTTGATGAAAGGTCTATGGACCTCCTGAACCACGAATCATTCTGGTAATACTTGAACAATACGATATGAACAATTTATATAGTTGACAGTTCACCATACTGCTAGTGAGAAGAGATAAAGAAGTTTTATTTTGAATTTGAAATTTAGATTTTGGTTTCTATGGAAATGATGCTAATAGGATTTGTAACATATGAGGAAAAAAGACAAAAGATGTTTCACAGCTAGGAACATTTTGTATTCGAAAATTAAATTGTCGTTTATAGTATTTTCCGTTACTTATTATTATTATGTTTCTGACCGTTTAAACCTTCCCTGAACTTCCACAATTATTTCAAGATCAAAATTAGCAAAATCGGTCCAGCCATTCTCGAGTTTTAGCGAGACTAACGAACAGCAATTGATTTTTATGTATATAGATAGATAGATAGATAATTCTGAAAGCAATTGAAAAAACATTATGACAAAATTTATATTTTATCTATTTCTTTTGATAAAAACAGTCAATTAAATAATATTACAACACACACCTATTCTGAAATCATAATTACAAAGAATAAGTTTAAACTTATGCAGGGATACTTCACATTAAGGTCTCTATTTAAGATATGAATGAATTAAGATATGAAAATTAATATGCCAAAATTTAAAATTATATTGGAAAGTATTCAGCTTGGGCTTGAAGGACCTGATCTATTTTATGAGGTGGAGTAGCTAAGGGTTGCCTAGATATGCAAAATACGGATCAAATATTTCCTAGTGATTTAAAACTACAAATTTTAGAAAGATTGATATAATAGTATTGAAAAAATTACACATTTACCGAAAATCGAACCCGGGACCATTCAATTTTTAGTCGGAAATCTTACCAACTGCATCACAGATGCTTAGTAGTCAATTATGGATTTGATCTTATGTATAATGTTCTCAATCCACCCATTTTTCTTGATTGTTTCTTGTGCAATATTCATAGAAAATAAAAACCAAATACCATTTTTTCAGAAAAGTTCTATAGAATAAGTAAACTATTTTACAATTTACTCCAACTTTATTAAACAATTGTCGTAGTAATGTTTTCATTTTTACTCTTCGAGATTATTTTAAACCAATAAAAATGACGCTGAAATACCAAATAGGCTCTAGACTCGTGATACCAGTAATATCAAAATAGTTTATGCGTTGTTATAAATCAAGTTAAATTATTCCAAACGTTTAAATAAACTCGGGTACACACGTTCTTGCATTTTGTACAAGTAAGTGACCTGTATGGGAATTTAATTTTGTTATCTGACACAGAGTTATTCAAAAGTTCTGAGAGTTTCATTAGCTAAAACAATGTTGTTTTTACATTTATTGCCAAAAATGATTTCGATTTTGTGATACAATAATTACAGACTTTAGTTTAAAAATAATAGTGCCTGGGTCTCATATTTTGATAACATTTACCTTGCGGCTACAATATTTTTAATAAATTGGCAGTAAAAATTTCACTACGTTACTGATGTTCTGTTCTATGTAATTTAAGTTGAAGATTTGAATTGATATATTTTACGCATTCCTCGTATTCCTTAAAAATATCTATATACTGGCCGTTACATGCCATACAAATTGCGCGATATCGATGTATCAATTACAGATAAATAGTAGAAATAACAAATTCAACTTTGTTATCAGAAAAATATCCAAATGAAAAATTTTTACCATACATACAGATTGGCGAATTAGATAAAACTAGAAAGCAAGATCAGATAGATATATTTAAGTGCTAAACTATGCTTATTCAAAAATGAAATTAATTATATATAATCCTCAGTTATCTCAAATACTTATTTCATAAATACATTCTCTGCCTTTTGCTTTTACCGAAATATCGTTTACAACAAAATTTAAATGACAAAAAACTGTGTTATGCAAATTTCATCAAAATCGAACAAACAGCTCATAAGATTATCGACATGTAAGTGAAAAAGTATGCGTCAGTATTATAGATTAAATGTTTGTCAAATGGTATCGTCCCATAACTCCACTAATGTTTGAACAAAATGTAAAAATATCTGACCAGTAATATCGGAGCTTCGTCTGAAAGATTAACAGGCAAATCGACAGACAGGCAGGTACGATATAAAAAATTAAATTTTTTGAATCGGAGCAAAATAATTTGTATTTTTCCAAATTCGGACATAATATTTCCGCAAATACCCTTTTATTTTCAATTAAATAATTTCATTGAATAACTTAGCTGGTTTTTTCTTCCCCGCAAATGTTCTATTTGTCCAATCGAAGGAAAGGATTTAAACCCAATATAGAACGGCAGTGAAAATTCTTATTTGCATAATCAGACAAACTGACGTCCAATATAAAACTACAAATGCTACTTGCTTGATAAGGAATCCTACAAACGGAAAAAACTATTTTTAATCAATTTAGTATTCACTCTGACATTATGATAAATGAATTTTTAATTAAGAACAGATGTTTAACATATCTGCCCTCTTTATTCAACGGTATTCTAAATCAGAATTATGATTTCAAACAACAATAAATAACCTTCTTTCCTTCGCCCTATTCCTTATACAAGATGTAACGAAAAAGTATGTCTAATAACTCATAGATTATAAACATTGGAAGGAAAAACAATTCTTTTAGCGTTTCACTTCTGCGACTTTTTTTATTCATATATTTTAAGACAATGTTTTGCTACTACCCCAATATTTTTGCACCTTAAGTATTCAATGACTGATCAAATGAAATACAAAACACTTTGTTTTTAATACATAAATTTTAATTTGAGCACCTGGTAAAATAATTTTTTCAGTTGAATGAATTCAATGTACAGATAATCTATGATTAATAAGACAAGGTGATGTTTTGGATGAGTAAGAATTCAGATGATACCTATCATTGTGTCGTTTAATGATTCATGTAGTTTTTTCTAGGTCATGTATTTCTTGATTTATTTCAATCTTCAATTATTAAACAAATCAATTCTAGAAATACTCATGCATACAAAATTGAGGAACGCATGAATGTATGTATACATTTAGTTTCTTTGCTCAGCAATTTAAAATTCCTTAAATATAATGTTAGATTTAGTCGACATTTATTCTTTTCGAATTCAGGATATAGTAATACACTTCCCAGTATTATTTACTTTGTTAAAATCAGTTTTTATAAAATCATGCAAAACTTTTTTCTTTTCAATTTCACCTCACTGCTAAAAACTAAAATTATAAGGGTATTTTCGACTTACTAAATCATTTTCAAGTAATAAATTCTTAAAAAATATTTATATTTAAACTAATTAAATATTTAAAATTTGAGTAATCTACATAAAAAAGTTAATAATTCAGTTCTTCAAACAGAAACGTCATTTTCAAAAATTTTTGTTATTTATTTTCAGTGTTTGAGAGAGTTGTTGAGTAAATAATTAGAATTATCTTGCTACATGCATTATCGAAACTGATATGCTGTCTGCTAAAAAGTGAATTTATTAGTGTCCCGGTTTGTTGAGAACCAAATAATAAAAAATAGCTTTAATCAATCTTTGGAACTTAATCTTAAGAATTTATTTGCAACGTCTATTAAAATGAATATTTTATTTTATTTAAAAATATTCTAATATATTTTGCTATTTTATTTTCAGAAACGAATGGCGTAGCTTCATTAACTGAATTAACTGCAAGATGTGTAGCATCGCACATACCATTCGAATTAGTGGAACATATATATCCACCAGTTCCCGAACAATTACAATTACGTATTGCATTTTGGAGTTTCCCAGATAATGAAGAGGATATTCGATTATATTCGTGTTTGGCAAATGGCTCAGCTGAAGAATTTCAACGTGGTGAACACTTGTTTCGTACACGGAGTGTTAAAGATGCCTTGCAGATAGGTATGTTATCATTATGTTATCAAAAGTTTCTAATTTATACATTTTATATATATATATATATATATATATATATATATATATATATATATATATATATATATATATATATATATATATATATATATATATATATATATATATATATATATATATATATATATATATATATATATATATATATATATATATATTCGAATGGATACCACTTCACAGGCTAACAATTTAATTATATTTTTGTTTTGTATCAGGTTTTCATTTATCTGCAAGTGTATGTCAACCAAGTACCACACTTCAAGTACGAATAACTCATAATGTAGCGGTGACATTTGATCGTAGAAAAATTTCATCATGTAATTGTACATGTACATCACCAGCGTATTGGTGTTCACATGTGGTTGCAGTGTGCTTATATCGTATACATATGGTAAGTGTCAAGTACGAATTGCTTCCTAATAGTGTGTCATAAGAGGTGTTGAGCTTGAAACTCAGTTGCAAACTTACAAAGATTGTGTTCATGTCGCTCCAACAAAATAATAACTGTCGTGTGTAAAGACTAGTGAAGGAAATCTACAAATTTTCGAAAATTCCTAGTAATTTATTTTCCAATTTCGTACTCATTTTTATACCATCCAAATTTGCAGTGAAATCAGTTTATACCAACGCTGTACTTCTTTAACTTCAGTATTAGTTTTGTTGCCACTTCATCCAATATCAGTATTATGTAATTAGTTTAGAATTACATTCGATATCATAATTCGTAGACGAGTAATTCAAACGATAGTAGTTTTTACAATGTTGTTGTCATAACATCAATTACAAATTAAACTTTATCGTCTAAATTAAACCTCTTATGATAATATTATATCTTAGAATCTTCTAGAATTAGACAAACTGTACTTAGATGATGGAAACTTATAGTATAAAACTTCAAATCTTTTCAATGCGTTCTCAATAATTTAGATTACAATGTTTACTGGTTATAAATTTCTAGCCTTTGTGTCTTAAGGGAGGGGGGTATGAAAGAAAAATCTTTCAAATAAGTATTGTAAAGCACAAAATTATGCATAAAAATGATTCTTGTTTTTTTGCTATTTTTAAAAATAACAGAGCTAGAGAGAAATTTACACACATGCACATTTAGATTTTATATTTATGTATAATAGTATGTATATAATTCTGAGTGTGTATGTATGTAAACTTCTAAACACTCTAGCTGTGTTATTTTTAATAATAAAAAAAAACACAAAGTTTTTATTTTGAATTATTAACTCCTACCCTCCCTATGACTTAAGTCTGTTGAACCTAGGCTCTTAGTCCACGTAAAAGAACTACATTGTAATCAATCATTGTCAAAGAAAAAATCTTTAAGTACACCAACCTGAAATCTATATTAAATGGTATGGGGAAACCAAAGTTAAAGAATATATTTTAATTTAACTCCTCCCCTTTTTGGAAAAGCTGCAAAAATACCACCTATTTTGTATTCAAGGTATAAAGATGCGGTTTTTTTGCAATCGATATGAAATAATAAGTAAAAAATATTTTTAGTTATCCCCCTCTTTTGGAGAAAAAGGTTTTTTGCAATGTATACGAAATGGTAAGGGAAAATCAGTGTTAATATTATTTACTGCTCTTGTGCTTTGTAACACAGAAACCAACTTTATAGTGCATACTTTTTCTACGACAGCTAAGCGTCGAAGATTAACTAATATTATTTATACATTTTATTTAATTTTTGGACTTGAAATTAAAAAACTGGAGTGTAAATATTAAATATGAATGTAGTATCTTAATAAGAAATATTTTCTTTTATATTGCAGCCGAATTATGTAACATTACGAGCACCTGTATCAGAATCACTATCACGTTTACATCGAGATCAATTACAAAAGTTTGCTCAGTATTTAATCAGTGAACTTCCGCAACAAATATTACCAACAGCCCAAAGACTATTAGACGAATTGCTTAGTTCACAACCATCGGCTATCAATTCTGTATGTGGAGCTCCAGATCCAACTGCGGGGGCTTCGGTAAATGATCAGACATCTTGGTATTTGGATGAAAGGGCACTACATGATAATATTAAAAAAATTTTAATCAAATTTTGTGTACCAGCTCCAATTGTTTTTAGGTGAGAAATTTTTCGATGATATTACTTTTTATTATCTTTGTTAAAATTTCTATAATGAATTTAATTTTTTTGTTTCTGTTTATAGTGATGTAAATTATTTAAGCACATCCGCACCTCCTGCAGCCGCGGAATGGTCTTCTCTGTTAAGACCATTACGTGGACGGGAACCAGAAGGCATGTGGAATTTATTGAGTATAGTTCGAGAAATGTTTAAACGGAATGACAGAAATGCAGTTCCATTGTTAGAAATCGTTACTGAAGAATGCATGGCTTGTGAACAAGTAAGTTTGTGGTATTACAACTCGTATTGTATTCTGACTCTAGCTATAATTATGGCATTATTCTGATATAAGTGATTTCTTCGACTTTACAGGAAATAAGTGTATCCATAAATAATATATTTCTTCGTATGTATTGGCACATAAAATACCGTTCTTAAAAATATGATTTTTATTATGAAATGTACTGATTATGTAATCCAACTGTTATATGTAAAATAGTTGATTGACTCAGATAATTTAATTCAAATTATTAATACAAAACTTATAGAATCTGTGTGGGACTTCACAATTTTTTATGATTTTTAGATTTTGGTCTGGTGGTTTAATACAAAAGTAGCCTTGGTAAATGGCAGTTCTGGCCATGGATCAGGTGGTGGGGGTAAACATAGTAATGTCAATAGTAATAGTCATGCATCACAGCATGCATGTTCATCATTATGTGATGAAATTGTTGTACTATGGCGTTTAGCTGCTTTAAATCCTGGTTTAGCTCCTAACGAACGTGATCTTTTTCATAATCAATTCAGTAACTGGCATTTAAAAATCATCGAAAAAGTAACAAAAAGTAAAGCAGCGGCCACGACAAATAATCATTCGAATAAATCAAGTGTGTTGCGTGCCGATATTGAAGTCTTTTTAGGTTTTAAACCTGCAATTGAAGCCTGTTACTTAGATTGGGATGATTATCCGATGCCTGGGATTACGTACACACAGGATAATAATCCAATGTATCATTGTCCGTTTACATGTTTCCGTCACACAGGTGATGCAAAATCGGATACAGTAACCCAAGTCAACTCCAGTCAGGCAGTTTTAAATCATCACACGCATCATCATCACCACCATCATCATCAATTTCATCCCCTAATGCCCGGACATTCGCATGCAGCACGCCTTGGACTAGTGGATTTCATGCGGTATAACATGCCAAATGGTACTCGATCAAGTGTCAGCAGTGAAGGATTTTGCGAAAACGAAGATGAAGCAAATATACTAGTTGGGCAAAGTGCTCGTTCTGGGGATTCAGATTCTCAAGAAGGTGGTGGAAGTGATGCAGCGAGTAGTAGTGGAGCAAGTAGTGCAGCTCAATCAACACAACGAAATCAAGATTCTAAACAAAAATCTGTTGCTAAAACAACAGCGGGAAATAGTAAAAAGTCACCGGAAACTGAATCGGATGTATCGCCTTCAGAAGATGTTAAAGAAAATTCTCGAAGACCTTCAAAAGATGAATCTTTATCATCATCGAACTCAGAATCACCGCAATCAGGCGATGAGTACAATGTTTATTATTACGATCCAAAAGCATCAGTTAATGATGAAAATGATAAAGAAGGTAAAGAAAATAAATTAATTGAAGAAACATCCGATAAAACCGACGTTTTTGCAAATATCAAGCGAACAGATGATCCATGGGATGTATTGTTTGCTCGAGCTGAAGGATTGTATGCACACGGTCATGGGAAAGAAGCGTGTTTGTTAGGTATTCGATTAGCTGAAGAATTGTTAGCAAACCCACCAAACTTAATGATAGACATACCTCCGTTACCAAAACGAAAAGGGAAAAAACAACAAGTAAATCCTGCTTCACATCAATTAACTTGTTTAGCTTCGGCTACCCTAAGTAAATGTTCATTCATTTGCACGGTTCTAGCAGAAAACGCTGATTATTCACATTTAGCATTTCGTGTTGGCATATTTGCATTAGAATTGCCTCGACCCCCAGCAAGTACAAAACCTTTAGAAGTAAAGTTGGCAAATCAAGAGCAGGAAATAGTAACGTTATTGAAACGATTACATTTGGGCCCTGAAGAATTGAAAGTAATAAGAAATCGTGCTGAACAATTACGTGATGGTACGCTAAAATCACGTGGCGAAGCTATGCTTCCAATTATGCTCGCTAGTTTTATTTTCGATTCATTGATGACACCAACTAAATGTGATATTCGAAATAAAATTTTTGATACAAATGGACGATATGTTACCGATGAAACGCTCTGTTTTGAGGCAGCTGTTGCCGCCTTGGGATTAAAAGCAAATGTTTCTGAGGCAGATCATCCATTATTATGTGAAGGAACAAGACGACAACGTGGTGAATTAGCTGTAACCTTATTAGTACATTATAAAGACGATCCATGTAAAATAGCGAAGATTATGGAGAAATTATTGGATCGTGAAGTACATACTCTTATAAAAGGACCATTGTTGAGTTCGTATTATTCAAATAATCCACCTATTCGAAGTCAGTTGATTGGAAGACGGCGTGGAGAAGGTGAACCTATACCATCGGCGTTACAATTTAAACCACCATGTGATCCAATTTCTCCATGTGATCCTATAAGTGAGTAAATTTAATTTTTTCTTTTTTTTTTTTTAATATAGTTTCAAAAGTAGTTCAGGTTGCAATTACTCTTATTCTTGACTGTAACGCATTACGGACATACTACAGTCAGAAGAAAAACACTACTGCAATCTGTTAATTATGTTTACAATTTTCAAGCTTCTAGGACAGAAGAACCATAAAGTAAACAATAATTTTTTTATAGTACTACGAGGAGATATAATCTAGGTAATGTTGAGATATTACAAGACACTAAATGGAAAGTAATCAATAAGATATTATAGAACAAATTGGCCTTCCAATATACCAACTTTTAAGCATATTTTACCCTGGAATAGCCGTTAAGATCCTTGCTAACCTAATCCAATTATAAATACAGTAAAATTGATAGACCAGTAAAAAATTCTAAGCGATTTTAGGCAAAGTTTAAAAAAAAAATAAGCTTTTCAATTTATCATGAAAATTTCGATGTTTTTGTGAATTTACATTTAAAGTTTACTGGTTAAAATAGAACAAACTTATCTCTTTAGTAATGTTATTTTTAATGTTTTTAATGTATCTTTTTAGCCTGTTTTAAAAAACACTATTTCCAGCTTTATACGAATAAACGCAAATCTTAAGTATTTTTATTTTACTGGCGTAATATGCGAAGATATTAATTACATGTTTTAATCCTGTTTAATGATTACAAATTTAACGAAAATATATATAATATTGTAAAAATTTAAGGTTCCCAGAAATAATTTTATTAAAAGCTATATTTTGAATTTTTATATAACAAATATAAATATAAATGTGGCCAGCTATCGTTCGTTAACAAAATTTTAATTTGATTTGTTTCAGTTGGATTCCCAAGTCGGCCACACAGTTCAACAAGTGCCGAATTGGATCAAAATATGGCCGGATTATCAATTACCAATCCCACGTTACCATCAACATCTCAAACGCCTGTCTTACAAGCTGGTCAATCACGTACAAAAGAATCGAGATATAAAGGAAAACGTGCGTACCCGTCAATTCCAAATCAACCATCAGAGGCTGGTGCTCATTTTATGATTGAATTAGCTAAAACTGTCTTAACCAAAGCTGGTGGTACCAGTAGTACATCACTATTTACTCAAGCATCAACAAGTCAAAATCATTTAGGACCTCATCGTGGCTTGCATATGTGCGCATTTCAATTAGGATTATACGCATTAGGATTACATAATTGTGTCAGTCCAAATTGGTTGAGTCGTACATATTCGTCGCACGTATCATGGATTACGGGCCAAGCAATGGAAATTGGTGCACCAGCAATATCATTTTTAATAGATACTTGGGAAGGGCATTTAACACCACCAGAAGCTGTGAGTATTGCTGATCGAGCTTCACGAGGATGCGATGCAAATATGAGTCGAGCTGCAGCAGATTTAGCATTATCTTGTTTACCACATGCACATGCACTGAATCCTGGTGAAATTAATCGCGCTATCTTACAGTGTAAAGAACAGAGTGATGTTATGTTAGAATATTCGTGCCTAACCGTTGAAAATGCTGCAAAAGGTGGGGGAATTAATCCAGAAGTTTTGTTCAATGTTGCAAGGTATTGGTATGATTTATACAAGAGCCACACACCACCTGGAGAATTGCTTATCGATGAAGAGATTCACGATCCATTACAATTGGATACTAATAATCCAATGATGGGTATTATGGAACAACCTAACCAACCACCTCCCATGGACATGATGCCACAAATACAACCAAATATCCCACCACAAAGTCCACAAATTTTAACTGCAAATTCAACGGTTGTTGTAACAACGGCTCCTCCACCACCTTATCAACATCCCCCGGCAACTACACTAGCTCCCATCAATGTTCCAATGCCTTATACAGTTGGTCCATACAGTTTTACTGTACAAGGAATTCATCCACATCATACCCACCATGTTGGGTTTGGTACACCTGTTCATCCTCATACGGTACAATTACCTCCGCCGCCACATGTTCAAATGTATGCAATAGCACCATCGCAATTCCAGTATCCACCGCCCCCACATTCAACGAATCAACAACCGTACGGCGCCCCACCAAACCAATCCGCACCGCCACCCCCATCTGTTGGATATGCGGCAGCAGGACCCGGTGCTGCACAATTTTATCAAGGACCAATGGTACGATCTGTGTATCCAATGCCTGTGCAATCAACACGGCCCACACAACCCGCTCCACCACGACAACCCCAACATTTTAGTCCGACGCAAATGAGATATTTATTAGCTGTTTATCGGGTTGGGATGTTAGCTTTAGAGACAGCAGCACGGCGATTTTATGATGATCGACATCAAACGAAGTATGACAAACAACCGCTTGGTGAAGATGTTAAATGGCTTTTACGTATTTCGAAACATTTAGGTACGTGTTAATCTTTAATACAACATATATATGTAATATTTTGAAGAAGGTTTACGATTTGATTTTTCTTACAATTCTATGGAATTTAATTTAGTAGAAGAAAATGTGAGTGTTCCATCTTACACTGGGATGATAAACTACGATTTAACTTTGATAGTAGTTTGTACAGATATACTTGTTTGCTTGATTTCTGTGCGTTATAATCATGACTTTGACAATATTCACAACTTCTCTTAGAATGGAGTCTACTTAATGTCATTTACGCCGCGCCACTTCCGCATTAATAATTATTTGACACCTTTGTTTCCAGACAGATTAAACGATACATATTCATAGAGCAGAGTAAATGGGGTTAATATTTTAATTAAATAATTATTATAATTTTGAATTAGTAAAAATGTATTATAAACATAAGTACAATATTAATAATTATGACAGCTAACTCATAACCAACGTAAACAAAATTTTTCCAATTTTTTTATAGCCTGATCACCAAGAGGAAAGCATTACACAAATAACTTTTTGTGTAAAACATATTTGTATGCTTTGGGAGGTATATAAAAATGCTACGGGGTGAATGGAAATTGAATTAGTTAAACAACAGATTAAATTTTTTTTATTAACTGTATAAAGGCTACCAGGAATTTCAAACTTATATAATAAGTAACTCTTGTACTCTAGAGAATTAAATGAGCATAAATTTATTAAAATTCACTAAACGGTTTTCGAAAAAAAAAAATAATAACAACTATAGTCATTAGCAGTTGTTCGGTTTATCTAATTTTGAAATAATTTTAATCCGGGTAAATAAACTAGGTGGGTTATTATTTTACTTTTCCACCAATACATACATGATTTAGGCAATATAAGAATTTAAATCATTAATATAAATAGCTTAACCAATATTTTTAAATGTTATGGTTTTAATTTGAAGGTTTATAGATAAAGGACGTATGTTATAACAAACACATTATATTAATAGACCTCTATATATCATCTTTAATGTTGATACCAACAGTTTAGAATTATATCACTAGTTGAGAGTGATGACTAGATTTCATACAATGAAATAAGACTTTAATTAATGTATGAAAATAAATTTAAATTAAAAAAATTTGGAATACGGTTGACCCTAAAGGCCATCCCTGCAACTTCCCGCTAATCGACGTGTTGTTATAAGGTCAAGAGCTGATTACAATTTGAAATTGATTAGTTAAGCCGTTTCATAGTTATTTCAAAAAAATCTATTTTTGCGATTTCTTTCGTCAACGATTTCTCACAGGCAAAACGACCGATTGGCGGCAATCGACGTGTTGTTGCAACGTCAAGAGCTGATTAGATTTTGGAATCGATCGGTCAAGCCGTTTAAAAGTTTTTTCCAAAAAACCACTTTTGAAAAAAAATTTTTTCGTAGTTTTTTAAAAATTTCTCGAAATCTACCGGTCTGAATCGGTCCAAACTCACAGAAAATCTAAGTTTGGTAAAACTTTTCAGAATGCCGTTTGGTGAGCTCGATTCGGTCCGTTTCAAAGTTATAAGCGATTCACATACTTACACACACACACACACACACACATACATACAGACGCAGTGACGACTTCTCAGGAGTGTTCAGGAAAGCTTCCTAGGACCTTAAAACGTCGAGATCTGATGAGAACTCAATTTTTGCAAAACGAGATGAAACCAATAACTTCCCGATTTTAGAAAATTTTCAATTTTCTAGCGGGAAGTTAAAAAAGCATATATATTAAATCATAGTTCTAACTATTCGTTATGTATTCTAAAATAATTTAACAGAATATTTATATAAAAAATGTTGAAACCTCGAACAAAACAGTTTTATCTGCATCCGGATAAATAAAATATCCATCAATGTGCTAAGAATATTGTGGTTTTGAAAATGAATTTTCGTTTTACGTTTTAAAAACTCATCTTCGTACCACAACCACAAAACGCGTACAGAAAACTTTTGAAAATGAATTTTCGTTTTACGTTTTAAAAACTCATCTTCGTACCACAACCACAAAACGCGTACAGAAAACTTAAAATGTATAATTCAAATTTAAAAAAATCATAAATCGTATTTTCGTCGCCATAGCGGTCAAAATAATAAAAATTAACAATATATATTGCTCTCTAGCGTTGTAGCGGGTATTTTCGAAATAATTTTTGAATCAAAATAAATTATTCGTAAAAAAAATTGTATGCTCTACAACCTTTACATTTACCACTTTTACCTACAATGTGTATTTTTCACGGTCATGCTCTCTGGTTGAAAAATGATAAAAAACAAAGTTGTAGAATAGAAAATATTCTATAAGAATGCTCTGCTGTTAAATAGAAAATACTCTAAAAATTCGCACCTAGATGCGTTAAAAATAAAAAATGCAGAACAATCGAGTTTTAATAAACTTTAGTGGCGAAACGACAAAAAATTTGAAAATTTTGTAAAGATAAAAAACGATCTGGAATATATTTTTCTACAAAAATTTTACCAGTACGAAATTGAAACAATGCACCAATTTCTTGGAAAATTCAAAAATTCGAAAAAAATGCCTAAAATTGGCTAAAAGCTGCCCATATTTTCAAAAACATCCTTTGAATTTTTACGCACAATGTGACTTGCATTTGGAATCCTAAAAGCCTTTTTTTCCACCAGGTCGTTTAGCTATAGTCGAATCTTTCTCCATATTTGCCAATTTAAGTGGACTATGAGAAATAAATGTACGAATCATTAAATGGACAAAGTTTTAGCCATAAAGTGTTTTATAAAGTTTTTTCGAAATTGAATTATTTTTGAGTTGTTCTTGACACCCCCTTCACTAAAACGTAAATAATTGAACTATAAAGTTGGTATTATTTACCAATTTTTTTTAAATCCTCAAAGTCAGAGTAATTTTAAACAATTCCGAAATAACGGACTTTTTGCAAAGTGGTCTTCTACTATTAACTAATATAAGATTTTTTGATTTCCTGTACTGAATAAATATCTTTAATATTAAAATATTTTAATTAAATTTGACTAAAATCACTTTTCAGTATAATCATTTTATCAACTTATTGGAACATGTCTATTTTCTAAAGCACATCGTTTAATGAAAATCAATAAAAGTATATTTTTTTCTTTCAAATTTTTTAATTCATAAGATTCACGAATTGTTAGAGTATCGATTCCCTACTATAGACAATAAATGAATACCTTAGGTGATTGACGTCACTTACATATATGGAAACATTTACTATCCAATTATTGATAAAGCTTTTAGTTGCTTAAGAAGTTTGACATCGAACACAAGTTCTTACAAATTATAAAAAAAATGTTATATTTTCAGGCACACATTACCTTCATCAGTTATGTGTATGTGCTGTAAATTCAATTGCCAGTCCATTTGTTTTGCATGACGTAGCAATTGAAGCAGCCCAATATTTAGGTCGAAATAATCCAACACTAGTGATGCAACATTTACGAACAACTTTAACACCACTTGTACAAAAATGCCAACAAATGTATATTCAATGTATGCATCAGAAATTATATCACTTAACATCAAACGATTATGAAGATTTTGTGAATGTTGTGTGTGCAGCACGATCCGCATTCCAATTGACTCCAGAAGGAAGTGCACAATTTAAAGAATGGCTTCAATCAATACGCAGGTACGTTTTACTTTCTACGTAATTAATTTTAAAATCAAAGAAAAAATAAATAAATAAACGAAACTTGTCGTTTTGCTGTCTTCGAAGTGGAATAAAATTAAGTTAGAAGGGGTTGAGCGCAAAGATTATCAGAAGAGAATTTTTCTTAAATGATGAATGTAAACGATTCGCTATCATTAATTTTTGAAATTGATTTATTCATAGACTAATAATTAAATTTTTCAGATCAAAGTCATGTAAAAAAGATTTATGGGCACAAATAAATTCAGCACTACAAGCGAATAGTAAATGACAAAGGTCAGGTTTAGTATCAACACAATTTAGTGCAACCACAAACATAAATAGAGTGCCATTAGATAACAATATGTTGATTCCCTCCGATGATCAATTACAAGACGTCCAATCAGTTTGCGTTCCCATCAACATAATATCATCATCACAACAAAACAATGCATATCCAGCCATTGTGAGTCCTCACACACCAAGTGGTGGAACGGATCCACAACAAATATCAGTATCTGAGGTGTTCGTTACATCATCAACATCAACAATGACAACAACAACAATGGAACTGCCTAATAATGTACAAATGCTTATAAATATACCAATGAGAAGTGATCAATCACCGCATCTTACATCCGGAGACCGTGGACCTCCTCCCATCAACGAACAACATTATATTACAACAAGAGAGTATCCACCACCTCAAGTGCTGCAATCTGACATGAATATGCTCAACTATTCAACAAATGAAAGTTGATTTAATGTTTTTGGACTTTATTATTGCTATTATTATAATTATTATTACTTTTACAACAGTATGTGCAAGGAGGCAAAAATATTGTGTCATAGTAAAAAATACTTCTTCATAATGTACTATTTCACCATCATCTCCTTGTTTGTACTTAAAAATATTACAATTCTATTGTTTTTTTATTTTAAAACTTCGACATTTGGTTTATTTTGTGACGTAATTCGTAAGATGTTTTGTTTTAAATGTATTGTGAAAAGTGTACAGGGTGTAAACAAGAAGATGTAAAGAAAATTTAAAGGTAAAAATATGAATATGGCTTTTTGAATTTTTTCGTGGAGATTTGAATCTTTTAAGAGTTTTCTATTTAAATCACATTCTTTTCATTCATAACTTTTGTTAGTTATTATCAATTTGCCATCTCAGAAGATCGAAAATACAGACTATCACATATTTTAAATTTATATCGGCTTATATTTTAATAAATTGAAGTTATATTTGAGCATACTTATTTACTAAAATTGGCAGACAATCGCCCGATGAAAAGTCATTGTACGAAAATTTAACGAAACAAGTTTGATGAAAGTTAATTAAACACTCGGTCAAAAAATACTGGAAATTATTAAATAAATGACATATTTTCGTACATTAAGATATCGTAAAGATGAAATTTTAATTTGATGTAAAATCTAGATTTGGTGGTTTTCACCTAAATTTCGGGATTTAACAAATGTTTCATTCTGACAAATAGATTGTATTCTTTTACTAACAATTTCACCCGTATTAAAGAAAATTTTAAAGAGACTTACATATGACATTTTAGGCAAATCCGGAACGGTTTGTACCTTCTCTGAGTATGTGATTTTTATAATCCTAGCTAACTATGAGAATTTTTTATGGACTGAATTTAAAAAAATTTCCATTCAGAACACAAAATTTGAGACAAACTCTTTGTTAATGTCACTCATTATCTATAGAGGCGTAGTACTAATTTAATAACTTTTTTTGTTCAATCACGCTCTGTTTAGGCATTATTTAGAACCGTTACCAACACACTAGTGTGGATTTTTCAAATTAAAATTTCTAGTACTTTTCAAACCAAATCCAAACTGTTTTTAGTATTTGTAAAGATAGAATCCCATGTAATTCTGGCATGTTTTGTTGAAATCACTAAGGGGAAAGTAACTTTTGCATAAAAATAAAGCGATCGTATTAAGAAATGGTTACCAATGGAAAACTTAACACTGGATTTTCAAAAATCCATTACATAATTAATTAAATTTTCTCCAAATCTTTAAATAACATTCTGTACATGAACATTATTTACAGGGAGGATGGAGAAATCCTTGTTGTTTATTGTTTATTCATATTCGTGCATAATTCTATAGGATAAAGTAAACACTTAATGTCAAGTTTTCTATCTCAGGTCAAAATTAAAAAAAAAAAAAAATTAAAGCCATTATGGATAAGTATTTTCGATTATGTAATCTTTTTTTAATCCCAAAAAAACAGTTTAGGTATTTTCGGATTGTTAGTGTGTTTTAGATGACGAGCCTCAGGAGACCACACCGATTCTGCCTTCATTGTTGCTAGAGGTTCAGACAAATATGGAACAAATTTTTTTAACTTTTTTCGTTATGTTTATGAGTTGTTTTGTTCCAATCATGAAACTGAACATGCAAGTAACATTCTTCAATCGTTTTTTCGTATATATAAAAAAAAATCATTATGTAATTAAACCCGTATAAAGATTAATTATTCAATTATAAATATCGAAAAAGTTTTAAAAAACAGTAATATTAAAATACACAACAAAAAAATATTTAAAAAATCCAAAAAAATAATAATAAAATAAAAAAATTTATAAAGTAGTTAGCATAAAAATACTCGTAACGATTTATATAAATAAATAAAAAAATATATATATATATTTTGTATGTTTACGATTTAACATGCAAATTTCTATTTTAAATTTGATCATGTAGCATTAAATTTTCATCGCATTTTATTTAAATAAAAGAAGGAAAAAAACAACAACATTAGTGTCCCTCAATTTTTTGGGTAATGTTGTTTTGCTAAGTGGTTTTTTGTCAAAAGTAGTTTTTAAATTACTTTTGGAAAGCAGAACCACAAAATAAGTAATTTTCTTTTACGTAAAGACGTCGTACGCTAAATTCTATTAGTAATTGTTAAGTAAAATTGTTAGAAGCCCGATTAATATGTATCAATCAAAAGCTGATTCTTTCAAAAAAATCAGAATTAATTTTTTTCCCATATTGTATTATTTTGAATTACACATTAACCACCATTCGTATCGGTTGTGCAATAAACAGTCATAAGCTGTGAAACTGAAATGTACTTTATTTCGATTATTTCGAAGCGAAGTTCGAAGGCATTCAAATTATATTTTGCTGTGTTTTTACGTTTAATACCGCCTGATATCTATATCTATATATATGTATATATATATATATATATATATGTATATATATATATATATATATATATATATATATATATATATATATATATATATATATATATATATATATATATATATATATATATATATATATATATATATATATATATATATATATATATATATATATATATATATATATATATATATATATATATATATACAGAATATTACAATAAATAAACTAAATTTTCAGTAAAACAAAATTGCAAAATATTTCACTGTTCTGGTCACAAGTTAAATCTAGACAAATAATGCTATAAATTTTGAAAATACTAAGTAAACCTATCTCAAACTGTGTTTTTGTGATCAGTGTAATTTACCTAGTCTTCTAATTGAAACTATTATACGAACAATTGTTTTTTTATTAATCGGCTTTTGATTTCAATTCATATTAAATGCTGGAATTTTGAAGAGAAAATTTTATTTTAATGGATTCTACTTTCCATCTCTTTGGCACCCAAGTTTTTATTTGCAAAATGTAGCAAACAAAAACATTTGCGAAGTTTTCAATAATTTTTTTAAATGTTTCGTGTGTTTTTTGGCAAACGATTATGATATCCATATAGCTTCCATATTGAAAAATAAAATCGAATTTCAGCAATAAACAAGCATAAAGCAATGGAACTTAAAAAAATGGATGTTTATGTGTCGAATGCCTGAATAGGGTGTAGTCTTTTAGAAAAATTATATTATTCTGTATATTCAATTATTCAGTAGAAAACTTTAAATAATAAGAATTTAAAAAAAAAGTAATTCAGTAGTAATTTCAAATATATATTTCAGGAAAAACAATCGGAAATTCACTATTTTGTGATTAATCTGGTAATTAAAAAGAGCAATACAACGTCTTTTACATTTACACAAAATATAATATGTATATTTCGTCGTGGTTTTATTAATAGTCTAAGCGGTAGATAACCATGTAGAACAGTATGTTAGTTTACGAAAGACAAAGTTTTCTTTTAAAATTAAAAATGATACATACTGTAATGATATTTTCTTGAATATTCTTGTTTTTGCGCGCGTCTTACAAAAAATGCTAGAATACAATTTATATATTTTTAAAATTTACTTTATAGTGCAGGAGGTTGCATTTTTCATGGTGATTTCAGGCCGATCAATTTTCGATTTTATTGAAAATTTATATGAAGTTGATAATCGAATGGCGGCAGCAGGCGTACCCAAGGTGGACTAATAAAATATATTTTAGTTCACTTGAAATTAATAATAGAGTTAATTTCAATAATGTAGTAAATAAAAAAAGTCAGCAGAATATTTAGGGGTGGAATAATTGTCAGCAGAATATGAAATTTGATTCACCCTCTCGGATCCAGCTGACTTTCATAACAATGTATGACTGCTAATAAATATTCAATTCTGAAATGAATTAATCGACTTGAAATAATTGTGTCATTTGCAACGCTACCTCCCGGATAATTACATTATTATAATATATTAGCAATAAATTGACTCGCGGCCATAATTTCTCAAATAACACAGAAAACTTATAGTGTCCATCGATATCATAAATCAAGCTATTAAGAATACGGAGATGAATAATTTAGTATACGAAAACTTAGACTTATCCCACTTATTTTAATGACGTAAATTTAAGTCTACCTTTCGGTATTTAGTTTTGAAATTATAAGCAAAAGAAATCATTAAGTAATTTCAATAAACGGAAATGAATTTCCGGTTTCGTAAAACAACTACTATAAATTCGAATAACTTCATTATGATTGAGCCCATAGTTTCACCTAGTCAATAATAAATAATCGTTTGATATATGTCTATGATTAGGTTTTGTTTTACACAACATTTATATTTTTTCGATAAAAAATTCACTAAATTTAGAATTGTTCAAAATTTTATCAAAATTAAAACAATATTCAAGAATATTCAATAATTCTTTTGTCTACATTTCAAAATATTAAATATATACCGCTTAGACAAAATGCAAAATGAAAATAATATAACGAATGTGTTTTTATTTAAAATAAAAAAAAAATATTTTTTAGTTTAATCAATGAGAGAATCAAGGGCTGATTTTATATATATATAATTATTAATTATATGTCTCTAACTGTTAAGTATCAATTTTTAACTTTTCATTTTATATATATTTGTAGTTTCGAAACACGGAGAACAGAGGAACACTTTATTGATGATAATATTGTTTATAAAAACGTATATTAGTTATTATTTAAAACAATAGCAAATCCCCGCCACCGCCAAATCGATAAAAACCAAATATGAACAAATATATAATAATTAGTAACAAACGTAAAACCGGAGTGGATTCGTATTTTTACGCTTGTGAGCATTCTATGTTTGGCGAAATACAATACTTTTATAGTATTCTACCAAATCTGCATAATTACGCGAATCTATTATTTAAAAAAATAAAATCCAAAAAATGTATTTTTTTTGTGATTTTTTAGCATAGAATAATTTATAATATTAAAACGTATGGTAGAAATACGTTTTTTAGTATTTTCTTTTATATTAAATCTAGCATACTAATAGGATGGTAGCTTCATTCCTTAAACAAAAAAAGAATGAAAACGATCAGATTATATCAAATACGCTACCAAATTATTGATCATAATAAAAAAAATTCTAAGGACTTCGCTCTAAAATGTAACTAAGCGGTTTTAATACGAAACCATTCATGGTATGTTATCCAATTGAAGTTTAAAATTACCTCATTTTTTAATTGGCCGATTAGTATAATTTATTATAATTAATTTTGATATCGATTATTTTACGTTAAGGCGAATTATTTTTATTCTAAGACAATTTTAACGTACGTCATATTTAAACTTTTGTTTTTATATAGTTTTTAACTATATCGTTCAGTAATTTAAAAAAAAAATAACAGCTGTTGTTGACAGATGAAACGTACGATTAAGAAGCGACATTTTAGAAAAAATAAACTCCAATAAATTTAAACATTTTTCAACTTTGGTCAATATTCTTTCAATCATAAAATCCATCAAATTCATTCAAAGTTAACTTCCGATAATATTTGAATTTTTAAAATGTAAACTTTGAGAATATAACCATAGGCCAAGTGCCATAATGTATACAAAAATTATCAATATTAAAATATTTTCGGCGAAATAAAGAACTTATAAAATACTTGCTAATTGAGCTAAATTAATATTTTTAAACTGTGTTCATTCTTAACTTTTAACAGTGCCTATAGTAACAAGGATATTTACATATTTCTTATAAGATCTGTGTAAAATTTCTTGAATTCTTGCCTATAAACTCGCTATAGGGTTTTTAAATTAATAACTTATAATCCAGGGATTATTTTAATTCATCTATGTGCAAATTTCAAGAATGAATATTTAATGTCGTATAAATTCGGTTGTAGTAAAAATGTTTCGAATAAAATATTTCAGTAATATCATACTTTTGTAATTTAAATTTTTAGTGTACCTTTTCGGGAATATGCGGAACGATCGTCGATCTTTTTGATATATCCTTTTTTAGCCAAAAATACTCCCATAAATTTTTCTTTAAATAGTATTCAATTTCGGATTTCTGGAAAGAAATTTTTAAATGATTAACCATACAGTATTTCATAAAAATTGGTCGTCATTATAATTCAGCATGGTGTAAATAAATATTTAAGCCTTGTTGTCCATCTTGGTTTACAGCAGCTAAATTTTTAACGCTCATAAATTTCTTCTTGTTTTTTTTAATAATACTGAATACAAATCCATTAATAAATCACATCGAAAAACAAATTAGTTTTATATATTATAAGAGACCACGACATTAAATTTTATCTCATAATTGAATTGAATTAATTTGTTTTGAACATTCAATCGAAAGCAGAACTAAAAAATTTCGAACCGATTCATTTTTAGCAATCAACTTAATCAGGAATATAATTATTGTTGGCTTAAGTAGCGTAAATTAAATCTAAACTAATTTTATTTATAATGGTTTGATCGGAATTTTTTATTTCACCATCGATTTTATCTTCATTTGCTTTTAGTTATTATTATGTCTTTTATATTATTTAGATTTCTTAGTATTTGAGGTAATGTTTAGTGTTATGGACTCTACTTTACATCCATTAAGGCATGCATAAAGTGATCTACTCCTGCTGGACTCTGTAAAGATAGCAAGCGTATAGACGTCTATACTATCATCTTAAGTAGTACCCACGTGAGCAAATCACTTTATGGTCGCTGAAGCCTTTAAATCACAAAAGATAAATAAATCAACGTTGATCTCTTCGATTTTATAAATGTTTCAATATTATTATCAAAGATTGAAAAATTATAATTTTACGTTTTTTTATTAATTCATTATTATCTGAATAGAAATACATATACATAATAATATTATATTTCATATTTGTATTTATTAAGATAAAAGTTCGATTTTTAAACATATAAATATAAATAAAATATATTAAAAAGTAAGGTGGAAAAGTTATGATGAAAAAGTTTATTTTTATTAAAATCTCATGATTGTTTAAAGAATGGCAAATTTTGTTTATCGACTGTATTATTAATAAAATTAATAAATTTAATAGCGATAAATTGACTTGGGTCATTTTGAATAATAGTCGGACTTAAAACAATATTGAAAAGTTATTAGTAAATAAAAAATGACTTGTTGACAAAATAATTTACATAAATATTCAGTTACATCCTTATAGGTAAAAAATTAAAATCTGTCTATTTACCAAACGTACCATGAAGGCTATCTTGGACAAAGGCAAATCTCCTTTCTGATTAAAGACCAGAGGTATACAATTTTAAAATTATCAATCAAATTATTTATTAAATAATTTAAAAAAATAAATTGTTTAAAGGAGCTTGAAACGCAATTTAAAATTCAATACAATGAGATCAACATTGAAAATAATCCGATTGGTGTATAAATCCATATTTTAAGAAAAAAAGATCTAAAAATTTTAAAAGTATATTATAATTTGAAGATAATTAATTATAATTAATTCTGTATAATTTATATATACATGGACGACACACTATACTGTTAAGATGTTTAATTATAATGGAAAGGAGAACATATCTTCAAGTGCTTTATATTAAATATAAATTTTGCATGTTTAAAAAGTTCAGGAAGGGAGTTTTTGGAAAGATGGTGAGGAAAATTTTCGTAATTTACTAAAATTGTATATACCTAGTTTGAATAAAGCCTTGTATAAAGATTATTCAAATTAGCGAATAAGATAACAAAATTCATTGTATGGATATTTTTAAGAATCAACCTAATTGCTGCTATTGATAAAAAATCTTAGATTGTGAGTTTTAAATTCGTAAATTACGTATTTCAAATTCACTAATGTTATAATTTATTTATTTTTTTATTAAAATAAAAATATTTAATTTAAAAATAAAAAAAGATAAACAAGAATTGTTATTAAGAATATTTTAAATTATTTTCTCAAAATATGTTTCAAAATCAAACAATAAATAAATAAATTATTTTACTACTACAATAAAGATTTTTTGCATCGACAACTAAAATAATTTTTTTTTTTAAATTTTAATATTTTCAAATCTATTATTTAAAATTTTTTAAATGTCAATAATTTAGAATGTTTAAAAATTGATTATTCATATTGAGTTTTATAATATGAATATAATACATATTTTATTCAACGTTATATTATTTGCGAAATTAACTCTCATAACTCACCAAATCACTTTTCAAAAATTTACTTTCTAGTCTTTACGATGCTTTAACATTTTCCATATGCCATCATATATTTAGGGTAAATAGAATACGCCGTAACAAGATCTAAACGCCAAGCTTTTATTCATTGTACAGCAGGCTAATTTCAAAATTTTAAAATTCTTAAATAAAACAAAAAATGTGTCATTCATAACATTAAAACCTTACTTAATTATAAATAATCTTAGAAAATAATGTCTTATATACACTCGTATATTCAAGAAAAAAAAATCAATTTTAAAAAACCACAAAAAAAATTTTCAATGTAGCTAATAATTACATTTAAATATAAAGAAAACATAATCTAAAAACTATTTTTATGCATTATCTCAATATTTAAAACAATATTTTTACACGTTTAGGCAATATATTACAATAATATATACAAATATAAAAATATAACGAAAAAAAAATTAGATAAAATTCCGATGGGGACTGTAAGGAGACAAGATGAATAATAAATGATAATGTATAAAAATTTTGAAATCACATAAAATAAAAAAAAATATATTGATTACATTTTATTAATTGTGCAGCATGTCGTTAAAAACAGCTGATTAAAAAGCAGTAAGTTGCGAAGTGACATTACTCAAAATATAACATAGTTTTTTTCATACCCTGTATGTAAAGTCAATTAAAATATTATGGATTCAGGTTTGTTTCTTATTTTTGTCAATCAAATTTTTTCATTGATATGATTATTGGTTTAAATTATTTATGTTGAAATATGAAATATGTTATTTATTGGATCAAAAATGGTCAACTTCCCAATTATTATTGGATTATCATCGTATTCTCTATCGGCTAAAATATAACGCGCTATAGCATAAAGAATATAATTAGGTATTGATTAAATTTATTTAATTTCTTCAAATAAAGCGCCTTTACTTCACGAACAGGGAACTAAAGTTATTTAAAAGAAAAATAAACAAATTATGAAAGTACTAAAATCCTAATTAGATAAATATAGTGTACTCTGTAGTGACATCATTATGTAGTATCTCCATAAAAATTGAATGTAAACATCGTAAAACATCGTTTCCAAGAAAGAGATGAAAAATAATTTTTTAAAGTTTTGTTAAGGCATTGGAATTATTACCCTGATATAAAAGTTCTATTTAATACTATAGAAATTGAATAGGACTTTTTTATCAGGGTTATAATTCCAATACCTTAACAAAGTTTTCAAAGATTATTTTTCATCTCTTTCTTGAGACTTGTTGCTCATTAATGGTTTAGTCACGTTAAAGTTAAACTAAATAGTATAGATGGTAGGCTAACGGTAGTTGGATATTTTAATGATACTAAATTTGTAATATTTCACATTAGATTGTGTAATTCCAATACCTTGATAAAAAAGTCGTATTCAATACTATAGAAATTGAATAGGAATGAATACGAAATCAATAATATTGAATAGGAAATTTCCATAACTGTTAGAATTAATAATCAATATATATGGAATTATATAAACAGAGTTTGTTCAAGAGTTAGTAAACTGTTGGTTTAACGATATAACTAATAATTCATTGCTTTATATTTTGTTAGTGATTTCCTTTCATCTAATCTATACACATAGTTCTCCTGAGTTGGCAAAACCGGTCAATTTACGAACACAGGTAAACAACCTGGAGGAAAAGGTAGCTTTTAGAATTATGTTTTAAAACTATTGTTTTGAAAGTTTTAAAACTATTGTTTTGAACAAAAATAGCCAATACTATATACTACCTGTCAAACTTCATTAAAATGTTTCTAGATTATAGATTTCATATTTCTCCAGTAAATAATACTTTTTAAATTAATAATAAAATTTTCAATATGTAAATAGATAACCCAAAACTATTTTGGTACGTATTCTTTTGTGTGTGATAAAATTAATGTGTATATTTAAATATAAGGCTTAAGTAAAAATAAATATTGATTATCTATTTTTTGATGAATGATCTCTATATATATATATAAATATAAATATTATTATAATTTTAGATATAAAATATTAAAGAGTATGATATTTGTCATATAGAATCACAATTTTATCACATACATCATTCAATTTGCCATAATGCTCATTTCATATAACAAAACTATGAAGCTCAAATGTCATATCATAATTATGTATATTGCTCAGCACTTTCTCACCATGTTTTTGAATAACGTCATTTCGTTGACCGAATAAAGTGAGGATATTATTATTTAAATTAAATATATTTAATGAAATATTTACTTTTTATGTATTCACATAAATAAACACACTGTACTACCTAAAAAAATATTTAAAATTTTTATTTTATTTATTTCTTCTTTAAACCATATTCCACTCGAGTCTTAAAACTTAAAACGATAAATCTTTAAAGTCTAGTATATTAATTATAAATTTTCCAATGGAGAGCAACAATGAACAAAAGGAATTTCAGATCACAGAAAACATATTATTATGCGATTTACTACGTAAACTTACTGTATTGGAAACTTATCTCGACATTTTCTAAAAGTCAAGCCTGTACTCGTATGTCTACACAATCACTTATTAATTGTTGAAGAATTAACTACTATACGGATTTACTTTCAGAAACTAATAAATTTGGATATATGCAGATAGAAACACTATATAAAGCATCAATGCTTTATGAATCAAGCAATTTTTTTCGGTTTCGGTGCTTTTGAATTCAATACTTTTAATCTTTGACAAATGTTTCAAATATTTTCGATATCTTGTGTATGATAATCTTTCTTAGAACTGCATTTATTTAAAGTTTATAATTTTTATCATTTATTTAAAATTGAAATTAACATAAAAAAAAGTCTAATTTTCACAAGTGATTTATTTTGCCTCTTTTCTAAAAGCTAACCAATTTTCGGTTTTTATTAGTATTTCATGCCCTAGTATTACAGTATCGTAACAAAAATATCAATCAAACGACAGTTGTAGAAAAAATAATGAATAACTCATCGTATCGATACTCGAAAGTATCGACACAATAATTTTACAATTTATAGACAAAAGTATATGTATATCTTAAGTTATTTTAGATGTATCGATACCTTGACATATCAGTACTTTTTGTTACAGATTTCTCTCGGAAAAAAATTTGTAAGAAAAAGTATCGATATCGTGACGTATCACAAACTGTTATCAATAACGACGGGAAATAAATACATGTGCATTGTTTTAACGACTCGAGTGACCCAACGCATAAACTTTGACGAAGCATTAATATACAAAACTGTATAATTTTAATGGCATACGAAAATGAAATATTTTTTATATTGTTACAATCACTATAAATATAAACGCTGTAATAAAGATTTTTAATAAAAGGTAGTGCAGATTATGTATTTTTACATGATTTTATCATAATCAAATCCGCTTTGTTTATTTGAAAATTACATTTCAAATTGAGTAGGACTTATAATATTAACCTTTTCTCACCGTATCTAAATATATTTCGTTAACTGTTTATAATCTAGATGCGAGTGTTTTTTTTATATATATAATATATCGGTCACAGTACATTGATGTATCTAATTTGTGCGCGTGCGTTTTAATAAAAGTGGAAAAATATTCTGAGTTTTTTTATTATATTCAACACCTTTTCATCATTTTACTCATAGTGTATTTCGAAAGCTACGAATGAGAATATTGTTTTTTGTTTCAAAGATCGTCTTAAAACAATCCATTAGTCGAAAGTTGTAAGACGTATCGCAGTAAATGTGAGTTTAAGTAATGTGCCCATATAGTAGCCACTTTTTATTGTTTTTTTTTTTTTAATTTATATTTATAGGTAAAGATTATTATTTTACAATATTATAATGTTATTTTTTTTTAATCATTTCAATTTTTTTATGCGGGCTAATTATTAAAAATGATAAATAAAACTCTATTTAAATGACAGTTTCATAATTCATTACTCAATTATTTTATTTTCTTTGAAAAACTTGATGTTTAAAATAATTTTTAAATGCTTAGTCATATTTCTAATAATCTAATTAGTTTTTGGATCTAAACTTTTACAAATAAAATTTTACATAAATACTTCAATAACATTATTTTCATGTTTGATTTATAGTAAATAAAATTGTTGATAAACAAATGAAAAAGTCAACTATATGATTTAAACAGTATAACAATTATCCTATTAATTTTTTAAATAGCACTATGTATCTCGAAGACTAGTACAATTATAATCTGCTAAAGTTATAAAAGTTTTAAATCACAATTATATTAATAATAAAAATAAATAAGTAATTTCATTTAATAAATAATTCACTTGTGGACGGTTTTCGCTGAAGTACGTATATACGAACTTCGAGAGCTCAAATCCATCAAATTTTGGTTGTCTGGTTATAAACAAAATTATCGATAAATAAATTAAAATCTCTACAGCATATTATTTAAACAATATAACAATTACATATTTTTATAGCACTATGTGTCCCGAAGACTAGTACATTTTAAAACTAATTTTTATTTGTTTATCGATAATTTTATATGCTATAAAACAAGCTTGAACATAATTGTTTTTGAAGTATTTATGTAAAAGTTTAGATCCAAATCCTAATGAGATTATAACAAATATGACGAAGCATTCAAAAATTATTTTAAATATTAAGTTTTTTAAAAAAAAAATACTTAAGTAGTTAATTATGTAAAATAGATTCACTATGGATGGATAGCTTATGCTTATGGAGAAATTTTTAAAATATGTAACTAATTGAAAAACAATCAGCGCCACACAATACCGGAATGAGAACTAAATTGAATTAAACTTCGCATACTCAAACTACCGACCATGCAAACGTCCATATTTTATGATTTTTATTTCAATGTAAAACTAAAATATCGTCAAATAAAAAAGTGCGTTTAAATATACCGAGTGTCAGGAAAAATTGTAAATATTCCTGGAGGTGGTAGAATATATTATGATAGTAGTTTTTTTTCAATTCGTCTACCCTGCCTCCTCCTTAAATATTTACGATTCCTCTTGAAATACACTGTTTAGGGTAAATTTGGAGATTTAATTCCCTTTTGCCATAATTTAAAAACAAAATAGCGTCAAATATAAAAAACCGCACGTGCGATTTTATCTACAGTATTACTTAGTCCAACAAATGCTCAACCCAACAAATTTTTATGCATATTTATTATGTATAGATAGCGTAAAAGGGAAAAACGTCTGCGAATGCGAATGCGAATAAAATGCTATGATATCACGGAAATCGGTCCGTGTGAGATGTGTCTAATACAAACAGCTCATTATCGAATGTGTGTCTTGACAAGAAAACGGAAGGCATGACAGAGTTGTTCTCGAAAATTTTTTCTTTAATTTAAGTAAAGATCTAAATTTGATTTAATATTTAGAAATGTTTTTATACAAAAACATTTCTAAATTTTAAACAGAGGGTAATTTTTGATTTGCCTTTCGTTTTTATTTCAAGATTTTTTTTTTTATTTATTTCTGGCTTCAGCTATTTTTAGCTATATAGCCATTAACCAAAGGGGATTATTATTATTATTATTTTTTATACAACAACAGTACACAGTAGTGCTAGGTGGTCACCCATCCAAAAACAGATTGTGACTGCTGTTGCTTAACTTTATCGATTGGTCTAAGCCTGTCATTACGTTACATCAGTCCGGGGTCTTATTTCAAGATTGTGCATTACAAATTTTTTGATGTTTGGCTAAGTATTTTTTTCAAGAGTTATTTGTCCGATAAAACGTCTTGTATACCAAATTTTTTTTGTTAGATGTCGTTAGTATTATAATTATATTTTTTATTCATATGAATAAAAATTATCAAATTTATTCATTATATATTATGTACACTATAGTTATAGTGTCTAAACTCCAATTTATTGAATAAATTATAAATGAATGTATGTGACTACTGTCAATTTGTAATTGTGAAAAATTATTATTTGTGCTATGAACAAATTACGGAGCTAAATTACTTTTTTTTATATATTAAAAATTTTAAAAAGGAAGATCTTACAATAGGAAATCTATGTTTTTTTAAAATTTACACAGATTTCAATGGTAATATTGAAAAAAAAACTTTTAAAGGGGTTTATTAATAGCTGTTAGAAACATGCAATTTTCCAGCACAAATACCTAAAAAAAATACTTATTCAAATTTTATGCAATTTGTTATGCACAATAACATTATGAAAACCTATTGCTTGTTAAAAAAAATTTCTAAATATAAAATAAAATTTTGATTTTTATCTTAGAAATTTATCTTTTTTATTGGGAAAACTCTTCAACAAGCCCTAGGTTTTCATGTCAATATTGTGCATACCAAATTTCATAACATTTGGATACATGTAATATACATTGTATTTCTTTCAATTTTCCCGTCCAAATAACTGAAAAAGTACTTATTCAAATGTTATGAAATACGGTATGCAAATACTAACATGAAATCGGGCGGCTTGTCCAAAGTTCCCCCACTTACCATCAAATTTTCTGATGGTATTTATATACCACCAGATTTTCCTTTTGATCAGAAAATCTGATAGTAAGCGCCCGATCGAAGAGTTTTTATAGAAAAAATTTCTAATGTAAAAATCAAAATTCGATTTTTGAAATGGTTTTTTAGAAAAAAATTCTTCAACAAATCCTCCGTTTTAATATAAACACTGTGAATACCAAATTTCAATACATTTGGATAAGCATTTTTTGAGTTATTTGTGTGCGAAAATTGTAAAGCATGTATATATATATATATATATATATATATATATATATATATATATATATATATATATATATATATATATATATATATATATATATATATATATATATATATATATATATATATATATATATATATATATATATATATATATATATATATATATATATATATATATATATATATATATATATATATATATATATATATATATATATATATATATATACATGAATAACAAAAAATTGATGTTTATCTTAATAACTTTTAAAATGGTACACCAAACAGTATTTTGCATTTTTCTTTATAATATATGAATATAATAAACATGATAATTGATTGTTTTGATGAAATTACTTTGAAAAATCTATTAAAAATTCAAATAGCCTATTTTTGCAAATTTATGTAGGTGCTGCCATCTTTCAATTTTATTTAGGATACAAACCTTATATTTCCCGTTTATCAATTGAGTTGACATATTCGTTAAAAACGTTACAAAATCAACCAATTACAAACGTGTTTACTTGTAAAGAAATGCAATGAAATGTAAACTTTAAAAACTGTTGAAAGAGATTATACGAAAGAAAAAATTAATATTATTATACTTATAGATAAAGAAAATTGAAAAAATTTGCGAAAAATGAAATCAGCGTAAGTTAACATTACTATTAAATAATGATTTATATTATTATTTTAATGTACTTTGTAATAGTCGAAAACCATATCCTCAAACACCAAAAAATCGACCGAAAAATATAAATGCTTTGGAAAAAGACGCATTGCAAGTATTTTGTCGTTTGCGACCAACAAATCAAGAAGTGTGTATGCGGGTATTGTCATCATCAGTGGTTTGTGTAATCCCGCCTGATAATGCAAATAATTTTAATTATCGTGGAGTTTCGAAAGAAAGCCAGTTTATGTTTAAAGAAGTGTTTATTTCGGATACTACACAACAACAGGTAATAATTTTATAATTTTCGGAGTTACTCTACTCTCGTAGGGTCTCATAAATGCAGATTGCGTAAATGTCAGAGCCAAAGATTCAACAGTATTAGGAATATCAAAATATGAGCTAAGTTAAAAATTGTTTATTTTTGGAATATTGACACTCCTATAAATTTTATGAAAAATAACATTCTACAATTTTGATATTAAACTACAGCATTTCTAAGAAAATTTTAAAATATAAGACGTTTTAAACAGGGAAAAATAATGCATTTATTTGAAAGATAAGGATTGCAAGAAGTAGGTGCCCATAAAAAGAAAATTGTCATTATTAAGCGACCTGATTTGAAAATTAAAATTAAAGTTTCTTTGTGATTGAAAAAAATGTCAATCTACAGAAAAACCGTTCTAACACATCAGATAAAATGGTTTTTTATATCTGTTGCTATATTGTTATTCGATTAAAGTAAAAACTGTTTTATTCGGTATTGTATCTTTGAACATGCTGATTTTTAGTAATTTCTATTTAGGTCTTTGAAACAGTAGCTCAACCATTAGTCGAGAGCTTAATTCAAGGTAAAAATGGCTTACTTTTTACATATGGTGTTACGGGAAGTGGAAAAACCTACACAATGACTGGAGATAGCAAATCTGCTGGAATTATGCCACGATGTATTCAAACACTTTTTAAAACAATCGGTGATTATCAAGCAGAAAAATATGTATTTAAGCCAGATCGTTTAAACGGTTTTGAAATGCAAACTGATACCGACGCTCAAAGTGATCGATCCGATGATGCAAGAAGTAAACGTCGTGCAGCTCCGCTTGTAAAATCATCATCAGAAAGTAGTTTAGCTTCATTATCAGGCAGCGAAATATACTCATTAAAATGTGTCGATACTTCCAACGTGTATTCAGTCTTTATAACATTCGTTGAAATTTATAATAATGGAGTTTTTGATTTACTCGATGAGAATCAGAAATCGTTACAAAATAAAATAATACGCGAGGATTATATGCATAATATGTTTGTACATGGCGTCACAGAAGTTGAAGTGAAATCACCTTCGGAAGCCATGACACTATTTTGTCGGGGGCAAAAACGCAAGCGAATGGCTTACACAGATTTAAATGCTGAATCAAGCCGTAGTCACTCAATTTTTACGATACGTTTAGTTCAAACATCCGGCAACTGTGATGTCGAAAATCAACAAATTACTATTAGTCAACTTTCCCTTGTTGATTTAGCCGGAAGTGAAAGATCAAGTAGAACGAAAAATACCGGTGCCCGTTTAAAGGAAGCCTCCAACATTAATAATTCGTTGCTTAATTTACGAATTTGCTTAGAAATTTTACGAGAAAATTATGTAACTGGTGGAACTAGATTAGTTCCATATCGCGACAACAAACTGACACACTTATTTAAAATGTACTTCGAAGGTGGAGGCTACGTCCGAATGATTGTATGCGTAAATCCTAGTTCATTAGATTATGAAGAATCGTTACAAGTAATGAAATTTGCTGAGTTATCTCAAGACGTTCAAATTGCAAAACCGACACCGATGAAAATTGATGTAGAAATAACACCACGAGTGAAGCCAACTGATATCGATACACCCAAAAATGCTCGATATGCTGTTCCGCCAGCATCAGCCGCTCGTTCAACGACTGTAATATCTGATCGTAGGCGGTATCGACAAATAATGCCACCTCCGTCTAAACCAGATCCTATAATTTTGGAATCTGATAATGATGTTGATTATGGTCTAGTTTATAGTTTAAATGAGTTACCAAAAATCAAGGTTTCTAGCTTTGGGGATTTTGAGCTATTGAAAGAATTGCGTCACGCATTAGAACAGCGAATGACAAAACGAAATAAATTGTTAGAAGACCTAAGAGCACGACAGTCTCATTTTAGAAAATTGTGTAATGAATACGATGTTTATAAATTATCATCTGCGGCAGAAATCGAGTCTTTAAAAATAGCAAGTAATCAATACCTTGATCGTATAGAAACTCTGGAAAACCGTTTGGTGGATACAGAAAAAGAACGAGAAGAGTTACATACAGCGATTGAACGCAAAAATGAACAAATTTATGCTCAACAAATCGAAATTAATGAAAAAGAGTTAATTGTAAGTCAAACAATGATGGAAAAAGAAAAACAAAAGAAAAAATTTGATACGAAATTAATGAATCATCAAGAAAAACTACATCAAGATTTTGAACAGAAATTACGTGAACAACGTGAAAATTTACGGCAACGTATGAAAGATAAAGACATTAAAATCCGACAAGTTCGGAAAATTGTACTTGATGATGCAAATTCAACTACTTCCAGTGAATTGGATTTACTCGCGCTAAAAGGTACTCCTAGTGACAAACCGCGTGTTTTAACGGAGTTGGATTTAAATGCTGCTCATTCTCCAAGAACAATAACAGCTTTTAATCAACAACAGCAGCAATATATGCCGAAGGTAAGTAATTAGTTAAAATAAATCTAATACGAGTTCATATTTTTTTAATCATATTTAGATTTTAAACAACACTGAGAAAATGCACGTTAAGCTTCGTTAAGTACGAGAAAATTAGCATTTTATCAAAGTCGATCATTTTCAGAAGGTACTTCATCTGAAGAAAATTCGATTCTTATCGTTCTGATTTTGTCATGTTTTTAATAAGAAGTCTTGATAAGAATTTAACGTCAATTTTTGTGGTCCCAGAAAACCGTTAATATAATAATTTTCGAATTTTTGATAATAAAATGAGTGTAAGAACACATTACTGAGCAAAACTGGCAAACAAAATACCCAAATTTTGTAATACATATAGTTTAATCTGTAGTCGGGTTGCTCCATTACAAGTCTTCATCAAACATTAATGGGATCTAATTTTTATTGCGTAAAACCTTAAAATTAGGTCCTTAATTGGATATTTGTATGATACTAGATTTGTAATTTTTATTACTTCAACTGAAACGTCTTTACTTAGCGAATATGGATCTGAAGATATTTTTTTAATCTTTAAAAATAAGCAAGATAAGGAAATTCTAAATTCCTAATTATCAAACGAAGGAAATATGTGTATAATGACGTCATTTTGCATATCTCCATATTAATTACATGTAAAGGATCGTTTTCAAGAGTACGATGGAAAATAATAATAATTTGATAGCTTATAAATTCTTTGTTTTGAATTTTCGTTTATTTTCAAGTTTTGTTATAGTATTGAATATAGTTTCACATTTCGATTTATATATAGCAAATTCAGTATCATCTTCAATTAGTCCTAAATTCTACAAATGTTGTTTTCGTTAGCATTATAGGACTTCATAAGAATTCACAAAAATGTTATGTTCTTACCTAAAATTAAAAAAAAAATATATAAAACATTTTTTTTATAGATGTGGAGTGGTAATACACCTGTACGGCGAAGATCACGTTCTGTAGGACCTTGTGAACGATGGTTGGAACATCGTAGTGGACTTGCAACAGACTTAGGAACACTTTTACAGCCGCAAATGAAGAAGACGAAAACATTGACAAAATTGACAACTCCAAATGATATTGTGAAATCTGTTTCAAAATATTGTTTAATTTCACAGGAACCTGATACCGATGGAGAAATTGAAACTCGCGTTGTTAAAGTAAGTAAAAATTCATTGTTGTTAATAGTTATGTTTTGAATCACGCTCAGGAAATTAAATAATAATAAAATAAATCACGGGGAGTGGGAATATTTACTAAAAAAGAACTATGGTTTTGAACTAAAACATAACGCTCAACTAAATTAAAAACCAGAGTTCTATTTTTGTATATCCTACCTAAGTCACTTTTCATTGACATGAAAACGGAGGGCTTGTTGAAAAGCTTTTTCGAAAAAATATTTCTAAGTAAAAATTCAAAATTTGATTTTTATCTTAGAAATTTTTTTCGAGAATAACTCTTTGTCCAGCCCTCTGTTTTCATGTCAGTGTTATGCTTACCAAATTCCAAAATATTTGGATAAGTATGTTTTGCGTTACTTGAGCGATCAATCCCCCTTAATGCTACAATAGCAGACTAAACAAAATAGCATAATTTTTATGATTTTTTTCAATTTACTTAAAGGTCAAAAGGTTTAATACCGCTTTTTCTACAAATTTTATCGAATTCATTTTTTTTTTACAACTAATATTTTAGAAAATGTTCAGTAATATAAGAAGAATATGTATTTTAGTCTATATGTACAGGATATAATATTCAATAGATTAGCAGTAATGGTATACATATTTCAAACTACTCTATTTTTAAATATAGCTTACTCTGCATCTACTGGAGATTAAAAAAAAAATTTTGTTTTTGTGCTGTAAGTGATATATACGTTCGGAAAACATTTATTAAAAGATCGAAATTCTATGAGAAAAAAACTTCGCCAGGATAAAAAGTATATAATATGAAAATCTTATATCTTTAAATTAACAATTCTTGTATATATATATATATATATATATATATATATATATATATATATATATATATATATATATATATATATATATATATATATATATATATATATATATATATATAATTGGAATCTCGTAATCGGCTCCAACGATTTTAATGAAATTCAGTATATAGGGGGTTTCGGGGGCGATAAATCAATCTAGCTAGGAATCATTTTTAGAAAATGTCATTTTATTCGTGTTTTATCGATAATTTTTTATAAGGCGAGGCTCTTATACAGAGATCCCGCGTTCGAATCCCGGCTCGACCGACGAGTAAAATTAATTTTTTTTACATTTTAAACCTAACCCAACCCAACAAAACAACACAATAAAGTGAATAATATTTTTCAAATAAGATTTTGTTATTATAATTGTATAATTTTTTATAATGTTATGATATATTTGTTTAATATTTAAAGTCATTGGAGTGGCTAAGTGTTAGCGTGCTAGACTCGTCTTCCGCCTCGACGTAATATAATTTCCAAAAAACACAATTTATAAAAAAAAAAAAAATACCGAGCTAAGCTCGGTCATCCAGGTACTATATTTATATACGACCAATAAAAACAAAAAAATTTAAAATTAAAAGCTATCAAGTAGTAGTAGTTTTCGATTGTGAGAATCCCATCATGATGAAAAAATGATTTTACAAATATTGGCATACGCTCTCTGGACTCAGTATAAAAAATTGAAATCTGATCATTGATTGTAGAAAAATCATGGGCCCGACGAAGTGTTGAGCACTCTCTTATACGTGTTACGGACTTGCAAATACTTTGCCGATATTTTGCAATATTGGCCCTGCTTCTAGAAGGACCGCATGAGATCGGTTAAGAAATTGACTAAACCATATTTAAAAATGGCGTTTTTCATGAGTTTCAGTTTTAAAGGGCCTATAGCATGAAAACTGATCATTTTTGAAAAAATGACAAGAGCTCAAAAGTGTTTATTTTTATCCTATATATTTAAAATATCATCAAAATGAATTAATTCTTTATACTTCATTGAAAGGGGGAAGGGCATTTTTTTTTATTACTGTAGCAATTTAAACTTTAAACTATCCTTATTAAGTGGCCAATTAGTATTTCAAATTATTACTTGAAAAAATTAAATGAATCTTAGAGAATTGTAAATTGTCTAAATTCAATTTACAATGTTTAATTAATTGCAAGGAATTTTTATTTTTGAACTAGAATTTTTTTAAAATATTCTTTGATAAAATACGAATAAAAAAGATCCTGTGACTTTTTATGATAAATTATTTAATTTTTATTTTAAATAATTTTGAAGATATGAATTTTTAAATGTTTAAAAAATCTCGAATTCGAATACTTTTGACCCATTAAAGATACACGAAGAAAAACAATATATATATACTGACCATTTTATTTATGATTAATATACAATTAAGTACCTCTAAAAAAATTTCCAAGTTTAATAAATGGATTGCATCTTATTTATTTATTATATATAATATATAGCTTATATGTGACACCTGTTCTGCCGTTCGTTGACTGACTGCAGTATGCGTGTGTAAAGCTTTAGTGAAGCCAATGCATTTTTTTGGTCTATCTATATTTTTGATATCTTTATATTTAATTAAATATTATTATTTTTTTAATATGTCTTTTTTTAGGGTGATGTTATTCAAACAACAGGTGGAGGAGCTCAAGTAATTTTTAATGATGTTGAAGTATTACGTCAAGATTCACCAACCCGCCCGAGAAAACGATCAATGCCTCCAAATAGTTCAGAATTAACCGCTCGATGTTCAGTTGGAATCGAGGGTCACAATACAAGTAAACGTTCTAAATCATAATTTTATTTTATTTAATTTATGTATTATATGGAAGGATGTGTACTTAACTTTGAATTCTTATTTTATAATTTTTTTTCTTTTAAATAGGATTTTCTGTAAACCGTTTATTTTATAATAAACTTAATACATTATCTTTTTAAACCATAGCATTTCTATAAATGTTTGGGACCAAGATCTTAGAATTAAAAGATAATCAAATAATAGTTTTATATCCGTCCTTGTAAAGTCACAAATCCTCGTGATATTAGAGTTCATATTAACTTTTTTACTCCTTAGCTTACTGGTAGAAATGTTTTTTGAAAATGGTGGTCTACTTACCGAGAATCATTTTAGCTGTTTATGATGTCAAAATTGTGCCAATTTAAATTTTTTCTTATATTTTTTGTTGAAAAATTATTTTTCGCATAACAGTTTCAAGCGAACTAAATCACGTGTGCTCAAACAATGTGATACTAATAGAGACTACAAAAAATTTCCATTAACGTTTAACTACTAACGAATGAGGAAACTTTTTTTGGGTTTGCACAACCTTTATGATCGCTTGTATTACCTTTATGGTCCTTTATGGTATCTGAAATTGTGAATTTAATAATAATAATAAAAACTTACTTTTTTGAATAATATTAATAAATTTAAAAAAAATAAATACATTATTTAAATTAAAGGTTTTAAAAACAAATTTTAAATTTTCTAGTGATAAAAAGATGATTTAAACGCTTTTCACTAGGAATGTCTGGGATTTGTTTGTTAGGGAAACCCATGTGATATTTTATATTTATCGACAGCTTCAATCCGCTAACCCACGTTGTTGTTGTATTAATTTTCTTGAAACTATTCGCTTATAAAGCTAACATTAGAAGCTGAAACTTAAAATATGTTAATTAAACGATTATAATTTGTTTATTTAATTCAGGATAGTGATGGCTAAAGCAGCGAATTTTAAAATAAAATTGTTGAAGCACTTTAAATCTACATTATTTAAAGAATACAAACCTATCCAGTAATTTGGAATATAAAAATATCTACAGGAAAAAATAGAAATTTTTTCAGTTATCTGAAATTTTTTACTTACCACTCAATTAATTTGCTTACATTTTTGTGGAATTTTCTAATAAATTCGCATGAATAAAAATCATTACTATGCATAATCCAGAATTAAATTTGTAATCCGATTTCTGGATGGAAAATGAAAAAGGGAGTAGGATGATTAAAATTCGCGTAACAATATGGGTGAAATATTTGAAAACGCAAATAGTTTTTATCACTTAAATTCTATATTCTGAGAATGTAGTTTAGATATCTGAGTTCCTCTAATAAACAGTCTCTAATAAAATACAAACTACCCAATGTTTCTAGATTTACCAAGTCAGATTGGAAGCATATATATAATATTCTTTTGAATTTACGTAGGGAATTGTTTCTTAAGTCCCAAGGTCTGGATTAGAATGGTTTTTGTATTTCCACCGCCCATGATTTTGTATACACTTTTACTATTCAACATAAAATCGCATAAATCAAATTTCGCTTTAATTGCACAATATCCTATACTGCTTTTTACAGGGCATTAACCAGGATTTAATACTTTGTGGAAGCCTACACAAAAATTTAAGAAGATTTGTAAAAATAAATTTAAGAACTATCAAAATGGATTTTTTCAAATGTAAATTTGAGTTTAGGAAAATTTTTAAAAGAATTAATTCATTTATTTTATTTTCTAAGTGTTTTATTTGAATTTACGATAGCTTTTTTATGATACTAAATAATATTATTTTATTTTATTATATAAATATTGTGTAAAAAACATTATATCAACTTTGGAATAATTTTGTTAATTAAATGTAAACTAAATAAACTAATATAATTAAAGGTGTTTACAAATAAATTTAATAGTTTGTTACTAATTTATTAATGGGAATTATTATTGCCTTGTGATAAATTGATTGCTTCCTGAACATTCTAGTGGCATGATTTATTTTTATACAGTCTTTATAATGACATCGAACAGAAATTGCAATTATTTGGTTGTAAGCAGACTATGTTAAAAAATCTAACTACAGTGTAGTACATTTACATTTACTCTGCATGATGGGGTGCCGACCGTTCTGCATTGTTCATGTTTTACAACGCTTTCGTTGGGGCAGTTTTTGATTATAGTGGCTTTTTAATATCTCGATTTCTTATTCTATTCCATTTACCCTTGATCGTGTTCACTTCCAAGCCATACGTGTCTCTCTGGATTTGGGTCAAATGTGCTCTTGCCCAACCAATTTCTTCTTGTTGAGGCAGTCAGTTATTTCTCCATTGCATATTCGGAAGCTCTACCTCGCAAGAAAATTCATTCTTAATATAATTTCTTGTAATGATCATCCTCTGATTCCCATACTGACTCCACTTTCCCTAAACATTCCAAATTCCAGGTTCTGGCGTCGTAAACCCACTCCTTTTCTTATCACAGCTTTCCACCACTTCCATAATATCCCCATATATAAATCCTCATCCCTGCCATACTTTCTATTCCCTTGTCCAGCCAATTTTTTGACACCTTCCATCCACTACAACTGCGGCATGGACAAGCAGGATGTAAATAATCCTTTTTAGCCTAACCTAATTTTTAACGATTTCCTCCACACAAATTACCTCAATTCCCAATATATTTATACTCATGCCTCAAAAACCTTTGGTCACGAAAACGTAGGGGCAGCATTTTAGTACAGTAATGTATTCCATTCGAGCAAATTCAAACTTGATAAAAACTTCTCCATTTTAAAACTAGAAATATAGGAAATGCAGGGTATGTGATAATTATAACCGACCTAAAAAGGTTTCTGTTAGCCTTTTTCCGCCCAGTTTACTAATCCAACACAATCCTATCTCATACAGAACATTAAGTATATGTTTTACAGGCTAACTACTACCTAATTCAAATTTTCTCATTACATTTACATGGTGCTCCTCTGAGATCCACATATTAGGTAAAGAGGTTGTGGGTAAACATGGTAAAGGCAGTATTACCACAAGTGCATTGACTACGAATTGCCCACCTGTATTTGATATTGCTTTTGTGTGCAAAGATTTTTTACTACTTAAATGAATGGTTGAATAGGATCAAACTAGAACTACTAAAGGGCAAGCAATTTGACATCTACGATCAACACCAAGCCTACTCCTCTGGTTCAATGAGATCCAAATCAAAGGACGACAATAGATTGTCTCTCTTAATCGCCTACGCTATACCATTACAGCCTTCTCAATCATCAAATTACGCCATGATACCTCCTGCGCTTGAAGCGAAAATACCTGCGATGCAAACTCCCAAATTTCCTATATTCTCTAAAATCCCAAAGTGTGTCCTGTACCTTGAGTATCTACTTTCCCTCAATAACACAAAAATTATTACTTTCATATTTTTTAAAGCCTGTCGCATATCCGTTTAAAATCCCCTTAAATGTTTGTACTGTCCTATCGCATTACATTAATAATCTCTATTGTTACCCTTTCCAAGGCTCTTAACATTTATGTTTGTTTACTTAGCTCCGACGAGTCCTCGGTAGTGAATTTCCTACTTTTCTGGACTCCTTAATCCAATGTCTACGTTTCGTCTCGTATTTTTATCGGAATATGTTTGTCTCTTCTTTGTTTTTAATTTAATTTATTATTTTATTACCTTTCATTGATATTGTAATGATTACTTTTAATCAACTTTCATTTCTTCCCTATAGATTTTATGAAATTAAATGTTAACTTTTGAAATATGTTGTTTTGTGTTAATATTTTTATTTATTTTTTGTAAATGGCTTTAATGGCAAACTCTGCCCATTGACAATTAATTTAAAAAAATAGCTTAATGAGATATCAACAAAAAAGATAATTTCTAATGTATTATAATGTAATAGACATTTAGTTTTTGCACACAAACAACTAAAAATAATTATCCAAATACCATATTGTCAAAGAGTTTTTCACGAAAAAAAAAAAAAAAACTTTTAAAGATTTTATGATTTTTTTTTTTTTTAATTTCTGGTTTTAGCTACTCTTAGCTATATAGCCATTAACCAAAGGGGTTTATTATTATTATTACAACAACAGTACACAGTACTGCTAGGTGGTCACCCATTCAAATACAGATTGTGACTGCTGTTGATTAACTTTATAGATTGGTCTAAGCATGTCATTACGTTACGTCAGTCCGGGGTCGATTTTATGATTTAATATGCCAAATTTCATAACATTTGTATAGTTAGTTATCTCTTGAGTTATTTCTTCGCAAAAATTGAAAAATAAAATTTGTATTTTTTGTAAATGTATTAATGTAGTGTAAGGAACCATGGATATGATGTATTGATTTTAACAGCGCCATTAAATATCCAATTGAAAAATTGGCTTTATTTTTTTAATGCTATTCAAAATTATTTATCTGGTTTAAACAAAGTTCATTTTTATATAAAATTAAATTTTATCTATTATATAAAAATTTTTATATTTTTATAAACCTATTCAAGATTTACATTAAAAAATAGTTGTAGAGTAACACATTAAGGACTTTAAGTTAGGAGTTTTAAATGGTAAAATTAAATAATTTAAATATCAGCTTAATAAAGTTTGGGGATTAAAATAATTAGAAGGGTAATTTAAAATATTCAAATAAAAGTAAAGTAAAAGAGGTTTTGGATGCCAGGACAAACTTTATTAAGTTATAGAGGCTATTACATTATGGAGTGTTAGTTGTAAATGGGATCTTTTCGAGCCAAATACAGGAATCAAATGATCATTTATTTATTATTAGATAATATACTTCCCAAAGTGTGTTTTGTATTGGGATATAATTTACAGATTTGCCAATGTTTCTCTAAAAAAATTAAATTTTTGAAAAAATAACAAAATGTTTATATTTAATAAATACATTTTAAACAACATTTTACAAAAATCTTTCAAACCAAGTGGATCATAGGTATTATGAGTAGTGTAGGGGAGACATGTGACTGCCGATAATAATTAACTGTCCTACGAAAAGAAAGAGAAATAAAACCAAGTACACTATGGTTTCTTGATGCATGTGCAGTAAGCATCAAGACACTGTGACGTACATAGTAATAAACATTATTTTACGCCTCTATTTTGTTGCAAAGTGATGCATGTGTACTTTCTACGAAGTACGCGTATGATAGTCACACGGCTTGTAAGCATGTATATTCTTACAACATATCTTTGAAATAAACATTAATCGGTTGCAATATTAATCAATTGACCTATAAGAATAAAAGATTAAATGTTTTCAAACACACATTGCCATTAATTTATGTAGTTTTTTTACCGTAGGTGTAGCAATAAAATGTGCTGAAGGAGAAAATTAGTATATATTATTATAGGAAGGTTTTTGCAATAATTTCACATTGATTGAATAAAATCGAATTTTTTAATATATATAAAAAAGTTTGCATGTTTTTAGATTTTACTCAAAAGTGGCTATGCAATTTTTCCAAAACCTATACATTTAATTTCCTGAATGTGATAAACATGTCTTCCAAATTTCATCAAAATTGGACAAACCGCATCTTTCAAGTACGTGTAGAAAAAAGGTCCCCAATTTTCTCCAAAAAATACAGTAAATTATTAACAAACTTATCAAATATGATTCAAGTCGGTCAGCGTTTTCGAAACAGCAGAACAAACATATGTTAGATAGATAGATATATAGTTACTATTAGCTCCATTAAAGCAGTAGACCTAACTCACAGTGCCACCCCAATCCCATAAGTAAGAAAATATAGGCCGGCCATCCCTTTTATCGTAGTTAGTTTATAACTTCCATATAAATACAATTAACATTATTATACTGTTAGTGAGAAAACCAATAAGATTTGAAAATTTACTATTACTAATCGTCTGATTGCCCAATGAAACTCATCTATACAGTAAATTTTCTGAATCTGATAAACATGCCTTAGTAAATTACATTAAAATCGAAACACACATTCGATAGATACAGCGGAACAAATTGTCAATTATATAGATAGACCTTAGATCATATACTATGAACTAAGAGACAGATAGATAGATACCATAGACCTCACTATAAGCGGGCAACTATAAATTTTCGATTTATTTGTATTCAATTTCAATAAAATGTAATAGGATAAATATTTTTGATAATCCTTGTATATTAGAGAGGTCGCAGACGTTCAACTAAAATTTGCTTTACGATCGACCGAACTATTGCGATTTTAAATATCTCGTTAGAGTCGTTAGATTTATTATTGAGCCGTTTACATTCTATTTATTAAATCGAATTAATACTAACTGAAGTTAAGATGTTCTGTAAACAATACATGAAAACTATGACGAAAACAATCTCATTATCAAAGCATTGAAATAAAAAGACATTTTATAGAACCAACCAAATCTGGGGCCGAAATTTGACGTTAGATTGAGGTGTGTGCTACAACAATAAAGTTTTGAAATGAGTAATCAAAATAAATCAGTTTAATATATTATATATATATATATATATAATATATATATATATATATATATATATATATATATATAGTGTAACAAATAAAAAATAGTTTTGATTTAACTGGATTGTTGAAATATTACCAATTCATTGGAAATAATCAATAATTACAAAGAAACTGGATTTATTGATGACAATAATTATTTATTTTTGACTTATATAAATAACGACTTATAATTTATTAAATAAACAAATAAATACTGTTAATTTAATTTTATCATATAATATAAATTTTTTTATTTATAAATCATTTGTAGTAATAATTCTTAAGTACGATAAGGTCACTTTAAACAAGATTATGATTTTCTTTTGTCAGAATTTTGTTTTTCCAAAAATGTTTAATTTAAACTTCATTATGTAGGATAAACTGAATGCAAATAATCAAATTGTTGATTTTAATCGTTTAATTAAATAAAATTAAATAAACAAAAACACTAGATACGTTAAACCGTTTGATTATTATTTAATGTCAAGACATTAAATAATATCATTTTTTTTTATATCCTATCTGTATAATAATAGTAAGGAAAGTAGGCGTTGTCAAACAAACTTCTTCAAAAGAAAGCATTCACTAAATTTCTCATGAATAAATTTAAAAACAAGCTAATATATATAACAACTAATAGTGTTTATTGCTTATCTAAGCAATAAACACTATTGAGTATCTACTCAACATACAGTTGAGTATCAATGCATAATTTACCTGTGCAATGTGCATAGGTAAATAGTGAAATGGCAAGAATTCCATCATGATGTGACCACAATCGTATATAAGTTTAGATACGCATGTATCATTCTGAATTACATAATCTTTTTAAGCTATTATGTTACTCAGTTCAACAAATTGTCAACCCAAGAAATTTGTATACATATTTATTATGTATGGATAGCCAAAAGCCTCTTTCTCTGGGTATACCTTCTAATTCTCGTGTCAACGTTGTAATAGATTGATTCAACATTGCGGTGATTCCTACATCGTAGCGATAACGTCGTTCTGCATTAGGTAACCATTCATTTTCATATAACACATTTCCCTTGTATAAGAATAGAGAAATGTGGTTAATAGAAATTAATACTCCCCATTTTCAAGTGTCAATATTATTTTCATTCATTTCAATAAATTAAAGTAAATAAACAGAAATGAAGTTATACACTTAATTTATTACCCAAACATTAATTACATTACCCAAAAACATAAAATATATTGATTTTTGGAATTAATAAAATAAATTGTATTATGAGTACAGTGTCTATAAATGAATTTCAATATATTAAATATTCTTAACTATCACGTAAAATATAAACAAAAAAAAAAAAGAAACAACTAACGGAGTTAATTTTTAGATACTCGACATATGATTGAGGATCAATGTTTGAATTATTTTTAACATTTTTATTTATAAAAATAATCTATACAGTTATAAATACAAATATAATATGTATATATTGCAATTATATATCTTTTGATTGGGTATATTTTGAGAAGAGCAAAAGTTGGTCGATTTCCAATGCTTGATGACAAATCTGTGCATCAATACCTTTCATTTAAAAATAAATTAAACAAATTAGTTGGATAGAATGACTTAGTTGTCTAGATTTCATAAATTTTTGTAGAATATGGATTTCATTTTTAAATACCGGTGGATATTAAAATCGTATATAAGAAAAGGTGGTATGTAAAAAAAAATCGATGTTTGAACTTGTGTTCGAGCTTTTAGGCTTAACGTAGTTCGGCCGCGACAGTCCAGCGGTAAAAGTATTAGCTTAGTAACTACATTTTACTTATGTATAACACAGTACAAAAATTAATGGCTATATTTTTATAACGTATTGTAGCTTTAACACATACTATATACAATTATTTATCTAAACGATGAGGTCAATTCATCCCATTATTTTAAAATGAGATTGATTCCCAACTTTTCTTTCTATAATACATTAAATTTTGATTGCATTTTGTAAAATAGTTTTTACTTTATGTGAAAACAATCATAGAGAGTTCATGTTAAAATTAAAAAAACTTTGGTCTCGTTCTTCTCAACTTTGGGCAGATCAATTTCAACCGGACAATGCTCTTATTTTTTGTTATTAATTAAAGAACAATCAAGAGAAGTTTCATTAAAATCATTTGAACAGTCATTCTTCGACCCAACTACATTAAAGAGATAAAAAAAAGTTAAAATACAAAAATTTTAATATACTAAAATTAAATAATATAATAAAATATTTTTCCATTAACGTTATCAAATTTCCGAATTTCTTAAAACAGTTTTCAATTTTTCTCCAGTGCCTAGATCAAATTTTGTATGTTATAAATCAGAAGCTTTTCAGAATTTTTCACATTAAGGTGTGTTTAGTTGCTCACCAAACTATTTAAAAAAATTGTTGGGAATCCGAATACTTATAAAATATAAACTATAAATTGATATGAAAGATTCAGATCATCGAATTTTTTTATCGATAAGATACTATAATTTAAGTTTTTAGTATCTAAAATTTTACAGTTCCAGCACTATAATACTACACTTCAAGGTTGCTAATTATATAAATTGTATCAATTATGACTATAGTAATATGTTATGTAGATAATAGATCGCTTATATATAATAATATATTAAAATAATATTACTTCAGTTAGGCCGTATCAGTTAACAAAGAAAAAATAAATTTTTTAAACAAAAATTTCAATTTACCGGTAATGAGTACAATTATCAATTTTACGTATTTTAGGTATTTTGGTGCCAATAATGCTCAATTTTTAATTCTTATTTTATCCTTGGCATTATATCGGAAATTATATACTGGCATTATTTTAATTGTATTATGTACATACTTGGCATTACTACGTATATATAAATAAATGTATTGTAGTGTATATTTTTATTCAAGTATAAAAAAAATAATCGAAAACATTGTCACTAAGACTAGACTAGTTTTTCTAATATATTTGCTAATCGTTACTATTAGTCCAATTTAACGATTTTTCGTTCTTTCTATTGTTTATGAGTCCCATAATTACTTTTATATAAATTTCAATTTACAAATATACATTGAAAATATTAATTTAAAACGGCAATTACGTTTTGTTATGTATAAAAATGTATAATATTCATTATTTTGATATCATAGTTTTTAATGCTGTAACACGCAGATACCCGTACTCGCTTTTCTTATAGGGAAAAGTGCTAAAAATGCAGTTTTTTGTGGTTTTTATAATCGACGTGAAATGATTTTTAAAATTGAAAAATTGTTTTTCAAGTTTTGTGAAAAGTGTCTTATCAAAGTAGGAATTGGTTTGCTAGTTATTATACGGCTCAATTTTAGAATGACTTTTCATAAGGAAATCAAGAAGATGAATATTAAATTACACCTAAATACAATAAACACATGCATAAACTATACTATTATTTGTTATTTGTTATTAACAAATATTAAATTCTCATTATAATATAATCTTTTAAGAATAATAATATTATAGAATGTTTTTGTATTTTTATTCTATCGTAAAATTTATTTATTTGTTTATCCTATATACTTAGGAATATTTTAGTATTGATTTCCCCTATTTCTCCAGACAAAGTGATTCTAAAATCAATTTTTCCATAAACTGGATGTAGAGTATTTAAGCAATTAACACTTAAGTATTTAAACGTTATCTCATCAATTTACAAAATTTGAAATTTACTATTTGAGACTTCCAAATAATTGTTTATTATTATTTATCATTCGTTGTACACAAATTCCAGCCAGTTCTCACCCAAGTATTTATTTGTTCGGAACATTAAATTATCTTCTCGGTGATGAAAAATCAAAAACAATTATGAACATAGTTTTTTATTTTTTTCAAGGAAAAATAAATTATTTTTCCAATTTTTTATTTATTTACGTATTTACTTTTATTTATTAAATTTGTTGACATAAGTTTCGGGTTTTATCGTATTGTTGAAGCTATCAATTTAATAAATAAAAGTGAAGTCGCAAATAATAAAAAAAATTTGTAAAAATAATTTATTTTACATTTCACAAAAAAAAAAAAAAAATAATAATAATAATAAAAATTATTATAGTCATTAAGAAATTGAATGTCTCAACAAACAACAATTATAATCCCAAAATTTTTACTCTTTATAATTTTTTTGTCTGGAATACAACAATAGATGTTCAAACTTCGAGTTTAAAATTTTGAAAGTTTATAATGATTTTAAAAAAAACCTGGAAAGAAAACCCATTACGATTTCCGTACTCAATTTTATAATTCCATAATAACTTAAATACGAAAATTTATAATACTTTTCCAAAGATAAAATTGTGTTCAATACAGTCTACGGGTTTGAAAATAACAAATTTTAGTAGGTATACTATAAAAATAACTACTACTACAATAAAAAAACAACTAGATTTCCAACCTGAGAACTTTTGGATATGAAACATCTTAGAAATGTGAAAATTCCCCGAATGGTACAGAATTCACAAGTGTATAAAATTTTCAATCCGTGATTTTTTGATTCGGTCATTCCCAACAAATTTCAAGGGGCATTCTTCAAACACCTTTGCAAAGTTTCTATTTACTGTTCTCTGCGAAGTGTACCAAATCTTTAAGAAGTTCTTAGTCCTCCAAATTGACTGGGGATATAATGATAGAATGCTTGGTCCGTTCTGCTTTTTGTATTATCCTACCCATATGTTTTCAAAGTATAAACCTATTCTCAAATTAAACTAACTTCAGGTCGTTCGATTGTAATTATTTGAATTTTTTAATTACTCTCCTTCTTACATTTTATTACTCTTTGAATAGTAGTTTAGGCATAACGCTCTCCGTTTCACCATTTCATAACATTTGGAATACACAAATCTGATATAAAAACGGTGGGTGTGGCGAAAGGTTTTTCGTCAACAAACATTATTAATAGAAAATAAAACTTTTTATTTTTACTTTAGAATTCTTTTATTGTGGAAATCTTTTCTACTCGCCCTCCGTTTTCATGTCAAATTTGGACATATTAAATGCCATAACATTTGGAGAATTATTTTTTCATGTATGTAAAATTTGAAAAAAATTGATATGTATTTTACATTAGAGATTATCTTTATTATAGACATAGCTACCAAAAATATAACTCACCTTAAGAGCAATTATTCACAGCTGTTATTGACATAAAGCAGTGTTTTTCTAACAAGCTGTCGACTTGAATTATATGTAAAATGTAATGTATTTCTTTCAATTTTCGTGTCCAAATAACTAACAAATGTTTTGAATTTTGGTATGCACAATATTGATATACAAACGGAGAGCTTGTCGAAGGGTTTTTCTCGAAAAACAATTTCTAAAGTAAAAATCAAAATTCGATTATATAAAAGTATTTTTTCGAGAAAAACTCTTCGATAAGCCCTACATTTTTATGTCAATATTGTGAATATCAAATTTCAAAACATTTGGATAATTATTTTTTGAGTTATTTGGGCCAGAAAATTAAAAGATTTTTATGAAATGGATGGTGCTTCAGTATTATTTTTCAATCCTCCTTAAGTTAAGATTATTTACTAAAAAAGTCGCAAATAAAAAGATTCGGCAATAAACATCTACCAAATGTTTTTTGAGACAAGATTAATACCGATTCTATCTTTATATTAAATTAATTTTAATTACTTAAAAATAGAATGATATGAGTATTAATCATATATTACAATAATTATTACTTTGTTTTGACTATAAAAATAACTAAAACCTTAAAAAAAACTTAAGTAAATTTTGTGTTACATTGTGAAGTGTCTATATTAATTTTGGGGCCATTGATAACGTGTTAAAAAATGATTAATGTAGAAATAATAAATTGAACTTATTAATATTTGATAATTAATGTTATTTTAAGATTTCGTATTTTTAAGACTCAGTCATTATAAAAATCTTAATCTAATCAACTTTTTATTTTACATGGACTAATTTTCCAAACAAACATGAAATCCAATATATTTATAATTTTTTTTTTTTAATATTTGAGATCATTGTAACAAACAACATTTATTACAGAGAGGAATGGTTGAGATTGTTTTTGATACACAAAAAATATTGTTTTGGTGATCGATTAATTTTTCCACCGACAGCTTGAAATTATCTAATTAGATATAAAATAGAGAATAACAAATCACTGCGTTATATATTGCTCTATATCATTTATGAAGTTATATCCCAATTATAAGAATAGTTTTAGTTCAGTAAATTCATTAAAATTTAAATGATAAATTTAAACATTAAAAAAGTAGATTAGCTTAGTCGAGAAGTGAAATATCTGCGAAAAAGCATACGACGCCCAAAAAAATTCTGAGAAAGACTTTTGATTTTCTGTAAAGTAAAATGGCAATTGTTATAATAAAAAAACTGAAATAAAAATACGGCCATAAATTTTTGTTTATAACCTAAAAACGAGAAGTGAAATTTGAAATGGGAAAAGAAGATGAATAAAAAAGACAAAATTTCCTAAAAAATTAAATTCTCTCGTAACTCAAGCAGTATAATTAATATATAATACTTATCAGCTAAATGGGATTCTGGCGACGTTGCCGCTAGAGACCACAAAAAAAAAATTATTTTTGAGTATAAAATATCAGGTGAAAAATTAAAAAAATTATGGCATATTAAGAAATCTATAATGAGTTAAGTCACGTTGGGAGAACATTTTTTATCGGTTACAAAAAAAAAAGGATTATTAATTAATAAATTTCTCCCAATACTTTGAATATGTAAAAATGAAAATAAAGATTTAAATAATTGTGCAAAAATTCTACAACTTTTGGAGACTTTCTTATATAAGTACTTAATAAAATCATAATAAAAAAGTAATTAATTTTACTGTTATGTTATTGTTATATGATTCGTTATGTTATTAACGAATAAAAATTAAAAAAAATTAAAATTTAAAATATTGTTTTTAAAAATATTTAATTCCAATTGTTTAGATAATTGACATAAACAAGTGCATTGTTTATGATATTATTTAAAAATTTTTTTTGGTAATCTTATCATTAAAAGCTTACAAAAATATTCCCGTTTTTAAAATTTTATATTATCTCTTGTTTAATGAACATTTTAAAGGTTTCAAAAATGAAAATTCGGATATGTAGCAAACATTTTTTTTTTAATTATCCGATTATTTCATTTTCTTATTGTTTAAAAAGTTTTTTTAAATTATATCATATATAATGTATTTGTTTATAACAATTGGAGTTAAAAATCTAAAAAAAAAAATATATATATTTATATTGTGCCTTTCAACAATGAGAAAAAATGATACAATCGAAAAATATTTTGAATTTTCATTACTTAAATGTTTATTTAATAATTTTACTCATTATTATATATCTGTTTTCCGATTTCAAGTATCACTTTTCGTTTTCAAGTTATAAAAAAATTTGAAGCTTTATTTTTTGTTACAATTTTTCTTTTTATAATATTTGCAATTTTTCTTTTCAGAAAATAAGAAAAAAAGTCTTCTTCAGAATTTTATGCCACGTCGAATGAGCTAACTCATTGGGTTTTAATGTTTATTCAAGGGTATTAGACACAAAAAACTCGATAATAGAGACAATGTCTATATTTAATTCTATATGTATCACATTTTCGCGCACAAATAATTCAAAAAATAATTTTCCAAATATTATGAAATTTGGTATTCAATATTGTATTGACATTATTCGAAAGGCTGGACATGCAAGTTATTCACTAATACAATTTCTAAATATTAAATACAATTTTAATATTTAAACTTCAGAAAATTTTTTGGGGAAACTAGACATACCCTCCGTTTTATGCAAGATTTTTTTATGACAAATTTTTAACATTTGCATAAATATTTTAAATATTTTTTCAGTTATTTTTGTGCAACACCTGAAAATGTACAAAATATATTACAATACAGATTGTCTTTATTATAGAGATCTCATTTTTTGTGTTAATTCCCTTTTAAAACTTAACAATAAATTAAAACCCAATATCAACAAAAAATTTACCATTTATACTAATAGTTCAATGGATTTAACAAAAAATCAGTTTAATGGATTTCAATGTATTTTTTACATTCAGAATTTTATTTAAAACATTGTAACAAATAACCTAAGTTATCAAAAAAAATAAATAAAATTGAGATTGGGTTGCTGAGCATTTTTAAAAGTTATAAAAGTTTTTATGTTAAGATAATTGGCAACTTTAGAACGGGAGGGGAAAAATTGTTTTTTAAAGTACTTTATTTTGCTTATTAAAATTTTTAGAGTTAAATGAGTTAAAACAGTTTTATCATCTAGAGTTTGTCAAAATCATACTTAATAGCTTTTTACCCTTTATTATCATACAACTATATGTATTTAAACAATATAGTTTTACTTTAAAACTTGTATTTTTTGTAATATAGATGGTTATATAGTAATAGACTGGACAAAATTGGGTGTCGATAGAGAAAGGTTTTGAAAGGCGTACGCTTACTTTCACTACTAACAACAACAACAAGAACAACATCCGGTTAGTAACAATTAACAAATGAGAAACAGTTTTGATAATAACAGCAAAACAGTTGGAATAGAGTGCAAAGCTTTACGAGTTGCAAGTCGTATGCAGGTGGCATACAATTATGGCTATCATTTGAATACCACTTTATCTAATTAACAATAATATTTTATTTTTTCATGTTTTTAAGAGCATGTTTCCGTAGTAGGTTTTTAGTTTTTTTAGTTTTTTTAATTTTTATTTATTTATTTATTTTAAATATTTTTTAATAACTTCTTACTTATTAAAAATATTTTGGAGCTAATAACTTATTTTTTATTTAAAAACTTTTGGTGTTAAGTAAATTTCAATAATATATATGTTTTTGTAATGTAATAATTGAGCTTTTCCATTTGACATCAAATACGACACATTTCAATAAAATAACTTTTGAGGCTCCCACTGTTTCATTGTAATATCCGCCATATTGAATTTATTCTGGTAATGTATAGTTTAATGTCCACCGAATTATATTAACGAATCGATTAACACCATAATCATCCAAATCGATTTGGGAGTTTTTAGTGCATTAGTTATAGTTATATTTGCTCTAGTTGGGTAAAAATAAACGCCCTTACGATTTTTAAATACAAATGTTTAAAAACTTATCAAATGTTGAAGTTTTGTAATGGATCGAGAGAGCTTTTATTAGATGAAGTGTCTCTTCATGTTAACATAGTATAGAACGTTATATTGGCTAAATGTAATGATTTTCATAATTACTTATTATAAATTTCAACTTAATGCAACTCTGTATTATTAGATTAAACAAATGTAAACACTATGATATAAAAACTATATTTATCATAAATAATGTGTCGGCCGACACACTGCTAGCACGTGATGGAAGAATTAACAATACCACTTTATTATGTGCAGTGTTGGCAGGCGACTAATACAAAATTAATGTATCAGAGGTCGTAAAATTACTGTACTTTCAGTAAAATTTTTGAACACTAAATTTTCATTTATTATTCCTTCAATTGCTTAATATTATATTTCTGAAATAAATTAATGGCATATTTAAATATTTTCACCAAATATTTAATCTTGAGAAGTCACTATGTCAATATTTGACGAGAAACTTAATTCAAATATTAAAATTGATAATTAATAATTTTTTGTTAAAATTTGGGATAATCATTGGTCGATATGATACACCACAAAACAAAGATGGAATATATATTTTTCCAAACCTATTATTTATGTATATTGGCATCATTTCGCTCACTCTGTTATTAATATCAACTCAAATCTATCAGAACTCTGCATTTAAAAACAATAAGAACTATTTATTGCATAGATACGTGGCGGGAAAGTACAAACTACTTCAAAATTTTTCATCTGATCATTTTATGTAAAAAATAGCTATGACTATTGAATTTTATAAAATTATTGTATTTTTCAGGCTTAAGATTGAGGATTGAATTTATCATCAAATAATTGTACATGTACAATAGTTAAGGTACGTCTGCCAACACTGATTGTGTGTCTATTTCACAGACAAAATCAATTGAAAATAACTTATATACTTGCAGTGTTCGGTTGAACTCAGTTCTGAGTAATCATAGTAAGTTAGAGTAAATAAAATTTTCAGTGTCTGAGTTCAGCCGTTTTTGGCCTGGACACATTTTCTTTTTTGTCTGTTAAAACATAACTCATAAATAAGATTATTGTACTGGTAGTGTTCTATGATTTGATTAATCGATTTTTTAATCCGTAATAAAAATTCACTTTTTAATTCAAATAAATGTTTGTTATTATCTATAAAGTGTCCCGGCCGACAATTGAGCTAAAAAGTCTGACAAATTAACTAAGAATTATCACGATTGAGTTCGGACGAAATCACCCAATATCTCCCAGAATTTTTATAAATAACTAAATTAAAAAAATGCCCTAAAGGTTGATTTCCTTCGAAGCAATTACCTTTTGAAGCCAGTGAATGGATTAGGGATATGATTTAAAAAATTGATTGATCATAAGGAAATTATTGATATAAATATTTATTTAATTGTTCAATTCGTTTTTTTTTTACCTTCGAATGTAATTTCCATTGAGAACCTTTGTTTCAATAAAGATGATCAAGTTTTCGGTGGATCAAAAAATTATTAACTGAGAGTATATTTACTTTATACTCAAACTTTATCATTCAAGTGTAACATTTGCCATCAAGGTGAAACCTATCTTGAAACGTGTGTAATCGGTTTTTTTAGAAGTTCGATTTCACTTGGTTATCCATACATTTGTTATTATATGATATCTTTTGATAGTATTTTGTTTTCTATGCCTTTTGCCTTTTTTTAATTGAATCAATTTTTGAATTGTGTGAACAACAAATGATTTAAGTTTTATTCAATTTTTTTTTAATAAACCACAAATCGGTAAATTTTCGATAAAAAAATATACGTTAAAAACACAGATTATAATTTACACAGATTTTGGTTTATTATTTATTATCTACGATTATAAATAATAATTTTAACTGTAATTACATTTTTTTGTAAGTGGGATGACTTCATTATTTTGATATAATGGCTTTGCATGCTGTTAACGTTTTTCTTATAGGGTATATTGGCAAAAATACTTTTTTTGCAATCCTTGAAATAGGAAAAAGGTTTTTCAAATTTTTCTTTTTTCTTTTTTTTCAAGTTTTTACTTTTGTGTAAAATAATAGCAAAGTTATCATACCTCTAAAAGTAAACAATTTGACGCTGCTTTAACACATAATATTTTTTCAGGTAATAATATTTTAAAGATTTTATGGTGATGTATTTCGAATTGCGATAGTACACGATAGTGCACGTATCGACAAGCGAAAAATTCACCGAAATGTGTAAAATTTTGACTGGTGATTGGACAATCATTAGTAATTTTTGTTAGTTCGTAGTACATAGGCAAAATGTTCATATTACATAGCATATATCAATGGTAGTCATCGTGACATCGTTCGCCTAGAACCCGCAATTGAAACCATAAACAAGAATTTCATAATTATTATCCCAATTCTTTTATTTATAATTAACCCAAATTATAGTCTGAAGTTTTTAAACTAACTTTCTGAGATTAAAAATTATAACACAATAATTTAAAATTTGCAAAAATGTTTTTAAATGATGTATCATTTGGTTAGTCACTCGTCGCTTTGGTAGATTACGATTGTCGCTGTAGTATGCATTCACCACAACATGTACAGTGATGGATTACCGCTTAGGCCCGTGAGGCCCGGGCCTAGGGCGGCTCGATTTGGGAGGGCGGCAAAATTTTCAGAACGTTAAAATTTGAGAGCCGAAAAAATATACCAAAAATTAATTTTTAAATTGGTTCTGATTTTTTTTTTAATTTATAAAAAATTTCCTATGGACTGTAATTAATTCATTTTTTTATTGACTTTTCAATTTGAGGATGTATTATTCATATTTTGATGGAACCAATTATAGTCTATCGAATAAGGTTATTAAAAAGAAACAATCAAATTTATAAGCTTCTTTGAGAATTACTAAATTACTTTTTACTTTTGTTTTTTCGATAAGGTTACTCTTACATGTATAAAGCATTTGAAATTACTTATACTTATTAGTTTTTCAATTTAATTTTGGTGTTAAATGAAAATATGTATGAATTAACATTTGGCATTCATCTGAAATTCGAAACATTCTCAATTTCCCGCTAAGAAAATTGACAATTTTTTTGTTTATCTGATGTATACTATCGAATTTTAGATACTTTAAGCGTACAATTGAACTAATGAACTAAAAAATCTTGCGAATTAGTTAAAAAGTATCCTAATGATTTGGAAGAGACATGGAATGAATGTATTCATTTACAATGTCAGCTCAAAGATTCCCTAGCAAATACGGAAGCTGTACGCTCCGCACAATAAATATACAATGTAAAGCATTCTCGAAATCTTCGAGATGTTTATCCGAATGTTGACATTGCTCTGCGTATTTTTTTGAGTATTCCCGCTACCAATTGTTCAGGAGAAAGATTTTTTTCCACCTTGAAAAGGGTTAAATCTTATTTACGAGCAATATATGGGCCAAGATAGACTTAATGCTTTGGCATTACTGTCTATTGAAGCTCAACTTGTTCAAGAAATTGATTACAATGACATAATTGAAGCTTTTGCTCGAGCAAAAGCCAGGAAGAGGAGATTTATAAATTGAGTTTAATTATAATTTATAGTTCGAGAGAAATGCTTATTATTATTTGTTATGCTAGAGTTTAATGAAAAATTTTTTTTATTATTTATTAATTATATTTAAATAAAAAATAGAGCACTCTCTAATGTTTCGCATTATGAGTCGTGCAAAAATCAAAGCTGTATTTTAATAATCAAAGAGAATCAAAATATATATAATTTTGCTGATCAAAAAGGGCGGCGTATCAGACAGGGCCTAGGGCGGCAATAAGCTTAATCCGCCACTGAACATGTATGTTTTAGTTCATGGAATTACATTCCTAACAAACTGTGCAATGTTATTTCATTTTAAGATTGTATACTTTAAAGACATATTAAAATATTTTTATTTTTTCACTTGAATTTGAATATATAAAATTTATTTAATTTCGCTGCTACCTTATATAACTTTTAATGAGATTAATTTAAATATTAACATTATCTTATAAGTAAATATCTTTTTATTCGACTATTTTTTTTGCATTAAATAACACTGCCAACTGGCAACATTACTCATCTAACATCTGTATGTCAAATATTATAAGGTTGATATTACACTATCAATGCGATGTGTTTTTGAAAACCGGAAGTAGGATAGTATTTCTACCCCTAGCTATTTTACAAAAATTAATACAGATTGTAGTTAATTTATGGAACTTCCAAAAATGATCCCAAATTATTAAATTTGTGTTCCAACATTCTAGTCTTAAGATGAAAAAATTAAAAGAAGTTATTTTGGAAAATTTATTTGATGAATTAAAAAAACAAAAAAAAAGGAAATATATATGTATAGCATAGATATTTAGTATGTACTAGCTGAGTCCGCGACTTTATCCGAACTTCAATAAATATTCACACCAAGTTTGATCCTCTTCCCGCTATTCCACTTTTGCGATTATAGGAAAGAATAAGTAGCCTAGGCCACTTTCAACAACGCCATCTTTATACCTGCGAAGTTTTGTTAAACCAGTTTTATCGTTTCCATACAGTTTTATTACCCTTCCACTTTTGCAAATGTGAAGGCAGTTATTACCCTCTGTCATTATCTCTTATTCTACATGAGTACAAAGTTTCATTGAAATCTGTTTAGTCATAACAAACAAATTTACTTTAGCTTTTTTACTATTAGAATTGCAAAACATTGTAGGTCTAATACAAAATACATTGAATACTGTAATTCTAATGTATCAATCCTCATCCTGCCAATCCTTTAAAGTAGTGATTGTCAATTACTTTACCGCGCCACTTTTGTGTGCCGTCTAATTCTTAAATTGTGCCGAGAAATTTTATAAATGCAGACAAAAAAAGGTACCTACTTTTAAACAGCAATTTTCTTATAGTTTGCCTCCCAATTTTTGAAAATATTAAAAGTGTGTCGCAACAAGAAAAAAAGCAGAGAATCACTGCTCTAAACTATTGTTTAAAAAAATATTTTGTGCATAATTTATAACCAGATTATATTAAACTTCAAAAGTTATGTCCCTTTTTAGGTAATAATGAGACTTGCAAATGATAAAATGATAAAATGATAAATAAATTTCATTGTTTTATTTTAATTGTTTTATTTATTTTTACTTTGGAAATTGTAAATATTTATTTGAATTGATTTTTAAGTGCTAAGTCGGTGATGGTATCTCCTTCAGCATTTTTGATTTTCTGTTTTCCGAAAATTTGAGAAATAATATAGTTGGAAGAACAAATTTATTTAGAAAAGAAAGATTTATTGATATTCGACATCTTCGGTTTTTATATTTTTTTAAAAACAAAAAGTACAACGGGACTGTAAATACAGCGTCAATTGCCTTTCCGAGATAGTGTCCTGAATCTAAAAAAGCTATACAATCTCCTACCTTATATATTTTTAAAACTTTAACTCTTTCTCTGATCGAACTACACTCGACTATAATAATGTACAATTAAATCACCTCATTTAACTAGAACAAATTAAATTTTGTGTGGCCATGGACTAGTTAATTGTCGAAAAGCTTGCATGGACTTCTCTATATTGGAAAATATTTTTAAATTGTCATTTCTATTTTTCATAGAGTATATGCAATCCCCCTTTTGAAGAAAAATTTTACACCATGTGCAATGATTTCACGTGTGCTAGTTATTTATTAACACATGACTAGTTAATTATAATTGCACTATGATTAGAATTTAGTGAGAAGTACTTGTAACGTAGGGCTGACAATACATTAACACTATTTAATTTTATATTTGATATTTATTTAAAAAATGATCAGAACACTGGTACTTGTTTAGTTACAAAATCAATAAAAATATATTATATTAATAATATAATAAATAAATAATTATAATTCACTAATCTTATAAAGAGTTTTTACAGTTAGTTTTTTAATATTACTTTGAATTTTGTAATTTCTTTAATCTTTAATATTTCTTTAGGTATTTTGTCAAAAATATTAATGCTTGCTATCACATGGTATTTTATGAAAGTTGTGAGTTTCTGCTTGGTAACAGCAAGCTTATAACCATATCGAGTTGGATAAGAGTATTTATCATCCACCCTCTCAAAATGATAAATATTAGAACTAACGTAATCTACTGCTTCACAGACAAATATGGACGGTAGAGTTAAAAGTTTAAATTTCTTAAAATACAAAGCCGCGAGGATCTTGCAGCTTTAATTTAAGAATATATCGTACAGTGATTTTTTGCTTTATGAATAATTCCTTGAAGGTGCTTGAATAACCCCATGCATAGTAAAAAGTAATCAAATCTGTTATATCAGGTAGAATGCCTTGTAAATGTCTACGATAGTATGAATATCTTGATACTGTGCTGTAAATGATGGATATATGAGCATCTCAGTTCAGATTTGATTTGATTGTCAAGACTATATGAATTCTGTAATCCAGGCTAAAAACTTAAACTGCTCGATAGCAACAATCGTGTAAACTCTAACATTCATAGATCCTCGTAATAAAAATGGAATTATTTTTGTTTGTATATGCTTTAGTTTCAGACTACTTGCATTTCAATACTCACCCAACAATGGCAAATATTGTCAAGTTTGAGTTATAATGTGCAGAGGTCTCAATAGTGGTATCATCAACTCTGGATTTATGATAGGGGCAGTCTGGGCTAGTGCTCAGGGCGGTAAATTTTTAGGGGTTGACAAATTCAGAGATAGAGAAAAGGAATTTTCTTCGCGTTATGAAAAATGCTTTGAAAACTGTCATCATGTTAAAAACTTCTAATTATAATAAATAAAATAATTTTTTGTCGTTATAAAGAGTATGTTCAATATTATAAATATTGCAGTGTCATCAACAAAATTATGAAAAAATTTCAGTGATAAATGGCTATTTACGAATTATTTCAATTCATAATTTTTAACTTCCCTTATTAAATTCCATCCAATTTGTATGAAACAGATTGCCATCAGATATCGGCGTTTTAAGTCATTTCTAACCGTTTCCATATGATGTATAAATGTAAATCCCGCATATCTTTTTAACTGCTAGACGATCAAATTGGGACGTTCTAGAATATTCTAAAAGGTTTCGGCCGATTGCTGAAAGTCCTATTTAAAAATGGTATTATATAGAAACTTTATGTAAAATTTCGGTAATGGGGTGACGTTTTGCATAATGTCCAGGAGGCGATGTTTTACAATTGAAAAAATTGTCATCGTTCACTAAGATAGCTTTCTGACAATTTCAGAAACAAACATACATCGAGTACCCATATTTTCCAATTTATTTAAATAATCTATCATTTCTTATTGTTTTGAAACAAAGAGACCGCGTACCACCCGTTCCCCCGATCAATCAATGTTACAATTGACCGAATAAAGGAAATCAAAGCAGACTTCACAGACTTTTGAAAATACTAGTTGGGTATATTTAATACTAGTCATGCTAGCCGAGCGAAACACCTAATTTACATATTTAAATTAAATTTTGAATATTTTGCTCTGCTAGCTTCACTAGTTTGTATATTTACAATAGATTTAATATCGTTTAAATATTTGTTATCGTGTTCAATTTGGACATAGCAATGTTGTTTGTTTTTAATTGAAAGTTCGACCTTAAGTGCATTCCAAATGGTTTCGCTTTTATTATTATTATTTTTTTTTTTGTAATTTTGTTTTGGATATGTTCGCTTTTTTAGAATTAACAAGCAACTCATAGTTTAATATGCCTTATAATTATTTTTAAGTTCAGGGAACTCTTGACTAACAATAAACCAATCTAGCTTGATTTTATTGTTAATTAGATGATGATCATCTATCAAACAGTATTTGAGTGATACTGTAGCTTTTTTCAGTATGAGGAAAATATTCATTGGAGCTATTTACTAGAAAGTGATAGTATACATTAAAGCTTTCCGTGAAATTGTATTAGTTAATTACATCTGTCCAAGTTTCATATCAACTTAATATCTGATAAGAATTTTAAATATTAAAACTATTGAAAGTGATTTTTATTCGTTTTTGAGGTTTATTGTTTAAATGTTCCAGATAAAACTCGCCTACATGCAAAATCTGAGCATAACGATCGAAAAATAATTGTATATGGTTAATCAGAAAATATTGGAACATTAATATATATGATATACAAGCTGAACCCCGTCATTTTCCTAGTTTACGTCAAAAATTACTTCGTTTAGATTCTTTTATCAAAAGGGAGGGTGTGAAACTGTAAAAGATAATTTTAAATTTCCTCTTATAATTTCATGGGCTTAGGTCGAAATAACTCGGCTAGAGCCACTCGAACATTAACAAACATACATACCCGTTCTAACTCGACCCTAAATATTACTTAGGTAGTTTAATTACAGGTTGAATGTAAAGGTCTAAAACCCTGCATACCCGTAGTAACTAACCCCCAAATATCCTTTGGGTTGTTTTATCACAAGTTGGACATAAGGGCCAAAGTACCGCAGATTTGCAATATCTCGACTACAAATATCCCTTGAGTAGTTTAATCATAAGTTGAACGCAAGAGACAAAAAAAACGCAAAAGAATACTGAGTCGACTCCAAAAATCATCTGTGTATTATTTTTATTACAGGATGTAATAACAGGAGTTGATGTTATTATGTATCAAAATAAGTACATTTCTTATAATGAGAACGTAACAGGGAAGTGTTTGTCAACACAAAAAGTGTACAACTGGGATACAGAAGCGTCAATAAACTTAGAACTGCATGAAAAACAAAATGACTTGCCGACTTACAGCTATTAACAAGAATCAATAATAGATCAACACAAATACTGGTTACATATAATAATATATTATTATCATTTTAATCATTTCTGCTTAACAGTGGAGTTATTTTTTAATCGAGTCTTTATTGTTTGACCGGGATTTGAGACGAGTAAAAACCGTATTCTCCTAGATTGTCTTGAAAAATTAGGTATCCTCGGAGATTTTACCTTTGATCTTGTATCGACATCCAGCCTGGTTTTGGAAATGAACGGTTGTGTTCGCTTTGCTCGTTGTAGAGGCGGGAATTCTTCAGTCTAAAAGCTCGCCTCTTTCATAAGTTAAAATATTAGTATACATACTGCCCCAACACTCGTTTTTCACAGAAGATGTATGGAACAAGCACCAAATACAAATTTAAATTAATTAGTTTTTATTAACATCATAATAATAATACAAGTAAACTCAAAAAACTATAGCACGTAGCATAAGCTTATATATAATACATCATCTTATAAAGTAGTTACATCGAGATTACAATTTTTGATACGTTTAGGAAATGGAAAAATTTTAAATAAAAAACATTGAAAATAATCAAGCGCCAATTTTCACAGTTTAATTTATTGTGTGACCAACAAATAAAACTGGAATTGCGTCACTTTTATTTGTTCAGATTAATAATCTCGCATCTATATGTAAAGTCATTTAACCTGTTAATTTTGCTCTATATTATAATAATTTGTTCACAAAAATAGAATCTCATTATAGATATTTAGATTGCTTATTTCCTTAACACAGTGTTGTAATTTCAAATTTGATACATATATATTTACAATATATGCGGACAGTAATTGCTATCTTCCTCGGGTGATGTTATTATTTTAATTATTTGATCGATTGCTACTCTAAAGGCTGTGTATTTTCGACTTAATGTGTTGAATAAGGAAGGTGAGTTACAATCAAATGAAATCAACCGATTATTTGTTTGTAATAATTATTAATTATTGTAATGTTCAAATAATATAAATTACATAATAATTATCTCATTATAATTATCTTACTCAATTGCTGTTTTCTATGGCTTAATAAATAATTATTTTCATTCTAATACAACACCAGCATATGTATGTATAAATTATGAAATAACAAGATAACAACCTACAGGGTCAATTGTTTAAATACCCGATATATAATTGAGTATCAATGTTTAAATTATTAACAATAAAAAATATACCAGATATATAAACACATATTCACTATAGAATCATATATAGAAAAATATATATTATTTTATAGCTGAAATTGTGGCGAATCCTACGAAAAAATGTCCCTAATATAAGTTGCTTGTTTTCAATAAACAAAAATTTAATGGCCTTGAATTTTTTCTCTGGTTTTATGATCTAAAAGCTCATGGATCCAAGGACCGATTATCTTCATTTACTAACTAAAACTCACTTTTTAGTTTAAGAATACGCGATCAAAATTTCACAATCAATAAATCAAAAATTTCGCTATCTATTTTTGTTTTTGAGCTATTTTGACGTGCGGGCGGACAGAAATCGAAAATAGATTAATTAGATGATTCTATGAACACCCATGCCAGAATTTGGTTAATGTCTTCAATATTTTTAGCGTTACAAACTGTAAACTAAATTTAATATACTCTCATTGATTGAATATATGTCAGGTATAAAAATGAATGCGAATAGTTTTTTTTTTCAAGTATACGTGGAATAGGTTACAAATTGTACCTGGATTTTTTTTCTAGGAATTTTACTACTTTACAGTGAATGTAATGATGTGAAGCCTTTTGAACGGTTTTTCTCCAACTCTGTAATTTATTTTCCGCGATGAATCATCGTGTCATCAGCTTTTATACGTTTAAAATGGGTATCACTTGAATATGTGAGCGCAATTTATTTTCAATGCTAGAAAATATTTAAGACACTAGCAAAATTTTAGTAAAAGTATACATAAAATCACCATGTATTCTATTTTAGTCTACCTGTTATCTATCATATGAGATAACTCAAAAATGAAGAAAAATGATAGATGAAATGTTAATAGCATATTCTAATCCTCAAAAGTAAATTTAACTTCATAAATAAGCAAAATTGAATCCCATAAATGACCCACTAGTATTTTTTTTTTTAAATAAACAATTTTTAAATATTTCTTTATCAACTGCAAAGATTCGCTTCAACATTTTATAAATTATAGTATAACAAACTATTTCGAAAATTTGCGATTTTTTTTTGACAAAACCAGTTGTTATTTTCACTTGTTATTAAAAGAATAATAACTAAACCGTTAGGTGGGGCTACGTGAGAAAAAAAAATTCAAATTAGTAGCATAAAGATACTAAGCGAGTCCTTCATATACTTAAATATTTATTGACCGAACGAAGCGAGGTATATGGTATAACTGTATGTTTGTTCCGCTGTAAAACGTTTCGAAAATATTTTCCAATTTTTATGAAATTTACTACACATGTTTATCACATTCCGGAAATTTATAATACAGTTTTTACCGTAGGTATGTATATTTACTGTATAAAGCCTCATTGTGCCATCAGGGGCTTTGTAATAACAAAATTTCAAAAATATCTTTTCCTTCGTACTCAACAGTATGATCAAATTAATAGTATAAATATGAGAACATAAAACTAATTCAAATAAAAAGGTGTTGCTTATATTTTCTTACTAATGAGGGTAGTATGCCAATGGGAGTGAGTGAGATCTACTATTCAATAGAGTTACAAAAATTAAGGACGTAACGTAGAGACGTCTATGGTATAAATAGACGATTTTGTATTTCATTTATCAGTAATCCACTTGAGTCCATGTATCTAGGTTTGCTTCGCTGTAGCTATAAAACGTATGAGTTAAAGTGGAGCTACTAAGTAAATTGATTATATTTATTTATATTTTTAAATTCCAGGCCTAAAATTTGCCCTCCACAATTCTTCCTTTGCAAAAGTAAATTTTTTAAAATGTTAAAAATTAATCACGTTTACAAAACTGTGAAAAATATCTTGCAAAGTTCAATCAGATGCTCCCTTTTGCAAATGAAATTTTACAAAATTGACGCACGTTCACAAAAATGTAAATCATTTATAATAAGCAGTATTTATAAACAATATTTCATCATCTGTATCAAACCAAATAAAATAGTTCTCAGTTCACCACTAGTTTCATCTGATCGAATAAAATAGTTTCATACAAACATTTATGAAAATAAGCTCTTTTTTAATATTCAATTTCACTGCCGCATTCCGTTTATACGGGTAATAACTTTCATACTTATTGCCTGTACTTTTCTACTTATGCTCAATGAGTAGAATTTATACTAGTGTCTGACCGGAACCAGTTTTTATGAATCATCTTTTCGGTCTCAGTTTCGGACGAAAATGAAATTTCAGATGTTGATGAATTGAGCTGAAATGTTAAGAAACAGTGGTCAATATTGACCTCAAGCTGTGAGCCAACCTTTATCAAAAAAGTGGTTATGCCTCGATTTTAGTCAAATATTAAAAAACTCTCAAATAGCTGCCAAAATTACCAAAGAAGCACCCATTGCTATATAAAAAATTAAAACAGGGAATCATAGGTTTGTATGTTCTTTCATGAAATCTTACTCAAATTTTATAAAGATTCTGAGCTGAAAATACCGGGGCATACAAATACCTATCCGTAAACACATACCGCAAATAGTTCATTTTTGAGACCACCTAGAATCTTTATAAAATTTGAATGGCCTTGATTTCATGAAAGAATATATAAAAATTTCCAATTTTTTTGCATTCTACCACTGTTTTTTCTGAACACTTTTGTAACGAAAATTTGATATACCAATTTTTATTGTTACAACCATCCTGGCTTTTGTATGATAAAGCCAAGGTTTTTATTTAATACAGCATAAACCAATCTTAAGATAAAAAAACATATTGAGCCGCAATTGTCATAAAATAACCAGATTCAAGTGAACGATAAATTATTTGGATAATTTCTATTTGAGTAATAAAGAGAGTGCGTACTTTGAAATATGAAAACCAATACGATAGTGGTAGTTTTGATTTTACTAATAATTATTTGCTAATCACTGCATTCATTCTGTAAATGAAACCATTTTTAATAATTTTTCAATTTAAAATATATAGGAAAATTGAGCAATATAGGGTCATGATTAGTGACTTCTGCCATAGGTTGCGTCAAATCAATTTTTTTTTTTAAATTTTATAAATAAAATTATATTTTTATTATTACATAAATTGAAATCTTAAATGTTTATTGTCTCAAGAAAAAAATAAACATTTATGTCATAAGCTTTAAAGTATTATATATTTTAATCTAATTGTTATTATTACATTTTAATTTATAAAGCAAAGACCTGTTGAAATATCTACGATACAACTTTCGAATATTAAATTGTAATGGATAATCATGTGAACAAAAATTATAATCGTCAAAATTAAATATAACTACATATTTGTATCAACAACAGTATATTATTTCTTAACAAGAAAACCCATACAATAGAGTGTCGATTGATTGATAGATTTTAATTAGCGACCAAATTAATCCATTGTAACGCTTTTTAACCAGGGGTCCTACAGACACATTCACTCAAATTGTGTATTACGAGTTCCTCCTCTTTTTGACAAAATATGCAGAGATAATTTTTCGTAAGATTGCTTTTGTGAATATATTCGTTGATTTGTTGCTAGTGACCAATGACCAGACCAGTGAGTACCGTCAATTGATTTTCTTCCTAGTTGTTAATGTATCGAGGCCTTTGCCAACAGAGGTTTGTTATAAAAGACTTTACATGGCTATAAGTGCTTACCCATGAATGGTTTGATTCCCGCAACACCTATTCTTTTATTTTATGTTTAATTGTACTTTTTTATATTCCCCTAAACGATTCAGGACTATTTAATACAGTACATCACCCTTTTTGGCAAATCCATCTCCCTTTTTATTACCATAGATTTCTATGTATCTAGAGTACCCAATCAACAGTGTGTTTTTATAATGTTCAGTGATTCATCCGTATGTGTACCAGATTATATTTTGGTTATCAAATAGGGCCGCTTTAGCCTCCCTTGACGATATGTCGAATGTTTGTTCAAAGGTGAGTGAGAATTTTGTTCAAAGGTGCTTTTTTCTCTTAACCATATTCAGTTTGAAAACTTCTTGTTTTATTTCGTTATTTATTATAACTGATCCTAGGATGTATATTTTATACATTAATTTTAGTATATTTCCTAATTCTCATTAACTGTAATATCCGTATACGAATTTAACGGTTTTAATATAATTTATTTGAAATGCGTTAAAAAAGAGAGACAGAAATAATGTGTTCGATTTTATATTATTTAGAATATGTAACTTTGGACATTTAACAACATTTTCTGTATAATGTATTAATTATTATCATCAAAAGCTAATAATTATCACAAACAAGTATACAATAATGGCCCTCTTAAAATTTATACGCATGCGTACATAAAAATATATAGAAGGTATACCAGCTATAATCACTATATATTGACGTCACTGAATGTGCATACACGAACACTTATAGAAGAACGACTCGGGGAAGCATTGGGTCAACAATTTATTATTGCATAAATCAAGATACGGAAGTATTTTTTTTTATAATCTAAATTAATTTATTTTTCATTGCAAATTTTGACAAAAGATGGAACAATTAACCAAAGCTGAAACTATTGAACTCCGTAACAAACATGTTGGGTAAGTTCATTTTTTTTAATTTATTTACATTTTAAGGAAAAATGTTTTTAAATTCCAAATACTATATCGAATCAAACAACGAATATTCGATAAGATTTTGCATGTGATTTTCGGAAAATTTTTAATAAATTTACAGATACTTCGCACAAAATATTGACTTATATCTATAAAATTATTCTCAAAATTTAACCACTTTTTATCGATAAATTCGAAACTTATTCGAAATATTGAATAAAGTTATTTACAAAATTCAAAAATTCGAACATCTATTCTATTCCAAACGAAATCGTATTAAATAATAATTATGTCAGTAATATTCACCTGATTTTCATAAATTTTTTCGAAACGTAGTTATATACGTATCAATCTGGGTTCCGTTAGAATATATGTACTTGCATACTTACATACACTATCCCCCGGGTATATCGTTAAAAAATGATAATATTCCAATTTTATATATTTAGTTTTCATATTTTTTTCCAAAACGGGACTTATTGTTTAATTTTTTGTAACGGAAAATTTAAATAAGTTTAAAATCCATAAATTAATATCCATAAATACTAGCTTTAATCATTCTGAAAGCATCAAAATTCATTAAGAAAAGCAATTTAAATTTTGCTGACTTTCGGCGGCTTTTAATGTTTATTTTTGTGTTTCAAAAAATAATCGGGTTACTGAGTAGTAAAGTGTATGTCGTCAATTTTGTGTATTTGCAATGTTAAATATCATATTTGATTACATCATACCTTACTGTCCAGTAACACAATCAGGGTTTCGAAACACAGACTTTTACAACAAAAAATCATTTGTAATACATTTTATTTGATAGTTTAACAACAACAACAAAAACTTTTTATGTAAGTAGAATAACCAGACAAAATGTCCTTATATTATTGACAAAAGTATTGGAAAAATAAAGTAGATATTAGAAAAGTATGAGGTATTAAACTTTACCTTGTGGCATCTAATCATCTAGGGTTTATACGATACAGACTTTTTACTCAAACTTCAGACTTTCCATATAAATTTCTATAGAAGTAAGTCTGTGCAGACTTATTTACAGACAAAAAGTCTGCGTAAAATTTATAGGTACTATAGTATAAGTCTGAATTATGTAAGCTAAAAGTGTATCGTGTAAGCGCACCATAACATTACTCGATATAAATTTCATAGACATTAATCGCTCAATTTGCAGGAATTTAAATTATAGTATTAATTTAGTCGTTCAGTCAAATTTTTTGGTTTTTTCTTAATTTAAAAAAATAAAAAATATCTATTTAGATTAAAAATACAAAAAAACAAAATAAAAAATACAAATAAAGATACATTTAATTTTTTTTTTTTTGAAAATATTCCGAGATGTATGACTTGTATTTTCTCTATAACTTAAATTGTGAAAAATAACTTATGCTGCAATTGTGAAAAATGATTTAACATTTCTATATCTTATACTGTAATTGTGAAAAATGATTTCATATTGGCTACCAAGTTTATATTTATTTTAAAATCTGAAGGAAAAAATTTTGATTAACTTTTGTTTTTAATTTGAAATTAAAAAAATTACCATTATATATTTAAATTTTGAAGTTAGTGTTTTTCATATTAAAATTATGCTTTCTACTATACTAAAAAAAAAACTAAAGGCTTAATTAACTATTACCTAGATAATTGATTTAAAAAAAATTAATGATTAAATATACTGGCCATTTGAAAATGTCCAAGTCGTATTTTTGTCCTAAATAATTATATTAAAATGTCATTAAAAATTTAATTCATATAATTATAAGTTTATTCAGAAGTTATAGTGAATTACAAAAAAAATGAGACACTTGAATCTTTCATACCTATTTCTTTATCAGATTTAATCTGGTTTGTATAAATGAAAAATACAGATCGCCGCTTTTTTTTTTTTTTTTGTTTCCGAGTATATTCACTTTTTAATTAATTTATATTTTGTTTTAGAAAATCTTGTACTTTATTTTATCGTACAAACCCTTTGAAAATTGTTCGTGCCGAAGGACAATACATGTTCGATGAACAGAATAAAGAATATTTGGATTGTATCAATAACGTTTGTCATGGTAAGTATATTCAAAGAAACAATATAATATATTAATGCGCTTCTTACAAAATATAGCCGTCGCTAGAAATAGCAAATTAAATACTTGTAAATAAATTAAAATATTTCACCATAGCTAATTAGTTTCTCACAGTGTTATCACATTTTTTTGTGAATTTTGTATGCATACTCAAATAAAAGAAAAAAATGCGACATTTGAATTTTTATACCTATTTAAATACATTAAATATTCGATTGTTATGTTGTGTTGATTTGTTTTTCTCAACTTGGTATTCTGCCTTCATATAACCTCCAGTTGTGCCGCGAAGCTTTTGGTTAAAATCGAAATACCGGATTTCAACTTCTTAATGCACGAAAATAAAATTTGCTAAAACTATCAAGATTAATGTATAGATAAAACAAACTTGAAAGGTTAATTCTAATTTCTAAAATTCTTGCCTTTACAGTTGGTCATTGTCATCCAGAAGTGGTTCGTGCTGGGTGTGATCAAATGAAAACATTAAACACAAATAATCGTTTTCTTCATGACAATATAGTTTTATGCGCACAAAAATTAATCAAAACCTTACCAGATCAATTATCCGTTTGTTATTTTGTTAATTCTGGATCAGAAGCAAATGATTTGGCAATTCGATTAGCACGTACCCACACCAAAAACATGGATATGATAACACTCGACCAGTAAGTTTTATTTTATTAAATTATGTATGCTGTGAAATTATTTCCACAGGAATTCGATTTAGCGTTGCTGGGAAATATTCTAGGATTAAGTAATTAAAAATATAGAGAAAAAATTTTCTAATTCCAGTGTTTTCATTTTTGTTTATTGCAGCTTCCGGCTGTTTATCGACTTGAAGATCATTTGAAGAAAAACATGCTTTCAGCGCACGAGAGTTCTCTTAAAAATTCCTATTTCAGGCTCCCGTTAGGAAATGCTATTCTCGTATTAATTAAATTTTTTTTTCATGTTACGTTTTTCATGATGCGATCAAGTTCTAATTTTGATTGTGTTTTTGATTTGTGAAAATGTGAATGAGAGTTATGCTTAGTTTATATTAAGTAATTAGATTAGGGTTGGAAAATTAGTGATGTATTTTTACAGTGCATATCACGGTCATTTGAATACACTGATCGACATCTCACCCTATAAATTCAATTTACCTGGAGCACCAAATAAACCAGATTGGGTACATGTGGTAAGTAAATTTGTTTATTACTTTTTGTGTTTATAATGCCCTAAGTTCCTAATTCCTAAGCTCTGTACTACCAGCAATATTTAGCAATTTAGCAAGTTCAATCAAAACAAATTATTCAAATATAATAAAATTTAGCGTACAAACTGTGAATATACGAGCAGAATACCATTCGAAGTGTTTTCTGAGAAAAACATTTGATATTACAAATAAATGGACATTTGTAAAGATTCACCGTACAATTGAACATGCCTGTTCGTTAAATGGGCAACGTATACTCTGCGTACAATGATTTAAATAGTTTTTAAATTTCTAATGTTCTTTTGAGTTTAAAGTACAGATTTTTGAATGTCTAAATAGGGTTGAAATTATTCGATTTTCATATGAAAATGGTATTTAGTATTTGGTGAAAGTGGCTTTACAAAGTTTACACTCCGCTTTTGTGTTGTTAACCGATATACATAGGTTAAGGATGGATAGATGATAGTCGTACTATAATTAATTTTGTAAATTAACTTTTATTGAAAATAAATTTTGCTATTAGTTTTTACTATTCTTAATAGTTTTGAAAATATTATTTTATTATGTACTTTTATCACAGAGTTAGTAATATTTAATTCTCAAATGTCTTGACGCATTTTTTACTAACTTGCAAATGTATTAAATAATAGCGGGAAATATCTAAAACACAATTAAAAAATGAATAGTACATTTTAAGTCGATTTTCTATCTTAAATATATAGTGAAGTATTTTTTTTATTGTATTCGAAAACGCATTAATCATTCTTTAATATGCTTTAATTTCATTGATATTTAAAATTATAAATCGTCCTCTTCTCCTACTTATGCAATTATGAGTACATAAATAATATCAATATAGCATTAATTTTTTTTAATATAGTGCATTCAGGATAACCTTATCTTACATTTCAATTAAACTTTCCACTCCACATGTCAACAACACGTATTTTCAGAATTTAGAATCACCCATGTGTAATATATGTGTTAACAAAGATAAATTAGTAGATGATGATCTGAATTTTTAATATGCTATAGTTAACGAAATATATTATTACATAAAAAAATTAGGTATCTTAATTGATCGGCAAAGTACCAAAATTTTTGTTTAATGTAACAACATGTTTTGTTTTGTAGATGCTACAAATTCATAACATTATATAAATATTTATTTTTTCTATTACAGCTGAAGGACCTTCTTCCTTAAATTACTGTGATAAACATAATCTATTATGATGTATCCATGAGATTAACTAATAAATCTCACGATAAGTGATAAATTTCTACCCTATTTGAACATTAAACTGAAATTTATGAGTAAACATATAATACCGAGAAAATATAAATTAATTTTTTAATTTTAATCATTTTCAGGCTCCATGTCCAGACTCTTATCGAGGAAAATATCGTGATACTAAATATTCCAAAAATGAAATAGGAACCAAATATGCAGACGATGTTAAAGAAATATGTGACAAAGTGAAAAATGAGGGACGTGGAATTTGTGCTTACATTGCAGAAAGCTTACAAAGTTGTGGAGGACAAATTATTACTCCTGATAATTATTTCCGTGAAGTGTATAAGCATGTACGTGCCGCCGGTGGAGTGTGTATTGCCGACGAGGTACAAGTAGGTTTTGGGCGTGTTGGCAAAAAATATTGGGCTTTCCAATTAGCCGGTGATGATGTTATTCCAGATATTGTTACCGTTGGTAAACCTATGGGTAATGGACATCCCGTAGCTGCAGTTATTACAACACCCGAAATTGCGAAAAGTTTCTTAGACACAGGTGTTGAATACTTTAATACGGTAAATATAAAAACCCATAAAAATTATATTGATTGTCATTTAAACCTACAATTCGGTATTAAAATATTTTCATTAGGATTGTGTTTGTTATTTTAATTTTACTAATGATTTTAACAAAAAATTTTAAATTTTAAACAGTATGGAGGAAATCCCGTCTCCTGTGCTATAGCAATTGCAGTAATGGATACAATTGAAAAAGAAAACTTACAAGCGCATGCTCTTGAAGTTGGTGAATATTTGTTGAAGAAATGTGAAGAATTGAAGGAGAGACATCTGATCATTGGGGATGTGCGAGGAGTTGGTTTATTTGTTGGAATTGAATTAGTATCAGATAGAAAAACAAGATTACCAGCTACATCACAAGCGAAACATGTTGTTGCACGGTAAGATTTTATATTTGTAGCAGTGTAGTAACAGTTAATTGAAAATTTGTTACGAAACGGAACAATTTTTTTCGTTTGAACGGAAGGAATGTAAACACTCTAAGTGGTTTAGTTGTAATAGTATCTATATAATGAAAACAAACGTTAAATGTTGATATTTTAAATAATATTTTCAAAACTTTGAAATTATAACAGTAATAATATATAAAAATGAATAAAACATTATCAAATTGAATGCATAAATATTACAGTATGTACCGTGGTTATATCCTCTTAACGTTAAATAGTCCTAGTTGATAAAGTTGTTAGTTTTCCCGAATTTTTAAAAGTTGTATTGTTGTTGAGAAATTTGTCTCCATTTTCTACCATAGATAAAAACTACCGTTTAACTTATTTTGTGTTATCGTTTACAGAATGATGGAAGAAAAATTCTTAGTCAGCAGCGATGGTCCTGATTGTAATGTCATCAAACTTAAGCCACCAATGGTTTTTACACAAAAAAATGCCGATGATTTGCTTACTATGTTCGATCGGGTATTAGAAGAAGTTAGATATGAAATTTGTACACCAATACCGGACACAGTACGACAAACATGTGCTTCGCATGCCCATAGTGGTTTAGTGAATGGTATTAAGCAACCTAAAGAACAACCAATAAAGTCTATATAATTATGCTTAACTTACGAATTTATTTATGAAAATATTTAGATAAATTCAGTTTTGAACCATAAACTTGACGATTAAATTGTTATCAACATATATTAAAGGAACTGAAAATGATTATAGCAATATCAGAACTAGTTTATTTTAAACTGGATACTGTAATTGTAAAAAATTAATCTTATGTATATGGTTTCATTATTTGGATCGATAACTTAAAAAAAAAAGTATACCTAGTTTGTATATAATTGTATTTATTATTTATAACGTACTTGCAACAATATTTTCATTATATAATATAATTATTGAAGATATTCCATTTGTAAATAGGTATTAAATTTTTTATTTAAAATTTAATTATAAGATTTTTAAGAAAATGTATCTTACATTATTATCATATTTTATTGTTTTAAATAAAAGTAAAGCAAAACTTTCCCAGTTTTAGTTATTGTAATTCCCGGGTTTTTGAATTTAAAAATGGAATAGCCTACGCGTGTTAAATTAGTAGAAAAGAGTCAGCACTATGTGCTTCTGATCATGGTCACGATCACAGATTCAAAAGACATCAAGGACAAGGTCATGTTATCAGATTTGGACAATTATTGCTAAAAAAGTATGACCAAAAATGTTTAATTAATAGCTGCTTTTATAAGTTGCGGTACATATAAGTAGAGTATACTACCCCCTACGGCCTACAACTTATATATCCACCCAGTTAATATGTTCTGCTATGTTTTTTATTAAAATCAAAAATTGTCCATTTAATCCATAGAAATCATATATAATGATTTAAGCTTTCAGATCTGTGTATAAGACCGTGATCGAGGGTTCGTAGTAAATACAAGGATAAAGAAAACCCTGTGTAAGTGTAATACAATATAATTTTTTAATTTCATTAACACACGATTTGACGTCATCTAAGTCTGATATTTAACAGTGCTAATACACAGTACTGATGACATCATCTCGTGCTGGCCGGCGTGCTGATATGTGTTATGAAACATGGATGGCTCTAATGTTTTAAATTGCAATGCATTGACATTGAGTGAATAATTTTTATGAGTGACTTAAGCCTAAAATCGTTTTATCAAAAGACTTAAAGTAATTTTCATGTACTTAAACACACAGAAACTGATTTTTGTCAGTAAATAGCACTGCAGTAAAAACGGAACAACTAGATAATAAATATAATATATGCGTAATAAACATTTTCAGTAGAATAATTTCATTTAGCAATTTAATAAAACTTAATAAATATAAAAAATTAATAATAATAAATTCACAAAATATTAATAATTCATTATATATTTTTTAACAACATTCATTTAATTGAGGCGCTGTATATATGATTATTCCTACGTAATTAGAGTACTATATTCATAGGTATTCCTTCGTAGCCACCATTATAACTTCTATTTAAGAACTGTCAGTTCTTAAAGAGAATAAAATTTTAAATATTTAAACATTGAAGATAAAAAAATAATATGTAAAAGATGTGTATCTACAATTTTTAATTTATTAAGATTGAACAAAACTAATTAACTTCCACTTTTTATGAAAAGTATATTTTTATTATAAATCCGCCTTTGTTATTCCTCTTTACTGTCAGTACCACTCACAGTTGTTAAAGAGGAACAACAATGGCGGATAATGGTGAAAACGAAGGAATATCTATATACATAGTACTCTAATGAAAAATAAAAATAACTGGGTAGATTTGAAATTAAATTGTGCCGCTAACTACCAAATATAACATATTCGCTACTACTACTACTATTAGAAGGTGCTTGTTATTTGAGTTTAAAATTTAATAACTAACGAATTATTTCTTGGTTTTGAGTACGAAAAAGTGAACAAATTGACGATCGTTGTCTTATGGTAATGTCAGATAAAAATTTATAAAGATTCAAGTTTATGTTTATCATACCGTGGTTCATAGAATTAATTTTAGACAAGGTCCAAGACCTACTGTTTCAGAGGTTATAGCCACAACTTATTTCTAGAATATGAACAATGAGCAAGAGGAATGCAATCTCATATGGCTATTTGTTTCAAATAGTGGCACAAAAAATAATAAATAAAGAAACATTGATCACATAGTTTTAAACTATGTAGCGCTGATATATCGAAAAGTATGGTCTAAAGTAAACCAGAATTGAAGTTCTCTGAGTGGAAGTAATAAAATTGTCGTAAAAATCGGTTATCGCTGTTCTTTTTAACTTCCTGCTAAGAAAATCGAAGATTTTCAAGGAAGTTATTGGTTTTACCCCGTTTTAAAAAATCGAGTTTTCATCAGATCTCGACGTTTTAAGGTCCTAGAAAACTATTTTGACGGTTTCTGTGAGGATGTCACCCTGTCTGTATGTATATGGTGTGTATGTATGTCAGTATGTGATCCGTTTATAACTTTTAAACGACTTGACCGATTTGAACCTAACAAGTGGCGTTTTAAAAAGAAGCACGAAACTTAGATTTCCTGAAAATTTGACCTCGGACCAGTAGATTCCAAGAAATCTCATAAAAAGTACGAAAAAAATTTTTCAAAAGTGGTTTTTTTGGCATAAAAATAGTTTTAAACGGCTGTATCGATCAACTCCAAAAACTAATCAGATCTTAACCTTGATAAACAACGTCGATCACCGACATTTTTGGATCGTTTTTGATGAAATAGAATAATTATTAAAGCTCTAAAAACTGCGTTGATCGCCGCCGAACGTAAAAATCGGTTGATTGGTTCGAGAGATATCGTTAACGAAATATTCGGTAACAAGTATTTTTTTAACATCAAAGCTCAAAAACCAAATTTTTAGCTCAAAAACATTGTAATACGTTAAATTTTAAGTGCTTAGGTATGAAATTAGCGGGAAATTGCAGGGATGGCCTTTAGGATCAACCGTTTTCCAAATTTTTTTTTTTAGTTACGGTAGGCATGACATAAAATTTCCTCATAAAATATTGAAAACTCCTAATAATAATGTTTATTTTTCTTTCGCATATTTTTTTATATATAACGTTAGAAATATAACTAATTATGTTTATAATTTTGCTTTATTTGTTATAAATTATTTGATGACTGTTTTCATTCCAACATCATTTTGGTGTTTTCAACATGCCACCTAATGGTATTTTTCATTTTCGTCTTATTTTGCCAAAATTCATAAAAAAATTGAGGCACCACGGATATTGTTATTGAGCCCAACAATCAAATTAAATTAATTTAGGTTCATTCATCGTTCATCATCCATCAATCTGACGTATTGATATGAATATACTACAATAACGCTTCTTTGCTGCACCACTATACTTGTGAGTCATAGAGAAAGTGCATGTTATGTGAATCATAGAGAGTTAAAACTTCTTCAAAAATCATAGATTTTATACACCATAATATATTTGACAGGTGATTTATAAATATAAACCGCGGACTATTTAACGTAAACTCCGTAAATTTTAAAACAAGATGTGTGCTATGAAACAATTAGAAGAACGACATACAAGTCAAGAAATAAAGTTTTTGCTATGGTGTGACCGTATGGATTTATTAGCAATTGCAAACATTCGAGGTATAATAAAATAAGTAGTATTCCTAATATATAAATTATTAAACGAAATAATTTTGTTTTCGAATAGGAGAAGTATCTTTACATAGATTAAATTGGCAAAGAGTTTGGAGCTTACAACCATCTGATGTTGATTATACAGTCAGTGGTATGGCATGGAGGCCAGATGGAAAAGTAATTGCAATAGGTTACAGTTGTGGTAAGTTTTTATTTGCGGCATAATCCGATAATTTTTTTAAATTAATAAATTCTTTATAAACTCTAGGTACACTTTTGTTGGTGGATGTAGAAACGAAAAGAATATTGTACACTCAAAGATTTTCATCGATTAGTTGTGTAATTTGGTTTAATGCGCCCGATTTAGGAGTTGATTCTCCAATCAAAGTAAGGAAATCAGCTATATTTTATTAAGAAGTTCAGTTATAAATTTGAAAATTATGATTATTTTTTAATATTTTACACTTTCGGTGTTAAAATGTATTCAGAAAACCCGATGCATAGATTGCACTTACAGTATTCAAGAAAAAATTGCTTGGTGTAAATTATATTTAGATATTGTAAAAATTAGTTTAGATAATGTTTTTTTTGCCTTTTAAACTTTACTTTGAAACTTATGGGGTAAAATTTATTTTAATGACATAACAATATTATTCTACAAATCGTTACTTTTTTGATATTTTAAATGTCTGCAACTGAGGAATTTAATTCCTTTATACCCTTCAAATTTAATTTTTCTTTTGGTATACTTATCAAAAATAGGGTTATTGAATTATCTAAGGTAATTAATGGAAACTCTAGGTATTACGCCCCAATGCCTAAATCAAGTGATGAGAAATTTGGTACTAATACGTATTTCGACTGCAATGTTGTCATATTAATATTAATTAGCTAATCTAAATTATTTTTATGATTATTAAAATTACTCTTATATTGTATTTAAAGAAGTTGGCATTTATTAGATGTCGCTGAAAATAATGAGTAAATTAAGGACATGATTCTGTCAATATAGTCAAATATTAAGAACCCGGAGTTGCCGGCTTAATTTTGGTTCATTTTTTATGACTTTCTTTCCGAATCCAGTAGATGGTAAGATAGTAATTTAAATGAATGTTTTGTGTTTAGGTATTAAAAAATTTTGGAAATCTTGGAATTTTTTCGAAAAATGTTTTGTTTTTGAGTTAAAAGCGATGTAAGTTAAGATTATAGGTTAAATACACCAGTAGAAAATATTCGTAAAGTTATATTTTCATGAAATATAGTACGAAAACAAAGCATTTTGCGAAAAAATTAGAACAGCTCGAAAGTGTCTATTTTTGTAGTTTTGGCGTTCAACACCGAGTAAAAACGATGGTCGGTACATTGGCAACTATGAAGTAGAGCGCTTTCTTTATTATTCGTATCTAATTTGGTGACAGTTATAACATTGAAGCTGGTGATTAATATGGGATAATATTAAAAATATAATATTTTTCACACCAATTGTCAAAATTGATATGCTTTGAAAGTTTTCAAATTATCTGAATGTTAGTTGCAATTTTAACATTTTTTAAACTCCCCAAATAAACCATTTTACGCTATCTCAGTAAACATTAATCGATAAGAGAAAATATTTTTAAATTAGATTTTCATTTCAAACATAAATTTATAATGAAATTATATTGACTTTTAGGATGATTCTTCATTATTTTTATCTGACTTACCTGACTTAGCTTGGGATACAGGATCAGCAAATAAAAAGATATCTGACGAAAATCTTGTGGATTTTAAGATAATTAATGTTTTGTTGGTTGGAACAACACATGGAATGCTTCATATTAGTATATTTGGATTGTTTGAATGCGCAGTACTCGATTTAAATAAATTAATCGATGAGAAATGTACCGTTTTATCAGTTCATATGGCAAATAATTTAAGTTATTTATATGCGATTGTCCTAACTAAATCCGGATTAGTAAAAGTTGTTACACTGCAAACTGACATTTTTAAAACACATTCTACGGAGCTACATATGATTGCCTATAAACATGGAAAGATTATATCTTTGCTGAATTATTTGAAAGGGACAATTTCCTCAATTGAAGCAGCCTGGGAAATAATTTTAATGGAAATGGATTCGAAGTTAGAATCATTTGCATCATCGGTCCCAGAAGGTGCTGTGGCGGCTGATTTTCTTGACTTATTACTCTTTGGATTTCCTTCATATGAACTAGATTTATTTTTGTCACAAGATTTAACTGAAAAAGGTTTAAGAAAATTAGGTCACTCAATTGAATGTAGTTACTCGAATATCCAAAAACTTGTACTCAAACATTTAACAAAAGTTGCACAAAATATTGCGTACTATTTATCCGAATTACGTGGCATGGCGCGTATGGAGTTTCGATATAAAATTTTAGGATTAAAAGAGAGTGCAGTTACGAGGGCAATATCGGCTAGCGGATCGTTTTTGGTTAAAGGTGCGGAGGTACAACAAGTAATCGATCATTCAATGAGGAATTACAAAGCATTCTTTCGTTGGTTATATGTTGTAATTTTACGAGAAAATGAAGAACACGTACCAATCGAAGTTAGTAAAGTATCACAGCGAGATATAATATTTATCGGGGAATTTTTAAAGAATTTTGATTCGTTACCTGGAGACTCAAAACAAGCGGGGCGTGGTAAATATTTTAATTTAGAACGTTTAGGGCAGTATTTAGTTGATTCGAATTTAGTTATCCCATTAGATACCACGTTAAATCCTTGGGATGTATTTTTAACGAACCATCCAAATTTATTTGATAATGATTTAATTATTAAACATCATCACGAAATGTCTTTACTCCAAGAACACAAACATTTAATATCCGCGATTGGAGATGTTTTTAATGAACCCAAAAAACAAATTAGTAACGAATTACAATTGTATCAAATTTTAAATATTATTAAAGCCGATAATTACAATGATATTCGATTATCGTTAATTAATTTCGATCGAGATATTACATTTATGGCGATTGTTAATGTAACCGTACCAGATGGAATGTATTTTATAGAAGTTGATAGTTCTAATGAAACGCAAGTAAAATGTGAATTTTTTTATTTTCAACCGGTGGAAAATTTTAACGAAAGTTTCTCTCAACCATTAAAAATAATTGATATTCAATTTTATACTGTAAATGTGTTATCTGTTCTCCTAGAAATTGATAATCAACAACGCACAGCTGTGTTTGCACAATTTCCTGTAACTTTAGCTCGTCAATCACTTATGTTAGTTAATAAAAATGTAATAGATTCTATTAATAATTTAACGCGTATTAACGCTTGTGATGCCCCGATATCGACTACATTACGTGTGCTAGATGGGTTTACAGCTACAAAATTTTCGGTATCTGGAAGTCGAAAAGTATCGGTCATATTAATGCAAAATTTACGTACGTGTTGTTTATATGAAATGGATGTAGATGAAGAAGATGAGGAGGAAGAAGTAGACGTAACTGCTAGTACGGCTAAGGAAAGTGATACTAGTATACAGGAAAATGCAGAAATAATGATTGAATGAGTATGTTTATAATTAATTCTTAATTTTGTATCGTATTTTTTGTGTATAAAATATTAAAAGCTTAAGAATGAAAGATAATCTTTTCCATAAACAAATTAGTCGTTGAGCATGAGATGGCTTAGAGACATTGAGTTCCGTAGCTATCAGTTTTAATAAAAATGTAAAAGGTTACAAATAAGTATAATGCTTTTAAGATTTTACACCACTAAAACTTGTTCATGTTTAATTACAAATATTTTGTGTGATGATTTTCTTATCATAATAAATCACTTGAATTATAAATTGCTCGTAAATATCCTGACCTACAAATGGCCATAAGCTCTATGATTCGATAAATACCTTAGGTTAGTAAAACAAAATTGAAATCTAAAAATGATGTGTGAGATAAGCTGTGATTCTTAGTACTTGTTTTTTGTATATTAATTTGTAAATAAAATTTTCTAAAATGTATAAAAATGTTTTGCATTTCCTGAAATTTTTTTCAGATGGGTTTAGAAGGTTTTTGATTTAACATAATTCAGTTAAAATAACTCAATTAATGGTCAAAATTCGAAAAATAGTTATGAAAATTTAATATAATTCAGCGCTTTGTGACGCTAGTGTTTATTTCAATGCATCAACGGTTATACAAATAATTTGTAGTTACATGTTAAGTTTGTGCATTATGTATAGATGTATTAATTCTTCGTTTGTTGTATGTTCAGGTATCGAGTATAATAAAGTATGTATGTGTTTCTTAAAAATTTAACATTAAGCGAGTGTTTCACAACACATTCAGCATAAGTAATTTTAATAACTTTTTTTTCTACACATACTAGAATGAAGCTGTTTTGCAAATCGTTGTGAAATGGCATGACATAATTTAAATGAGTTTTAGTAGAACTATAAAAACTTGAAATTTGTATTGTTACCCCCTTTCTCTTCTGGCGAAAATCTATAAAATTCCCAATTTTTTGCCCTAGAAACTAGAAAAAGATCTAGTTAGAGAAAATGTAGTTTTTGCAATCGATCTGAAATGAGTAGGATGACTTATATCTTATTGCATTCCTCCTTTTGGGAAAAATTTCCATAAAATATGGATTTTGTTCTAAACATATTAGAAAGGTGAATGAAAAATATATTTCAAACAAAAGTGGTTTGAAATAAAATTAGTTTGTTTTTGAATTTTTCTTCCTTTATTATACAAAAGTTGGGTCGTAGATCCACTGGGCTCATGGACAGATTTTGCTGATTCACGAACTTAAACTGACTTTTTAAGTTCAGAATGCGCCATCAAAATTTCAGCTCGCTATCTTTTTGTTTTTAAGTTATCTTGATGACGGTGAAACGAACAAACTTAAGGCTAAAACTAATATATCCTGGCATATATTTTATATATGTCGAATATAAAAATTAATACTTTTATAGCATTGATTGAAAAACTTACCCGTTTAACCTGCGGCACTGGTTGAAATTGAAATTATGATTGAAATTTGCAGGTTCTACTTGATTATAACTTGAATATGTTAACACAGGTTCCTATAATTATTGATGCCCGAGGAGTTATAGAGCGATATATTCTCGTAAATGATGCAATATGCTTAAGTGTATATTACATATGATATGTATAATGCATTATATACAAATCGTCCGTAAAATCACTGCCCTTAAGAAAAGAAGAGAAAAACAATGCTAAAATAAAATTTTTATATAACTACGGTTTAGTATAAAGTCCTGCACATTTCCAATAGCAATACCAAGTCCTACACATGACTTAATCGAAAATAATTTAACTGCGCAAAGATAAGTTTCATAGTTCTTACTTTACCTTAAAATTTCAACTAATTAATGAGCAATGCGCATTGGTAGTCTGGTTATTTTACTAATGCGCATAGGGAGGCCTATTATTTTGCGTAGGCGTTCAGGCCAATTTCTAAAAACAGTTCTGCGCATAGGTTTGTTCAAAATACTTTAACTGCGCATCAGTTGGAGTCACCATAGTAAGCTTACTCCAAAACCTATTATTACTCACAATTGCTAATAAATGACTACTGCGCATTTATTGATTTTGTGGTTCTTAGATCATCTCAAAATTTATTACTGAACACAATTGCAACAAATTAAGGTTAATATAAATAAATAACTACTGCGCATAGGTAGCGGTCTTATTTGACTACTGCACATACGAACATCTTATATTTTGCAAGTGCGCACATGCCCATCTTTTATCTTGTATATGCACATACGCTTAAGTCTAAGAATAGTTCTGCGCATGAGTTAATGGACCTTCTTCACAGCGCATCGATTGATTTCATAGTTCTTATATACATTATTCAGTTCATATTGAAAGTTATACTGAGATAAATAAAATTAAATCTGCTAAAGATCTTAAAACGCCATAAAAACGTGTATTATTTAATTTTAAAATACATCAAAAAAATGTTATGTAAGTTTGACTTTTCTTTGAAAGCAAATTTTCAAAATGCATATTGGCTTAAAAAGTAACTTTCTATGGTATAATTAATATATTAGAAAGAGATATGAAGTTATTTCGTATTTTATTTCTAATTAATTACAATCGATAAATGAATCAACGAGACATCTCAATTCGCTTCCCAAATAAAAACATTAAAAAAAAATATGTTTAATTTCAAGATTGGAAAGTGGTGAAAATAAATAACATAATTTGTTAGTTGAAAAATTAAGCTACTTTGGCTTTTTTAAGGATGTTTGGAAGGTATATAAAAATGGTACGAACATTTGAATTAAATAACTGTTTATGGCGTTGACTAGCTTTCATACGATAAAATAATATAAGATATAATGTAACCATAAGGTACAAAAAAATTAAATATATTTTCTGTTTGAAGTTGAATTTAAATCTACATGGTAAAACAAAAGTTTTTTTATAAAAGATTTAAAATATTCATAATTTCATTTAAAAAGGCGTTGTAAACAAAAAAATTTATTATAATTTTGTAATTTACGAGTCTAAGATTTTATGAAATTGAATTTGAACATTTTAATTTAATCGTCAATTGAAATAATGAGTTCATTCTATACACTTTTTCCGCCAGTTGTACCTCCTCCCTCCCCCAACAATTCTTAAGTGATATATTGAGGAAAAAAACAGCTGAATTCACTGTGAAATTCAATTAAAAGAATAGCTAAATCTGGTATATTTTTGAGCCCTAAGTTTTAAGCGGTCCTGGCAATGTTTGTTGTAATAGCTCAGTCCAAATTAACTAGTTATTTATTGCTAGTGCTGTAAAAATAACGAGAAATTGTGTACACGCTTTTGATACTTTTATAAATGACCGTAATGATAAAGTCAAATCATTATCTGTTTGTATTTTATTTTCATACAATTCCTTGAAAATTTAATATCCGTAACCGAAACTATCCGAAACTAGCGGATAATCCGAAATAATTTCATATCCTATATATTATTATTCCCATATCCTCATACGTATGCGAATCCGAAATTTTATATCCATAACATCCCTGTTACTAACCTACAGAAAAGAGGCAGGTTTTGGTAGCACGATCAGTTTTTCTCTTTCTAAAGAGTGGTCAATTTCAGAGAGTATTGATCAGTCCATTCTCTGTAAACTGTAACATCAATATTTGCTGTAAATATAATAACAGATCTTCATGAAATATTAACGTAGTTCTGAATTTTAAATAGTATAAAACTATTTTTCATTAGTAGTCAAATATAGTATTATATTGTTCATTGGTATTCTTTGGATTAAATAGGGGCGACCCTTAAATAAAATAACAATAAAAAAAAATTACAGTTACTTAAAAAAAATATTTATTACGATTTATATTTACTAAAAATCTTAAATAAAATTAATTTATTTTTGTGGTGCTATGGCAGCAAATACAGCTTGAAAATCAGTCTCTATATCAGTGTTTTTTGTGCTTGATGATTCTTTTAACCCATTTAGACTTGTATTAGCTTTGTCTAATACTACATTGTGGTATTCGTTACCAGCTTTTGATGTACTTGGCCTGGGTGATGTAAATACTTCTTCGGCGCTATCTTCTTCATCTGACGATTCTATAAACCAAATTTAAAATACCTTGCTATAATTACTCTGTTACATAAGTTTTAATTTCGAATTTTTGAATGGAAATTTCAATAAAATATAGAAAAGCAATGGCACATGGATAAGTATGAAAACGGTAATTTCTTTGGTGAAAAGAATGGACCTTAGGTAATACAGGCAATGAATATGTTTTTCTAAATCTATATTGGTATGATTACAAATTTGGGAATGTTTAAATACCTGTGGCAAGTAGTAAATCTTTTTTAATTCCTTTAGTATCTGAAAAGTGTCGTATATTCATAAAATAAATATTAAATAAAATAATGAAATGAAAAATTTTTTACCATTGTCTATTAACTCAAAGTGAAAAGTAAAAAAAATGAATAAAAGCTGAAGAAAGTGCGAGATTGATTCATGCCAACCTAAGTTAAAATATTCATTTTCGGAAATTTTTTGTTATGAAATATAGCAAATTTTGCATCATAATAGCATTTTAAATTTAAATTCACATTGTACCTAATACGAAAATATCTTCAAGAAAAACCACCTTATAATAAGGCATCTATCGAATTATTATACTGTGGAGTGCTTTTATTATTATATGGCTTGAGCGATTTTATACTTTATTATAATTTTTTTCTAAATTGTTGAAATGAATACATGGAGAATAAAAACGTATTATCATGAGAATTCACTTAATGTTATAAAAATGTCTTAAAATTCAAAAACACAGAGAATGCTTTGAATCAATATAAAATAAAGAGTGTTGTATACAAAATTATAAGGCTGGTTTATGGAAAGGACTATTCACAGCATAGGCAATTTTTTCACTTTGGTGGATTCAAACACAAGCAATAATTCCTAATTATTTAATATGTAACTATATTGCCTAATTTAATTACATTTTTTGACCATTTGGATACTGCTAATCATTTATCTTCTATTACGGTATTTAAAACGGTTTCGCAATTGTCTATTAAGAAAGTAGAAAAATTAAAATTAAAATATCCGAGTATCTACCTTTAAACTGCTTATATCTAATATTTATTAAAACTAAAAATAAAACAACTATATAACTTTCAAATTGAGTATATTGTATCTCATGTTGAACAAAAATAATAACGAACCAAGAAATGCACAAAAAGTAAAAAATCCTAATATTTTGTATACAAGAGCATATTATGTATGCAGATATATGCTGAAGAGTGTTTTTTTTTAAATGATTCATTTTTTAAACATTTCGTGTTTGCAACAATAAATTATACCGTTGTGCAATAATATTGCTGCTATTTTGCAAAACTTTAGAACTCGAATTTTTACTTATATTTTGAGTGGTAAAAAATGATCAAATTAGCTATGCCGTGAATATTCATTTCTACTATTTATACATTATTTGTTCATGGAATATAAATAGTAAGTTGATTTTTTTGTATTACTTTGATTAAAAACGCTTTTAAAAAATTTTATTTGTAATAATTGGAAAGATAATGTTTAAGTTATATAACAAAACAATTTTTATTTTTTGTTATAATTGAAAAATTCAATACTAAGATTCAATACGAAGCTCACCCTGATAGTACCCGGACCCAAATTTAACATTTTTACATCACACGTTGCTAATATCTATGTTTCGAAAGATTAAAATCATGGATGGCATTCGCACATAATGTCATCAACATTGTATATTAGCATATTTTGATGACGTCAATTGTAGATACCCATCCATGATGTTATACTTTCGAAACACAGGTAATTTTATATATAAGAAACACTAAAATTATGTTTACATTATTAGGTCACGCGCGTTTTTTAAATTTTATAACTTTTAAAGCGTTAATAATTCATTAAAATAATTTTTTTTTCTCATACTCATTTTTCACATTCATTACTCACATTAATACTATTTATTATATCTAAAAATTCATGAAAAAAATGGATAGTTTTTTTTTTCATAAGCCCAATTGGCAAAATATAAAAATGATTTTATTTAAACTATTTTATCATGCTTATATATATTTAAAAATGAAATTCTGTCTCTGTCAACTCCAAGATGACATACGAAAAAATAATTTTGAACCTAATGAAAGATTACAATCACTAGTAGGAAAATTGTAGTAGGAAAACTCAGCTAGTTTATAATACCAGTGCGTACGACAACATTACTGTATGAGAAAAAAATTGTTTTTGTAACTTTTAATGGAGGAATAAAACAGTAATCAAATCTACAATATAGGTTCTGAATACAAATTATTTACCCAAATACATGTGAGGTATTCGCTTACGGCTAAATCTCATTACAACATAGCCTACTCCAAGGAATATTAATAATACAGTGGAACCCATTAACGCTCGTAATAAATTTAACTGTAATAAAAAAAAAATTAATTTAGTAGGTTATGTATTAAGCTCGAATAGAAATATTTACAGTATAGATACAGATCGTTTCCTGTATTTGTTTAGAATATTGTTTTCTCTCTATTTCGAAGATGCATAAAATGATCTAGGTATATGTAACAGCTATATGATACTGCTAAATTGATTTGAAAAAAAAAACGATATCTAAATATTCGATTATTTTCCTTTGTAACAGACCACAATCGATGTTTTTAATAAAGGTAATGGACATTTCTTAATATAATAATAATGATGATTTTTATTTAATAAATCGCGTTTTTACGCTTTTTTTGATAGAACTAAGAGAATATCTAATTTATTCAAGCTTAAAATTCTCGGAATTTTACAATGTTCATATTTGTTTTTAGTCTATGTGATATTTAAAAAATAACTGCCAAATTTTATAAGTACATGTTTGTATATATAATATATTCTTATGTAAGATTGGTCAGAAACACCAAAACGGATTGCAACGATTATTTTTTTGTTGTTGATTAGACTTCGGTGCAAATTCTATCAACATTTATTCAGTAGTTTTGAACATATGGATAGTAAAGTATTTATCATCAGGTGGTGTCCATTTTTTTATGCATATACGTACAAAACTTTTTATAAAATTATCCTAATTCAATTCCTCGGAGTGAAAGCACATAATTCTGAAGAAAAAATTCCACCTCAAAGAGAGAGGGTGGGGCCAAGCAAATTTGTACTTATTGTGATCACTGAAAATAGAATTTTTTAGTATTCTAATTAATATTCTATACATCACTAGAATGTAAAAATAAAAATTTTTGAAACGAACATGAAAGAAATGGACTTAAAAGTTAAAAATGTTAAATACTTCAATGAATAATTTTAAATTATTTTTTTCTTTTAAACTCATTTTTGGATGTCTGAATTTTTATATAAAAATATTTTTTTTAATAAAAATCAAATATTTCTCTCTTTAATGGATATTAGATATATTTTTGGAATTCTATAATTAAAAAGTGAAAATAAATATAATGATTTTTGCGTACATCTGTATTGTCTTCATTAACTATTTTCCAATCTTTTTCCACAACCAACTCTACATTTTTAATATAAAAATCCTTGTTATATACTCCTCTTGAATAACATTTGTATAATCCTGTCTCCCTTTGTGAGAGATTCTGTAAAAATAATCAAATAAAAATTAATATATACTAATTGTATTTAGTTGTGTTTATCAAATTCAAACCCAGAGAAATTAGATAAAGAATACTAGGTTATTGTAGAAAAACATTTCGGGATAGTGTATTGAATAGATAAGTAACTAGTGCCTATACATAGCAATTATTGAGGATTTAACTGAAGCATTTATCTCTACATTGTTCGGATCGTTAGCTATTAAAACGTAGTCATGATACAACTAATTTTGTCATAATTTTGAAACGCAAAATACCAAATTTAAAACCAAAAAGGGGATTTATTTGCCCATTTCAAAATTAATTTATGACTAAAATACAAATTTTTGAATAAAATTAACATAAAATAATTTTTATTCAGCCAAATATAGCAAGCGAATTCAGAAAATCGGTCTTCGAAAGATCGCAAAATCATACAAATGAAATAAATTATTTTCTACCAAAGAATTTCTAATTTCTCGGGACAATTGTTTACTTTCTCATGCTTACTTTTATATACAATTTTCCGGTAAGTATATCATATTTATATTTATCTTTGTCAAAATCATTCCCAGGTCCAATAATTAAATCATTGCCAGAAACAAATTGCCAAAATCGAAATATATGTTTGTCGTCATTACTATCGCAATTTAACACTGCCGTTTCACCAACATTGTATTCCTTAATGAAAAAATACAACAGTTAAAAATAATTATTATTAATATGAATAGATCAGTCAATAAATAAATAGTAGACAATGACAAAAATCGGTGCAAATATTTTCCAACATTTAGACCAGCTAAAACGTTAAAGTACAAACAAACTATAGTGGTGCCCGGGCGGGAGCTAAATATATGCTTTTAATTCTAACAGTATATCGTGATATAGGCAAAAAAACAATAGTCATGATCTACGTGGCTGCACATATATCCATACCGAACTATTTAACCTTTTGTAACGACCTCACTGATAACAAATTTTTCATTATTTTCCACTCGGTTGCTTAAACATCTAAGAATAGCCTATCGCATTCAAAATATGCGTGTCGTACTACAATTTGCCAAAATCTAAAAATGTTAACCCAAAAATATTTTCGAAAGTGAAAATAAGTATTGCTATTCGGGTTTTCTGGTTTACTTGTTTTGAAAATTCATTGACTGAAGTAAAAAAAAAAAATAATACAATCTAGTGGTACAAGGTTTGATATTTAAAAAAATATATACATTTAAGTCGCTTGTTATCACACATCAAAAATTGTCTATTATATATCACTATTGTACTATCTTAAGGTTGTTCCAGCATTCACTCATTATGTAATGTATTATTTTTATAAAGTTACTTAATATAGATAAAAACATAAGTTTTATGTTTAAATATTTTGTCTCTATTATGTTTTAAAGACAGGAAAATACATGACGGAGATAAAAATTAATACTTTTAATTTTAGTATCTCGAGAAGAAAATGGTGAGATGCTAATTATTTTTATTATTCATAAAACATTCCTGCATATACTCCTATTTTTGTTTTTTAAGTCTGCCGAGAGAATCATATAAAAGAATATAGTTGGGAAGACAGTAACAGTACAAGTTTTAAATGAGAACTGATCCTCAGAATCGGAATAGAACTGAACTTTCTGAACCCATGGAAAAAATCTGACGCAAGGTGGTTTCACGCTGGAACAACCTTAAATGATATAAAAAAATTTTTACCAGCATCGATAGACCTGGAGAGTCAACATGGGGTGCTGTATAAGCTAATTCAATAGCTACAGACGTTATAAACGCTAAATAAAAAATGGAATTTAAACATTGTGTACTATGATGCTTAAACATTAATACCTAAAACAGAAATTAATTATTGATTACAATTATGTAGATTTTTTTTCAAAAAACTCATCTACTGTTATTTTTAGTTAGTAAAAAGGTTATTACAGTTTTACCAGACAAAATGTTTCAACATGGAACAATAACGCATTAGTAATGCATTATTATAGGCAGACTTACAATATTTTCTACTGTTACAAACTTTAGACTAAATTTAATATACTCTTCGTGTATGTTATATGTCGGAAATAATGAGATATCTTTTACAGTTTGTAATTATGTAACTTTTAATTTTCAAATTAATGAAGAGATCAATAATTGTAAATTGTGAGCGCCTCATTCTTAGTTTTATTATTTGATCATGAATGGTGTAATAAAATATAACAAATGAAGATAACAACTAACAGTGTTAATTGTTTAAAAATCCGACATTTGGTTAAATATCAATGTTTGTACTATATTTAATTAAACGTTGAGTTTGTTATATAACACTACTGTATTATTTTATATGTGTCATATATTATACTATATACGTGTGAATTATATAACTTGAATATGAACTGAAATTGTGGCGAATCTTAACTCTTTAAGAGAAAATGTTTCATAAGAAGTATTTTATTTTTTAGAACTTAACATTTTTTGTAGTTAAATCTAGTATTCTATCTCCTATCGCTTAAAAGATTATGGATCAAAAGGACTCAATTGACCGATTTTGCTCATACACGATCTAGCATTACAAATTTTAGACTAAAATTAACATACACCACAAATTTTATCGAATATCTATTTAAATATCGCTTTTTTCGTTGCAATATTATACATGAATAATTTGGCAATATTTTTATTTATTTTGCAGTGTAGTTCAGTAGTAGAGTTTTTTGAAACAATAAAATTTATATAATTTTATTATCACGATGTAAATACATAAATGAAAACGCATATTCGTGCAAAGGCGTAGTAATGTTTTGTTATTTTACACAAAGATAAAAACAAAATGTTTCAAAGCATTTAGATACAGAAAGTTTCTTTAAATACTGAAAGTTGTATATTTTTTTTAAACAAAATATTTTATTAATATTTTTGTCTAGTGTTTTTTGAAGTGAAATTTATTTAATATCATTCTCATATCAAATTCAATGAAACAAAAAAGCGATAATAAAATAAGATAACCACAAACATCTATAGGACATAACGTGCGAGAGTATGAGATAGAAGTATCTATGCGATTTAGCATGAGAGAGTCTGAGATAGCAGAATCTAAAGCATTTAACGTGCAAGGGAATGAGATAGAATTTAATGTATACCCAAACCTCAGCAGTTAACGGTACACAACTGAACTCGCTATAGATGACACACGCAGGCTCACTCTGTGTATGCAAGCTGTATGGTAATGTTATACGTTCTAGTTTCTACCCTTTTGTTTTATTTAGTGAACAAATTATACACTCTAGAATAAAAACGTTGCTTTATTATTTATCAGAACCTATTATACATTTAAACATAACAATAAAATACATAATAATTTAAGCTTGGTATTTATATTATCTGAAGTAAACCCTAAAATTATCCTACTCCTGAAATTCTATATTTGTTTCATTATCTTGTTTGACTTCTATTACGTATGAACTACATACATGTTTTTTTATTTTATATTGATTGATACCGGTGAAGTGAATTTAAAGCCCCACGACCAAAAGAAGGTTTTAAGAGGAGTTTCATCCTACTCATTTTTGTATATATAATTTTTTAGTGGCCTGACAATAGAACCTCGATAAGTCACATTTTGTTTATAACTCAGTCAAGCTAAAGACACCAAATTTTGAAACACTTAAGCTTCTAAACTCACACTTAGGTAAGTCGACTGTAGGCCCGTATGGCGTATTTTCTGTCCTTACAATATCGTTTATATCCTTTGAATATTGTCTAAAAAAATCATAGGTTAATAATAAACATTTTACTCGTTAAACACTCGTTAAACGTTAAAATAATGTTGAGCAGCTTGATTTAGTTTTCCACACCTACACTTGTTCTTGCCCTTGACCTGGCCTTGATCTTGAATATAGATCTCTTACCAGAGTCTTTACAATTGAATTATTATAATTGACTGACTGAATCCATTTACTGTTTTAGTAAGAATATATTTGTAATCTGCATGCCCAAGGAAAATTATTTCACTACAGAATTTACTATGAGGATTAGTAAAAATAAAGTCCTTTCTTTGCTGTTCTCTGTCACCCAATTCCTCAAATTATGTATAATTCCACCTTCAATACTTGAAAACCCTCCGTATTACATGTACAAAGCGTAATATAGCAATAACATAAACAGGAGTATATGGATTATGGATAAAGTACATGGGCGTTACACCTATTTTACGATGGAACGCCTTTGTTTATATACTAATTAATGAGTAGTAATTTATTAATAGTTCAAGCCTATAATTTACATGAGTACAATTAAATTGGTTAATTTCATAATAATACTAAATAATATGCATATGGGCAAGGTCAGGAATAATAGTACTAAGGACGTACGAAGAAAGCGAAGACTAACACATTATACTTTATTAAACGTAATAATATAATTACCGTTCGTGTTAGATAGTCAATAAAAATTGCCATCAAGTATTTTTTTAAACGTAGAATGAGACATTTACAAAAAAGACTCTCTTATGTAATGTAAAACTCTTTGGCACGCTTCGTGATGATAACGAGATTGTGTATACAAAATTTCATAACAGTATATTACACAATATTAACCAGGGTAAAAGTCTTTAAACATAGTAATAAGTGAAAAAAAATTATGTTAGGATGAAATTAATTGATAATGGTAGAGAATATAACAAAAGGAAAAGAAAACTAATTTACGGGCGATCTTAGGTTGAGAAGTGGAAGGGGGTGAGTTTTTATGGGTAAAACACTGTTTGCCTCGATTTTCGGCAAAACTAGTCCTATGGAAATAAATTAAATGGCAAAATTGTATGTAATAAAAAGATATAAAACTTATTTTATTCACAGTTTTTTCATATAACCTCAAAATTTATGTGAAAAATTGAAATAACCAAGTTTTTGGTTTTTTATTCCTATCTTTTACATAAAAAGTTTTTTTTTTTTTCACGAAATTTGTTGAAAATATACCTTTTTGTTTCAAATATACTGTAATTTTTTTTATTTAAAATATTTATTTTATCACCAATTTTTTTAAGCATTATGTTCAATTTTGAATTATTTATTAAATTTTATACTTTAATTACTCGAAAAACGTAAGATTCCATGTTACATTGATAAACAAAAAAATTGCAAATCGATAGGTACTACTATAATTAACAACCAAATAAATTAATAAAGTTAATATTAAATAAGACATCTACAATATTTTGAGAAAGTTGTAAAATATTTTGAAAATCATCTTTAAATTATATGCGTAGATGCGGGAGACGGCTAGGTGGGTCTGGGCTTTACTACCTGTTATTCCGTAGACACTGTAAAAACCGTTAGCCAGTATTTGAGATACAGAGTAGTGAACAACCTCCTTCATAAAAATGCACGTGCATGCTAGGTTAACAAATTTACTTAAAAAGAAACTTTGGGAATCTGTGTAAATCTGCTCTAAAATGAAAATAGTAATATTTTCTTTCATAAAAAGTATGTTTAACGTAACATAACCTAAAAAATTTACCAAATTTTTTTGCATTTTCTACGAAAATTTACCTTAGTAAACTATATTTTTTAATTTACACCAAGTAGAGATTGCAACGAACAAAAAGCCGAAAAGTAGATATTTTGGCGTGAGACTTTTCGATTGAAAATTAGGGTGCTTTTTAAATATTTATTTAATATAAGGTGGATAAATAAATATTTTAACTCAAAAAAATTACAATATATTTGGAACATAAAAAGTTTTAACCAAATTTCGTGAAAAAAATTTTTTGTTTGTAAAAGATCCGTATCCGTATCGAAATATCTGAAAACGCATGGAAACTTTTGTTCTAGATTTGAAACCTGACTCTGAAAAAAGGATACAATAACATAATCGGCGAGTTGATTTTTGGCACTAAGCGGTCAGTTTTTTTATAATTTTGTTCCAATAAAAGTTTCAATTTATACAAAATAATTAAATATAATGATGTCGACTTATTAATTAAAATATAAATATGGTATCTCGATATTATGATGTCAAATGTATTGTAATGGTAGCACAGCTCTGAATTGGGAAAAATATACACAGCTCACCGAAATAGATTATAGTGAAAACCTTAGACATCCAAGCAGAAATCGACAAATTGCTCTAATGTATAAAAAATTCAGTCAAAGCAACTATTCCAACACAACTAGTAAATTACAAAAAGAAAAGAGTACCCTGGAGGATCACTTATTTAGCAATATGATTAAAGAACGAACTAAATAACTAACAAGTAAAGGAAAGTACGAAGGGAATGCTGCACTGCGTCCATGACCAAACTTGTTAGAAACACAGTATATAAAACAATAAAAATAAAAAATTCCTGTTTTTTATTCCAGATTTTTACGAAAAAAACTGGGCTCTCACCCATTTCACTGAAATATAATATATCAAGAGCTGGCCGTATACCTTGCCTTATGGATCCCGTACATTAACAATTTTTGGTGTGTGCTTAGTATTACTATAGACCTAAAGGTAGGTACCTCCAATTTGGCAAAATAGTCTAATTTGGACCACTATAATGTGTCGAATTCTATTGGAGATATTGTTTTATATAGAGGGCGACACAGGATAGGGGGCAACTGGAGATGGTCGACGGTAGACACTTTTATTCCACTTGTCAAAACTCTTCTTTTGATATGAATTTGGTTCATGTATCTTATAAAGTTAGACGGCGGCCGAAAGCGCCAATCGAGAGTAACATGCATGCGGGTAAAATTAGACAATTGTTAACAAATAATGATCATGTATCTGATAAAAGGACGTCTATACATCCAGCGCTCGGGTCAGAAATTGAATTGGCAACATCTGGATTCTCAATAATTGAGATATTACACAATCCATTGACGGAATGGGGCCCTCGATTTTTACATACTCAAATATCTCCAGCACCTGTTTTATAATAGCAATCTCTTTAAAGACAATATAAGAGTAAATTTAATAAACAAGAGAATAGATTAGGTCATTAAAATCACTTCATATATTATAGGTACTTAGTACATGCTTTAAATGCTAGAGAAAAAAGTGAGTTTAGCAAAAAATTTCAAATATTTTAAAATGAAAGTTTGAAGAGAGTTAACAGATAATGAAAAAATTTGCCCAACGAATGCGAAAAAATTATCTTGTCATATCAAAATACTGTTGATAGTTTCAAAGTAAACCGCATACTTTGGATAAAATAACAATAATAATTCATTCAAGGTAAATAAAAAATTTCGAGAAAATAACAATAAATAAATGAATAAAGTTCTTCGTTTGTAATAAAAATTAATTAAAAACATCTGACATTGTACTCGATATTATTCGTAAAATTTCGGAAAATGAATTACACTTTTAAGGTCACATTTTTAAAAGTAAAATGCATTCAGAGAAGCAACAATTTATTTTTTATTTACTCATATGGTGTGATTCGATGTAACATTGAGGAAACATTATTACGTAAATACCATGCGTACAATACTAAAAAAAATGTTATGTAATACACCAAAAGTTAAAAATTATTAAAAAAAATGAATATAAAATTAATTAAACTTACTGATTTTATATAAACTTTTCTAAAAGAAGACTAGAATAGAAGATAATAAAGATAAAATAAAATAAAATTAATATTTTACCAAATAAACTTTAATAATACAAAATAAATAAAAATAATAAACCAATGCATTAAAAACAACACTGAGTGAAAACATTTGAATTTAAAATATTTATTTTTAATAGGTAAAAAAAAAAATAAAATAAACGTAAGTGATCGTATGATTCAAAAACGAATCATGTAACAAATCTTGGCACAAATATTATTAATTTTCGAAATAACAAGACGAATTTACGTCACATAATTATCAACACACTGAGACACTGTTGTAAAAACGAATTCATATGACCGTTGTCTATCAATCGAGAAACGAATACTTGTAAGTATTCGTTCATTGTAAAAATATTATATAGTTTTATTTTGTATTTGGTATAAAATATTTAACAAATTTTCTAGATTGATTTCAATAATATTATTATCGTATGGAAATGTTTTTAAATACTATTTCATTGCGACAATATTTATACATGTGCTTCAATTATTGTACATATAATTTTGTACAGTGTGTTACAAAATTAGTATATAATATTTACTTACCCATATCTAAAATCGGTAGGTAAAACTTTGTAACCGAAGAATAATACATGAGTAGGATTAAGATATTTTTCATCTCGTTGGTTACCTAGTAATATAGAATCAATTTTTTACCCAATAATTCTTCCATGATTCTTTTCAAATCAATTTTCTTCCAAAATCGTCGGTTTGAACCGTTGATCTCAAAGTATGTGGAAAAATGGTGCTCTCAAACAACTAGATCTACCTTATTTAAATTTGGCACTTTAGAACCGTTTATTTTCCTATCTCTTTCATTTTTCATCTTACAAAAATACAAAACATCAATAAACTGTACATAATATTTTTTTTCAAATTATGAACTACAATGATACAATTAGAGAAGTTAAAAACAGTATTCATTGCTTGAAAACACCGAAATTACCAAAAAAATTAATGTATATATTTCATTGAAATCCATCTAATAGTTTTTGAATATGCAGCATTAACTTGTTTTTAGTTAAAGCGCTTTGCACACTTTAATAAATGCGTGATATTTCGAAAAATATTCGTTGAATTGAGTTAAAATTTCAAGATATAATACTTCAAGAAAGTGCAACAAAAAATTAGTAAACATTTTAATATAAAAATTAGTTGATTTTATAGTATTAGGCTTTTTAGTTGATATTTACCAAAATGGATAATTATTATTTAATAATAACGTTTAGATAGTTAATTTGTACTTCCCATTTTAAGAAACGATATTAATTTGACATTAAGTGAAATCTTCAAGTATTTCACATTACTTGAGGAAAACTTGAAAAAGTTGAAACAACTTTCGTGATTTTTTTAGTATTAATTTCAAGGTATCAATTTACACAGTTCTTTCGGGAACAATTTCTTATTAATGGGTTAAGTATTATTTGAGTATTAAATGTTCCTGTTTTGTTGCGATTCATTGAGTGCATCACAGTCATTTCCAAGTTGGAACAGAAATAAGCCCTTAGTACGAAAAAATAAATGCCCATCTTTTGCACGCACAACTTAAGTTTACTTGACAAAAACATGGTAAGCCTTTTATGGGTACCAAGTCATAGATACATTTTTTAAAATGAAGAAGCAGATGCAGCGACATATAAATTGAACAGAACGTTCGATAAAAAAATTAGCCAGTAACCTGAAATCATATATTTGTTACTTAAAAACGCAATCTAAATGATAGGTTATAAATAAGCTGTGTTCCATCGAGAATTAGTTGGTAAAATATGGAGTACACCATTACAAGAAAAACGCCGTAGTAATTCTTTGCCGTCTAAAAATTGGACATAAAAACATCACACATAAACATTTAGTCTCCAAAGGCCATTTTTCCATCCATACAATTTCCACTTGTCGGTCCAACATATTCTAGAAGATTGTGCACTTTATAATATTCAACCATATGAACTTTTAAGCCCCAATTTAAATTAATGACATTCCTAAAGACGATTATAATACTTTAGCAGTCGAGAGTCGTGAAATAAATTTTTTAGAATCTATAAATTGATAAGTAACATATAAAAGCTGATTCTAGTTCTTACTTTTCATCTACAGTAATCTGTGGCACAGCTCTTGCCATCGTTGTGTGTTTTACTAAACTACTTTTATTAGAAGCATTGTTGATAAAATTATTTTTATTAATATCAACATTGAACAAAGTGGATGTGAAAACATTGTTTTCAATAAAAAATGTTACTTATTTCATACAGAAACCTTCTTATTTAAAATGTTTACCTGGCTCTTTTAAACAGCTGAAAACTTTATTTATTTAGAAGGTCAACGCCAAATTTCAATTTAATCTTCCTAAAAAGTTTTATTCTGAATTTTTTTTTTGTAAAATGTAATTTGTCTTTTGTTACACATAGTATGACGTAGCCACAGAAGATGAAACCACATTAAAGACGACTAAGAAGAGATATTGAAAATTTTTAAACTAATTTAATAACCAGAACCGTATTAAATAATGTTATCCTAATTAAGTATTCTACTTATTCCATATTATGTAAAAAATAAAACACTGCGAATTAACGAAATTTAAATAATTGGAATATTAAAATAATAGTTTGAAAAATTTGTTACAAAAATCTTATAGTCAAATAAAATAATAAATATTTTGGGCAACCTGTATAAGTTTTGGTTGTATTTTGGCAAAATAAATAATTTTTGTCATCAATGAAAGAGTTATCTACTGTTTTATTAGTAATTTATTTTTACCATGGACGTATAATAAAAATTATTTAATAAATTGTATCGAACGTTAAATTGTAGATATCATTATATTCTTTTATTGTTATTAGTAATAACAACCACTAATATTGTACTATATTAGTGGTTGTTATTTCTAAATAATAAATATAAAGGACAAAAAATGTCCTAAATTTTTTATTCTAAAAAATAAGTTTTATTCTAATAAAAAGAAGGCATTCTCAATTTCATAAGATATTTGACTGATCAAAATGGTAGAAACGGAGTGTCTATTTCATTTTTGGATATTTAATTTTAATTGATAATATGAAAATTGGCATTGGCCAAGGGTTCAGAGTTATTTATGTTTTTTCAGGCCTTTCAATAGTTTCCATACTTTATGGATCACGTGATTATTAGAATCAATAGACATGATATAAATAATTATATTGCAAAAAAATTGATAAAAACATATCATTTTCCTAAAATATCATTTTTGTATACAAGTATGTATAGAGTGTAATATCGTAAGTCACGTGCAATTTATGAAGTATGACATTTAATTCGTCTAATTAAAATAAGAAAAATGATTAATGAGATGAAAGTCAATTCGAACTACCATTAAGAAGATATTTTGAAGTATAAGTTCTAAAATTAGTTCTTAAATGAATTTTTGTGTACTTTAGAATATCGAACGTAGGTAAACTTTTTTCCTTGGTTTCTAGAATAGCTGCAGAAGATTATTAATACAAAGCCTTCAACTCTTCAAGTAACCAATGTATTGAACTACTGCAATTTCTACGGAGCACTTCGGTATATGAAAGTTAATTAGTTGACGTTTTCACTTATGAAATTAACGTTTTTTTATCGTATAGTTATTAGTATTAGCAGAGAAGAAACAGAAGCGTTAAAAGTAGGCATCGCAGGTTCTGTTTATTGATCCCTAAAATTATCTGATGATGTTTTCAGGTTGTCATTGATCTTGAAACAGCTGCGTTTATGGGCTATTGCACTACACAAAACTATGAAATTCGACCCTGGTCGGTCCCCACATGCGTAAGTGATTTTATTCGAAAATGTAACACGTTATATTTGAATTTCTCAGGTCAAAGAATTCAGTACAAGTAAAAAATAAATGAATTACACATCTTTACCAAAAAAATTTAATTTTATCTTTTATGGTAATTTATATCATGTTCAAAAATAAGTAGACTAAATGGTTTAAGTCTGATAATGAAAATAGCCTTGGATATTAATTTATTTGCCAATAAATTCATTTTATACTACATTTACTTAGTGGGTTTGACACACATTTAAAGTTTAAATTTTTACCCGACGAATGGGTAGGCTTATAATGTCTTTATCTGATCATTTTCCTATCTACATTATGTAAAATTTTTCAATTTTCGCGCCCTATAACTCTCAAATAATAACTCACAAAATATTTATCCAAATGTTTTAAGATTTGGTATGCAAAATATTTATATGAAACAGAGGGTTTGTCGAAGAGTTTAATTTCGAAAAAACATTTCTAAATATCATATCCATTTTTGAATTTTACCTGATAAATTTTTTTCGAGAATAACTCGATAAGCTCTCCGTTTTCATGTTAATTTTAAGCACACCAAATTTCATTACACAACTTAAGTATTTTTCGAGTTATTTTGACGCGAATTCTATTGAAAGAAATACTATGTATATTACATGTGATTTTTGTCAAAACTTGTTAAAAGCCTACTCCTTACATAATGGAATGTGCTTTATAGTGTGCAAGGAGTCCAATCCTTCTTAACGACTACGTTAGAATTGTAATATGAGTTCTGGTTATAAAGGATAAATGATATTACAAAATAATCAATATGGCGGTTGTGATTAAAATTATAGGGTTTTCAATACCGTTTTAGTGTTCCTTTGTAAATAATGTTAATAAATATCTTAACTAATTTCCACATATTAGGTGCCGTAAGAAACGTAACAGTCCATTAGAGTAGATGTCTGATACAGAATTTCCTATACTTTACATCAAAATGTTAAACTAGACTTAAACACATAATAAAATTTGAAAATTAAATTAAAATTGAATAAAAACTGAAGAAGTTGTTATAAGCTCCCAAATATTATTTTCTATCTTTTTTCTTGGTTGAAATCTAACGATGGTTAATACGTAAACTTTATGGGAATACTGATTGATGACGTCACTTTTATGTAGGACATTCTTTAGTTAATCAGGAGTTTGAAGGGCCATATCTGGTTTATGCTTAAAGATTAAGAAAAAATAACTTCAGTCAGTAGCGGATTTAGGCTTAGGCAGTGAGGCCCGGGCCTAGTGCGGCAAATTTTGAGGGGCAACAAAATTTTCAAGATGACTAAAATTTAAAATTGATTGGGTTTTCTGTAAACTGTAAGACCAAATTTTAAAGTTTATATTATTGTGCTGTTACTACCGAAACATAGTACCATTTTTAGGGTAGAATTTCTGGCTTCCGACAGGGCGCGGTGAATCCCAACCTGGGCCAGTGATGCCACTCACATCCAAAAACTTAACAGTCCAATATTTATATCAATATTTCCGTCCTGGCTGACATTGGACTGTCCGTCCGGCGAAATTTGACCGGTGGCCAGTCTCATGTCACAATATATATATATATATATATATATATATATATATATATATATATATATATATATATATATATATATATATATATATATATATATATATATATATATATATATATATATATATATATATATATATACTGTTACAAAAGAAAAAGGGCACCATATCGTCTCGAGCCTAGAGCGCCTTCAAACCTAAATCCGCTACTGACTTCAGTTCCAGATTCGTGAAATAAAGCCGCTTGAAATAAAGTTATAATGAAATAATATAAAAAAATCTAGTCATCATGCTCATTGTTTTTCTTTATTTGCTATTAATATTATCTATTATGCTTTTACTCAGAAGTGTCATTTTACTTGTAAAATATAATGATTTATAGTGATGATTCTAAAAATACGATGATTCTTCGTGCAGTTCGTAACATACCAAAGAGCGTCTTAAATTAATTAATTTCCGATGAGCAAGCGTTTTATTACCTGGTGTAAAGCAAACATAACGAGTTAGGGAAAATTAAAAACGTCGAGAACACCATATACTCGTATATGGATGTTGTGAAATGTGACTGCTTTTTACTAAATTCTTTACATTGATTGTGGGTCATTCTCAGTTAAGAGTTCGCTTTAGTGATAAAACGCAGCACGACAAAAATGTTAGAATTTTTCTTAACTTATTTATTAAAACAATTGATTTTTGCATGCCTGAAAGGTAATCCGTCAATTTTAACAATTTTTTATCATTTTAGAGAAAACTAGGGAAGAAACTCCTTTAGAAAAAGTTTTATAAAATATGAAAAATGCATAATATTGAATCTATATTAGAAAGTCTTGACTAAAAATTATGTACATGTACTTGCTTTTGATTAATAAGAAATTTTTTTTCGCTCAAAGAACAGTGCTCATGAAAATGAATAATTTACCGACCATCTTACAGATTTGAAAAATTCAAAATTTAATAGAGCTGAAAAATTCAAAATAAACAGTTCAATATTACCTCTGCTCAATATTTTGGCAAATTATGCGCAAGAGGCGATAAGCCAAGAGAGACACTTTTTCAGGTGAAAACAGAAAAAACATCACAAATACTATTGAATATTTAGATCAATCATCGCGTAATAAAATTGACCAGGGGAGAAACCATTTTCAGCGAGCTGTACTCAGAATTTCGGATGTCGTGATCAAAATGACTGACAGCAAGTGGAACAAAGATAATTTTTGCAACGTTGGTTATTAGTTTTTAATTAATTGTATTGTGATTAGGATTAATATCGCAGTCATCAATATCGTAAACACAATTTTTTTAAGATTATAAAAATGCCAGGGGAGAGATCTGAAAAATTTGAGTTTTTATTTATAACATTGCTATCGTTATTTATAGACTACGGCCCATGTCCAAAAAATGGATGGGTTATATGAACCACCAGGTGACGTATACAGGACGATACAAGAGCATAAAATAATAAGATTCAGCACTATGCCGTCACTTGTAAGCTGTCCAACTGATTACTGGTGAGAATTCAAAAGTGCAGATAGAGTGAGTATTTTTTGGTCATATATTTTTGTACGGCATTTTTACCATCATTATTTTCTGACAATTTCCAAGATAAATTTGGTTATTTCATTCTGTACGGCATCAGTTTCATACTGTTTCAATACAGTTTCTAACCCATTATTCCGCAACGCCGTACACCATGCGACAAGAGGAAAAAATCGAGGAAAAAACAAAAAAAGGAAATGTTTGGATAAGAGCTATAATAATTAATATATCAATGCATATAATTTACAAAATTAACCTAAAAAAATTACAAACTTAAGCCATTTTGAAAATTTGGTTTTGCTTTAATTATTTTTGAAGTAAGGCAGTACCATAGCTCTGTGGTTCACAAGACACCTATAGAATTTCAAAAAATTCATCCAATGTCAACATTTTTCATATTTAATAAATATTTGCGGTTAAAATAAATTTTAATATATCAAATTATAACATTTTAATTTAAAATTACTATTAAAAGACACTAATATTTTTAAGTTATTTCGACACAAATAATTAAAAATGCACAGTAAAATTGACAAATATTTAAAACAAAAAATTTAATAGTTATGTCATTGTGATATAAAATTAGAGTAACAAATTTTTAGAATTTTGCGATTTGTAGATTCGTTTTTAATATTTCTATTATCAATAATTTTAAGAAAAATTCAAAATATTTTCTGATTATTTTTTGTTTGGTTTTTTTTCCAATCGGATAGAAAAAATTAAGGATATAAAATGAAAAATGTGTCCGCCAGGTTAACCAAATAGCGTAAGATAATTTTTGGGGCAAGCCATTTAATTATGAAAATTATAAGTTTTTTTGCATTTGCTGCTATAACAATATTAACTAATTGTTAATATCCGTCCCTGTAAATAAGTTGTGTTATCTTCACAACACCACCTTATATTATAATTTATTGCTCGCGTAATTTTAATGTGTAATAATATTTAATGATAATAATATTAAAGATATTTTTTACTGGTATACAAATATTTTAATAACCTTATATCGCGAAAAATTGATTACAAATAGGTAATTAGCAATTTTTATGCAAACAGGTGGTCATATCAAATTTCAGTATTTAGTTTAGATATTGTTTGAATAAATATTTATAGCTATAAATAATACCAGTTTAGAAATACTTGAGTGGTCATATCAAATTTCAGTATTTAGTTTAGATATTGTTTGAATAAATATTTATAGCTATAAATAATACCAGTTTAGAAATACTTGAGTGGTTAAGATTTTTAGATTGCCAAAATAATTGTAACCACTCTATTCTAATTGTTACTTTTCAGCCACTTACAAGGTACGTATTCTTAAAAGTGAGATATCTGTAATAAAGACAATATTTGCGTGACTAAACAACTCTAGAAATATTAATCATAATCTAATTAAATTCATGTGCCATCTTTTCGATAAATTTTTCTTAAAAATGGATATAAATAAAAAACTTAATTAACTTTTTCTAAATGTAGTGTTTTTTTTTTTTTATTATTATTATTAATGAGAACTCAAGGATTTTCGAATAAATTTCATCTGATGATGGCTACTTTGTAGTCGAAATACGTATTTATAAAATACAAAATAATTTTATCTAGGAAATTGGGGAATTTCCTAGATCAATCTAGATCTCTTTCCTTGTTTTAATAATTTCATTCGAATTCTTATATTTTTTTAAATATTTTATTTTATATTTTAAACGAAGAATTGAATACAAAAATATTTAATATAAACATTATATACAATTTTACCAATAGGTGATTCAATTCTCAACAAGTGGTCTAGGTACGTCGACACGGCGAATAAGTAATAATAGGCCTTTTTCTGACCGCCGAATGAAATGGTTCCACGTTGATATCATTACGAAAAATTCCTATTGGGCTGGCAGTTCAAACTAATTTGAGGTTAGCCTAACGAATGGTTAATATTAAAATAGTTTATTCTATTAAAGGAGGCAGCTAAAGCTTTCCAAAGTTTTTTGTGGTCTTGTACCACTTGGAAAATTTTATATTTTAGAATAAAACAGTTTCAAACTATATTTGCAATGATATTCATAGGTAACAGTGAAGTACTAAAGATTTTAGTAATTCAATTTGTTTACAAAGGTAGATTCTAGTGTTCTACTTTTACACTAGTCTGCTATAGTCTAGTCAATATCGTTTATATCTAACAAAACGTTTCGAATAACTCGGATTGACTTGGAAATTTAACAGTTAGTAGGAAATACTTCATTAATCAAAAGTATCATTGTGCCGATATGTGCTTTGACTAGGGTTGTTTACTATCTCTCCAAGGGGGTGGACAAGTTTATGTTGAAAATAACCACAGAAATGGAACAAATGGTGAATATACTTTGAGAGTTATTGACGATTAAAAATTTTCACTTTTCGTCGAAAAAATAACGTTTTTTATCAGTTTGTCTCGAATGACTCGTAAAATTAACATCCTACGGAAAAAATATTTTCTATAGTAAATGGAGTTTGTAAAAAAAATTGAATATACATATATTATTTATTTACGAACGATATTTGTACCTTTAGGTACGATATTTGTACCAGATACAAAAATATTCTGTATTTATTTAAGTAACCCATACAAAAAATGAGGATCGGCCCATTAATGGGCCAAGACAGGCAGCCGATTTAAAAGTATCGGCCAATGATCCGAATATATCATCGGCCCAAGACTGGGCGAGTATCGGACTGTAAGACATGCCGATATCGGATCCTATGATCGGCCGAGCATAGGATCCAAGCATCTGCCAAACGTACCGATATCGGATCCTATGATCGGCCAAGCATAGGATCCAAGCCTCTGCCAAACGTACTATTATAAATAATTATTTTTAATTTACAAATAAAAAAAATTTTTTATTTAGAAACATTAATCTTTATTCGATAAATATATTAATTTATTATACTAAATTATTTTTTATTTTAAGAGTTTTAAAAGAATATTGCACTGCAATTATAAATATAAGTAATACAACATTAAGTGAGTTATTAAAAAAGAAAATAAGTAATTTTAGTATAAAAATTAATTATCATTGTTGTCCTCGTTATTATTATTATTATTATTATTATTATTATTATTATTGTTGTGTTGTTGTTGTTGGTTGTTAATAGCTCGTTGACGGCGGCCTCCATCCCTGTCTCCTGCATTAGCAAGAAAACTGCCGATCTTTACTCTTAACGATTTGGATTGATCCAAGTCCCCAAACTTTTCTTCAACAACCTCTGAAATTAGAAATATTTATAGATAAAACATAACTTTATTCAGGTGTAGATTTTAAACATATATATCCTACCTTTTAAACAAATGTAAGTGCAAGTAGCACTAAAATTGTGTTTCCCGATACCACGTACTTTCTTCCCAGTGCCAGAATAATTCAATTGTACGGTAGGTGTAATTACCTCAGATAAAGTTTTTCGTATTATAGTTACATCTGATTCCCCGTACATAATAACTTTGAATAAATTCTTCAGTTTCTTCTTTTCGTCGTCAGTTTTCAGGTCGTTCTCAAAAAACAAAAATTGCGCCTCCATCGTTGATGGGGAATATATTTTTATAAGGCTCCATAGCAGTTGGTTTAGAAATGTTTGGAACATTTTCCCCAGTTTTCATTAAAACTTGAGTTTTAATTCGTTTAGCTTCATTTTTTATGACATAATGGAAACAAATTTTTTTTCCGCGATACGAGCAATATTCAATTTGTTTTTTTTAAATAAAAACCATAAACACTTACCAAACAATATATCATCATAATTAATATGAGTTGAAATGGCTTGCTGATTTCCTGCCTCTCCCTCAAAGGTAGAATGAACTTCTATAATGAAAAAAATCAATAAAAGACATTGTATAATTATTCAACTATTATAAACATACCTTTGACCTTAAATGATTTTGCATGTTTATCTTTTTCTGAGCATGCATCTGTGCTCTGACAAGTAATCGAACTCATTGATTCCACATGATTGAGTTCATCTATAATATCATCATTTTGAAGTATAACAACATTGTTGAGATCAGAATCTTGTTCATTTTTGGAACCAGCATCACTGCCGGTTTCTGTCTCAACATTTCGAGTCATTTCTGCTCGTTTTAAACGACGTCGTCCTCTCTCTAATGTATCTGAAATTATATCATTTATTATTTAAGTATAATGATTTCGTCAAAAATATTTATAATTGAATAATACGTAATAAACATGATACTGCATCTAACTGACATGAAATATACTGAAAAATTTTTACAAATAATAAATGACAATAAAAAGAATTTTTAAAAAATTAGCACTTGTTAATTTTTTCAATTTCTAAAAGTGAAATTTTTTTAACAATAATTTAATTGTTATAATAAACTAAAAAAATTTCATATATCTGCTAACTTCAGTGTCATTAATAAACAACTATTTAATTCAAAAATTTCAGTAAAAATTAAATATTATAGAAATATACTAATTAACCCATCGATGCAGCATCAATCTGCGATGTCTAGAAAAAAAGAACAAAAATAAACTTGCTACTTACCAGTGGTGGAAATAATTTCGATTTCACAGTGTGGCCATCTTTCTTTTGATGGTGACAAATTTTCCAAAAATTCATCCCGTTTTTTAAGATCTTTTTTGGTATTAGGGTACGAGCATACGAGTTTACCACCATCATAATTGATCCAAGAAGATGGAATCAAATCACTTTCCCAGGAACAACCACCTTTTTTTGGTAAAAAAGCAATAATTGTGTATTGATCGACTTGTATGCCAGTATGCTCCTCATCATAAATAACGTTAGCCATCTAAAAAAAATTAATTTAACCGTTATAATTTAACAAGAGTAACTTTCGAACATTACCATAAGAATTTAACAATAAAACAATGAAAGAAATAAAAAAAAAAGCGTAAATTAACACACATTAAATTTTCAACATCAGTAAAAAAATAAATAAATTAATTAATTAGTTTGAAACCAGTTATAAATTATCAAAATACTTACGTTGTAAATTATACCTGTATACAGTATACTGTTATTTAAAGTGGACTAAATATCAAAGATTTAAATTAAATCGCAGACCGTAATATCAATGAACAATTTTAGTGCAAAAAAAGTTATTTTTTACAATAAAATGTATTTTTTTATTCGTAAACAATAATGAAATTTTAGGTTAAAAATTAAGAGTTAAAATGGTTTATCCGCAAGACATAAACTGTGAACGTGTGAAAGGTTTAAAAACAAACGCGAGGAAAATCGCGTCTCGATAGCTGCCTTAAGTTTCATATACGTACAGACACACACACAACATTTCTGAGAATTTTTACCACCACACATACACATATACTGACATCTCTTTATGCACACTAACTTGTTTCATCTATAGCTAATCGATATATGTATATTTATTTTCACGTGGTGTTGTTTACCTTCACTTGTAATACGTATATTACTTTTTTATTTTCGTTGAAAGGCTCAGGTTTAAAATATTTCCTAGAAATATGGCAAAACAACGTTTGCCGGGTCAGGTATTATTAATATATAAGTATTCATTTGACTGTTAAACTAATAACAAAAATAGTTCAAACGTTACGTTGATACCCAACTATACGTCGAGTATCTAAGGTATTAACTCTGTTAGTATTTATCTTCACTTGTTATAATTAATATTATTTTTAGGACAGTTTTTGGAATATTTCAAGGTATATTAAATTAATTGTAAATATTTATAAAATTTTATTAGAAATCTTATTTTTGTAAGTTATAGACAATGTGTATTACAAATTTGCATTGATTTAATATAAACGTAAAAAAAAATTACCTAAGTGTGGATGGTATTAATTGCTTTCTTTGTTTAAAAAAATGCATAGTTTAATTTCATAATAACTAGTATTAACACATCTCAATTATAATTATTAACTTTTTCTTTCAGTCTTTAGTAATTTTAAATAAAAGAAAATTTCAGATATTAGAGTATTAAATTTTTCAAAATTATGGCTTAATTAAACAAGGCTTAATTAAATACATTCAGTTTTTAAACAATAAATGTACGTATTGCGTTTGTCTTCGCCATATGAAATCGTTCAAAATAAAGTTTCATTTATGTTTATTTTGGTCATTGTATTAAGTGAAGATTTCTGATAAAAAACGAATATGATAAACTTTTTTTATGCAAATCTAAAATACCATTTATAAAATTGTTACCAGTGCCAGATTAATCGACCGCTGGGCCAGTAGCAAATGTGACCATAGGGGACCACAAATGGTATTACGAATTAAAATTTAGGAACTAAATAAAATTTAACATAAAAAAAAAAATTTTGAAGATGGTTGACCCTAAATGCTATCCGTAAAACTTCCCGCTAATTTCATACCTAAGCACTTTAACTTTAACATATTACAATGTTTTTGAGTCTAAAATTTTGTTTTTGAGCATTAATGTTAAAAAAAACACTAGTTTCCGAATATTTCGTTAACGATATCTCTCGAACAAATCAACCGATTTTCATGTTCTTGGCGGCAATCAACGTGGTTTTTTGAACTTTAATAACTATTTTCTTTCATCAAAAACTTTCCGAAAAAAAATGTCAAAGCTATGTAAAAAAAAAAAACACTTTTTTAAGAAATTTTACGTTTACGATATCTCTCGAACGAATTAACCGATTTCATCCGGATTGGCGGCGATTATGGTCATGGTTATTGCTTTTTAGAGCACAAAAAGGCAAGGCACTTCAGGCGCGAGGCCCCTAGTATTTGCTAATTCTGGACATGGTTAACCCTGCAATGATTGTTATCATTGGGCTATAAAAGCGTTTAAGGCTTTAAGTGTAGTCCGAATTTTCAAAATACTTTTGAAATAACTCTAAACATTGTAAGTTTCAAATCAACCGACCAATAGTTTTCCTGATAGTTTATATTTATTGAACGATTTACTGCAACGCACCGTGTCTATAAGCATGTTAATTAAAGCACCTTGATTAAAGCTACGGATAGACACACATGATAAGATTCTCTGATTTGAAAATATGATGTAACTCTAAGCATGTATTTGTTATAATTCGTATACTGTAAATATTACACATAAGAAATCATATTTTTTTATCAGAAATTTTGATAAGAAAATCTTATCTTGTGCGCAGAATTTTTTATAAAAATTTCCTACAATATATGCGATGATATCCGGTGATATCGTGATGATCGCACGTGCTTGCTGATCAGAATGTCTTATACGAATATCTTATAGTCGACGCTGAATGAAGTGTGATTAGATTCTCATAGGACTGCCCGATGATGCGCCTTGACCATCAGATTTTTAGATCAAGAAATCTTATCATGGGCGTTTACCCTATATTTCCAAATCTACAAGAAGGATTTAGTTAAAATTTATACATTTTAAAGCAAGCATAACAAATTTTTTCTTTGACAGAAAAATTTAATTATTTTCTAAACTTTTTTTTCTAAACAAAAGAAGTGTGGTTTTTGAAAGAAAAAAAATCGTTATCACCACGAATCGAAATTTATTGAACGGGGTCCAATAAAATCAATATTTTTTCTTTCTTATCAGAAAAAATAAAAATAAAATAAAATAATTACTTAATATTTCCTTTTTTACGCCTCTGACTACAACTAAAAGTTTTCAATGAAATTGTCATAGATAACTTTTTAGTGGTTAATAACAAAAATTTGTTTTATAATCGATATTTTCGTTCGGCTTCCATGATGAAATTTAAATGTTGAGGAACACTTATAAATGTTCCATATTGAAATGAATCACAAGTTACACCACCTTTTCCCGGATTTGCACTTACAACTGCTCCAATGAAATATCTATTATACTTTTTAAATGCTAGTCCACCTCCACTATCACCAGTGCAACTGCTTGTACCTATAAAAAATATTTTTAATATCTGAAATGATTTACTTTGGTTGATTATTTTTAAACCTACCATTTCGATATCCAGCACAAATTGTATCAAAAGTTATAAACGGTCGGAAGGTTTCTGGCATTTGTTGAAAACAAGTATCGTAGTCAATGTATGGTAGTTGTACTCCTTTTAATATTTCAGCAGGCGAACCAAATTCTTCAGTTGAGCCCCAACCCGCCATCTAAAATATATGAACTTTGTCATGGCTTTCAGAACTATATTGATTAATTTTAACTTACCAACCCAAGTGATCCGTTGACAAATATACTTTCATAGAGTTTTTTACTCCAGTCGACACAAGCTGGGCGTACAGAAGGCGATAATTTTATTGTTTTCTTTAATATTATAATTGCAATATCATAAGCAAAATTACTGTCTTCAGCATGAAATTTTTCTGGTAATATAACTTGTTTAATCTAAAAAATTAAAAATATTTTATTTACATGGTTCATTAAAAAATATTATTACCGAATACACAAAAGAAGAATACATTTTAATTTTCGAGTGGGAAATTTAAAATAATGTTCAAAACAAACTTCGGTTTGAACCTGTATAAATTCGTCACAATTTTATTTTATTATTATATGTATATGCCAAATTTCAACTTTATATCTCGTATTTCTGCCGCTAGCGCCGCCATATTGAAAAAATTGCGCCGAAAAGCAGTTTTTTGATAATAACTCCTTTCTGGCGCATTTTACAGGACCACATAATTTTATGTTGCTCATGTTCACAGAATAATTCAAGAAGGAAATATAAAAATGTTTGCCAGGAATGTAAAAAATATTAAATATATATTTTTTTAAATCGATAGTTTCGGCGTACGAGCACCGTAAACTTTGAATAATAATCTTATCAACACAATCAATTGCTTTTGTTTGTGAATTAAAATGGATTAGAATTATTTAAAAATAAAAAAGAGTATTTAAATATTGTTCCATAGAATGAAAACCTACCTAACTACTAGTCTACCATGTCTAGCTAGTCTGTTATGTCTCCGCAGGTATAAAGGAATGCGTCCCTTTCGTGTCAGGCCCCCTTCTTTCCCTTCTAAGAAACATCTGGCCCCAGCTGAGCTCAATAGAAATATTTAGTCTGAGTCATCAGTATACGTTTATCATTTAACAGTGTCGTTTGCATTTACAGAGCCATGGCTTCTAATGAAGTAAACTGCTTTATTTGTGGTGATATACTGCAAGAAAGTGAAGTTATTGAAGTGAAGGAAAAAGGAATGGAACTGTGGTGGTTCTTGCTATAATTCGCCATTTCCGTCACAAGACGACATTGAAAAAGAAGAAACGGACACTATTCTCGAGCAAATAAACGATGACATCGAGAACGAAGAGGACCACGATGAAACTGATGATCCCATCGTCGATGATGCCGAAGAAACTTCCGTCTTCGATATTTCAATCGGTATTAAAGACGATGAAGACCCAACATCTGGTCCGTCAAGAAGAATGAAGCGACGGAAATTGACCTAAATACTTAAATAGTGAGTCAGATGTGGATTAGACCTACTGGGGATACCACGATAAAAAAAATGCGCCGATTTCTCTACCTCATGGTGGTGTGGAAACGAGTATTTCTGCCGAAACGTATATTGAATTACACTTTACGGCGCTCCTACGCCGAAACTATTGATTTTAGGAAAGAAAAGGTTAAGACATAAATTGTAGGAGAATTTTCTCTACTTTTATTTTGTATAAATATGTTTTTCCTGTAAAATGCGCCAGAAAGGAGTTATTATCAAAAAACTGCTTTTCGGCGCCATTTTTTCAATATGGCGGCGCGAGCGGCAGCCATACGAGGTGGCAAAGTTGAAATTTGGCAAGAGCATCTCAAAATCTATAAAATTGCCAAATTTCAAAACTCCCGGAAAACTTTCCAGGTAAAAATACTAAATGACTGTACTAAAAGTATAGTATTTTAAAAATATACTGTTAAAATTTGGTGACGAAATTTCGAGTATTTCTGTATTTATAACCCATTACAAGGTCAGGTAAGTAAAAGGTCGGTGGGATGGACTCTTTTGTTCGTTTGTCGCAGCTGCTAATTTTTTTTGTTTTAATTTTCATTTTTGTATAGTTAATAAGCAATAAAATAAGTGTAAAAAAATTTGAAAGCATTAGTCATTACTTTCATATACAAAAATTTTTTTAAATAGTTCAAATTTTAGGCCGCTAGACCACCGGGTCCCCTTAAAAAAACATACAAATTTGAAAAATTTAATTTTTGAAGAACATATCGAAAATAAATATTTTCAAGTGATTGACTAACTCTTACTTACTCTTATTTGCTTGAAAGATTTCTTGTATGATATAAGTGAGCACAAAGAAATTTGTCCTAAGGAAATGAAGAGCAGTTTCAAATAATGATATATCGATCAATTTACTGCCCAACCCGCTTAGTAAAAGGCTCTGAATAAAGACCAGATGGCAATGTTTTAAAATTGACGAGGTCAATGAAAGGATTTTGTGAAATTCAACTGCAAACAGGGACAAGACGGGTTTACATCACACAAAAGTATGAAATTATTTTTCTGTGAAAACTTTCCAAAACTTTAACGAAGGAGGCCAATTTAACGGAGGTATTAGAATTTTATAACGTGAATATACTGGCCAAGTATATTTCCGAAGGATTCGCCAGTATATGGTGTCGATATAGTAGTAAACTGGTTTATATTGAGGCAAATACGCTAAATATGCTAAGAACAAAATTTCCTAATTATAAACTGAAGGTAGTAGTTCCATAATGTATTTTATAATTAAATTACTTTACTGTTTTATTGAAGCTATTTGAGTTTCAGTTACAAATACTTAAATGTGCTATTGTACCTGATATTTTTGAGCACGATCTTTTGTGCTGTACCAATTTCGATATAGTTTTCCAACGGCCACTGCCCACTTCTTTAGTTCAATATTTGGTTTTCCATTTTGGAAATCCCAAAAACAATGAGCAGCAGATAAAATAATATTTTCTGTAATTATTGTTCCTCCGCACCGTTGTTCATAATTGTCTTTGGTTGTTTCTCTATAATAAAGACCTGCATGCCATGGAAATTCACCTTTTAACGCTGTGTACCCACTTACAACTAATGGTTGACCTTGGGGTGTTATAGTTCCACAAACTATGCACAAATTTTATCGTTTTATTTTAATTATAAAAATGTAGGGACTTTTGTAGAAAATTTTTTTATTATGTAAGACTTAATTATATATACAATAAAGTTGTGTAATAATTATCATAAAAGTTTCTAACGACGCCGTTGACATATACATTGTTCGATCTGTAGTGATATAGATAAAGATTTAAAAAAAATAATGTAAGCATTTTTTTTTAAATTAATTTATTGTTGTGTCAAATTGAACAAAAATTATCTTTAGTATCCAGTATCATTGGGTATCAAATTGTCAAATGCGTTAAATTTACGTTTCTTTGCCACTTTGTGAGTATAACTTAGAAACGATTTTTAATTAAAAAAAATTATTTATGTACTAATAGATCGTTACTTGATAGTTCCTAAGGTTTAGCAATCTGATTCCTAAGCTCATTTTCAAGTCAATCAGAACAAAATATTATAATGGCTAAAGATTGAGTTATTTTAGATACTATTCAGTCTTCAACCTTCCACACCCCCGTAAAAAAAATAAACTAAAATTTTTTTGTATGTACCGTATATTTGAATTGTTTTAATGGAAATAATTTTTTTTTGTAAGCTTGACAACACAGGATTTATTTATTTGGTATTATGAGCCACCAAGCAATCTATTCGTTAGACAAATAAAAAGAATGTATTATATCAAGGTTGGAAAATGGTGAATAATACAATTTTTAATTTGAAAATTAAGATACCGCTTTTTTTTTTTTAATATTTATTGTGGCCAACAGCTGAACAGACTGGGAAATTCAACTAAAAGAATATTTAAACTCATTTCTATCGTTAATAATTCAACGCCAATAATTATCATAAACGTGCTATGTAACATTTCGGTGATGCCTTAACAGAAATTGTGATATTGTCTATTATTATTTATGTGTGTTGGTGTATTAAAAATATAATGCATAGTGAATTCTGAAACAACATATACAGCTATTGCAATTCTGTGATACAATAGTATACGTAATTTAAATACTTTATCAGAATACAGGGCAGCCATTATTTGTGTATTTTTCGAATAATTCTATAAAAATTATTTTTATTATAATAGCATATTAAAAAATTATATGCATTAGGTAATTAAAACCTCTGTTCGGCGATCTGATTTAGGTGTGTTATTGTTAATAAAAGACACTATTTATGTTATTATTACCAAGTGTTTGTGTAGTTACAGTAATATTACTTACTAGGATTACAATCGTATAACTTATCACTCCAGGCTCCATCGTACCCACATTCTATGCCATTGTAAGGTTGGTAAATAAAATCTTTTATCTCAAAAGAGTCTCTACATTTTACATTAGCAATAGTTCCAGCATATGATTCATTGCAGGGCACTGGTTTTTGATGATAATGACATTCAATGTCATGGTATCTTGTACTTAAACTTGAACAAATTTCTAAAAAATATTTAAAAAAAAAAGTTAAAAACAATCGTAGGGAAAATTCTAGGAATATTTTCAACGAATAATAACCTACTCTTACAAGTTGGAAAGGGATTCGTCCATTTTTTATTTGCGCAAACAATCACTTGCTGATCTGTTCCTATTGAATATCCTTTATTGCACGAATAACTTAAAATTGTCCATTCTGGCACAATTTCAAACAAATTATATGTTTTTCCAGTACTGGTTTTCATAACACCATTTTCTGGTTGAGGTGGAAAATAGCATTCCATTGCAGGTACACTAAAAAAATTATTTTTGAATGAGGATAATATAATTATTTCGGTGACGAAAAAATAATATATGAAGAAACTTATTGCTACCAACATGATATAATATAAAAGATACACCAAAATCCATAATGGATACAGAATTCGTGATGGATGGATTTGTTTACTAAACTATATGTCGAAATGGTCTGACGGATTGAATTAAAGTTTGGATATTAGATGAAAAATGTTTCTAATCTTAATCATGTTCATATTTTCTGTAGAAACAAGATATATATATGTATATATATATATATATATATATATATATATATATATATATATATATATATATATATATATATATATATATGTATATATATATATATATATATATATCAATATTATTGTTATCATATGTGGATGTCATCCATTATTTTATACTTTCAAAACATAGCCAATTTCAACTTTGGTTCGGGAACTATCAGCGTGTGCTTCGTTTACTGAATCTAAGAATTTTTACATTTGACATAACTTTTTAATTATACGGAAAATATGAAAATAAAAATTGTTTTGTTATAAAATTAAAACATGATCTCTCCAATTATTACAAGAGAGAAAGTAGGATGAAAAAAATGAATAAGTAGTACGGTTCACTTTACGAAAGATTTCACATAAGAGCAGAAAATGATAATGAAATAAAAATAATTTTTAATTTATACTTTTTAGTCTGTTATAAAAACATGCTACATTAAAAATTATTTTTATTTTATTAATTCTTTATCAATATTTTTTAGCAACTATTTCCGTCATCGAAAGAACAACTAAAAGTAAGAAGAGAGTATTTACTTGTTTGGTATGTTTTGCGCTTCGAATGAATTTACACATTTAAATTGATCTGTACAAGCACCATATCTACATCGTCGCATATTTGGAGCACATTTCGTATTCTTACATTGTCGATATGTTTCGTCGGAACCATCATCACAGTCTCGAATTCCATTACAAAGTTTTTCTTTTTTTATACATAATCCACTGTTGCATTGAAAATGATTTTCCCTACATTAAAAGTAAACAAAAAATTCATGAGAGACATATTACTGTACATTAAACCATCCTCGTAAAATATTATAGCATAAGGTCTGTTAATCTTTAAATGAATTGTATTTCAATTTTTACACTTAAAATATAAATATATAACAAATTTTTGGTGTAGATTGTTATTGAGTCATCAAATTACTCAATTTCTACATGCCTGTCACCAAAATAAATCAAAAACGAAAAGAGATAGCGAGTTGAAATTTTGCTGTTATACTTTAAACATAAAAAGTAAGATAAAATTCGTAAATGAGTGAAATCGGTCCATTGAATCCAATGGATTCATGATGATTCATGATCTAACTTTTAAATTCTTTAACATAGAAGAAAAAACCAAAGAACTTCAGCTCAAATTTAGCAGTAATAAGCACATAGTTATTACTGCTAAATTTATAGCAAAACTTTCCTTTGAACCTCAATTATTTTTCTAATATATCAATTCAAAAAAATATTAAATGACTAAAAAGTATTAAAAATTTCTTACCCGCATATAGCTCTAGTAATATCAATATCAGTACCACAATTGATTTCATCTGAATAATCAAGGCAGTCAGGCACACCATTACAACGACTCGTTGATTCTATACAAGCACCATATTTACATGTAAACAAATACGCTGGGCAGCTAGAGAATAGAAAAAAATAAGTTTTAAAGAAAAAGCCCTACTACGATAATGTGCCCGTACGAAAAAAACAATAGTATGCGAAATTAAAGTAATGTTCAGAGAATAGCCATGATCCCATGATATTGACGAAAGAGTTTTTTATACTAAACAATACATATTAGAAGTGATAGGTGTATTATTTACAAATAGATTACCGTAGGAGGGCTTTAGTTGTCTTAAACGGTATTATTATTTAAAATATATTTGAGCCAGTGAATAATCATCAATTTAAAAAGTAAGAGTAGGGGCACTAGGCTAGTTCCAGCACAGTTTGACCTATATGTAGGATTGACCTATATACTACATAATTGTTACATGTCAACGACCTTACTTCTTAAATAAATGTAAGGGGGTTGTCGTGGCCTTGTGGGTTAGTCAGGTTGACGTGTCTAGATCGTTGACATGCAACAATTATGTATAGCACATTAAACACAGGTCAAACTGTGCTAGAATCATTTCCCTAATATTTTAAAATCCCCCAATATCATTAAAAAATACAAGGTCACGACAACACCCTTACATTTATTTAATAAGTAAGGTCGTTGACATGTAACAATTATGTAGTATATAGGTCAAACCTATATATAGGTCAAACTGTGTTAGAATCAGTTCCCCTTCTAGTTCCCCTACTTACACGCATTACTAAAAAATAAGTTTAAAAGAACTAAAATCCCTCTACGGTAATGTGCTTTTAAAAGTACGTAACACGAAACTATTTTTATCCAAAATTTGATAATTTGATGTCCAAAGGATAGCCATAGTCGCATGTCACCTGTCACCTTTAATATATGTTGTTGAGTACAAACAACTCTTTTGACAATGTAGCAATCGTCCACGGTTTTCCTCTAGTCATCCTCACATTATCAAATTTCGGATAATAATATTTTCTTGTTTCGTACGAGCCTATTACCGTTAATTTTTTTGTTTAAAATATTTTGGAGTTAAGTGGATGCTATTAATGTATATATTTTGTATCCATACTAATTGTGCTCTTTCATTTTATACCCCAACAGGACACATTTGAATAAAAATATATGATTATTTTTTGGATGTAACATCTTTTATGATTATTAGTGCATGATACACGGTGCATCAATGATAAAATTATAACCCTTAATATAAGATACTACCTATATTCTACCTATATACTATCTTCTTTCTTAAATTGCTAAGTACTTGTAATCTTGGAGAGTATATCCGAATTTTTCCACAAGTAGTAGGTCACTATGTATTTTTATTTTGTTTTAATTATTTATTTGTTTTTTTAATAATACATTTTTCAGATTGAGTATAATAATAGAATTCTTTTTAATAAAAATTAGAATACAGTTTTTAGTTTAAATTTCACTTCAATGGTAATGGATTTTCAACCAGAGATTTTTTAACAACTACAGATTAAATTATTTCAGTTAATCAGAAGTATTATAATTTATATTACTTACGTAAAATTCGAGCACACCGAATAAGTTTCATCGGAATTATCAGGACAATCTTTGATACCATCACATATTTTATCAATTGAAATACAATCACCTGATAAACATGCTTTCATCCAGGCATTTCTGAAATATAAATTAATTACAAATACTTTCGTTTGAATATTGATTATTTATCATTTAGGTAAAATTCATGTACATATTTTGTGAATATGATCTCGTTTGGATGAATCAATTAGAAGTTACATGATGACGTTTAACCCTTCCTTACTAATCATGTCCTAACTACTCATTAATTAATTGGATACGCTAAAAGTTTTATAATTTCAAAATTACACAAAATGTAGTTATAATATAGTATTCATTTAAGCTGAATTCTATTGGACAGTGGAATGCTGTCTACGTATAATAAATGATTATATATTGTTTTATAATTGTTTTCATTATCAACGTCACAATAATTCAAAGTAACAAATCGTCAAAAATAAAACGATACGGTTTTTTCGAATTAGAAAAACGATTATTACAGACGATCTTGTTCCTACTTTTGGGAATCAATGAAAGGCAGTACCATGTACAACTAGTACAAGGTATATCAATATTATACCAAATCATAAAATAGATTCAAAATTGCTTTTCACCCAAATTGACGTGAGTATAAGTAATCGGAAATTATAAACTTCCTTTTTCAAGTGATATGAAATTTTAAGGTTTTGCAATTTAAATGTTTTGGATTTTTATCAAAAAACATAAGTATTATATCAAAAATACATTGCATATGATTATATCAAAAAATTAATTTAATCGATAATGTTGGTCAGTTAAATTATCGGTATCAAATGAATGTGTGTTGTTTGATAATAAGCTACTCATCATACAATAATAACTGGTTATGTGAAATAAACATAAAAAAGACTGTTAAATAAGAAGTCCACTTTCGAAGTCTAGTAGGAAACATCTAATTAAAACAAGTACAGGTTTTAATTATAATTTTTAATAATTACTTACTCGCATTTCACAGGATTAGTTTTACAATCCACCTCGTCTGAGCCATCTGCACAATCATTAATTCTATTGCATACGGATTTTATTGGAACACAAGCACCATTAGAACATGAAAATTCGTTTATTTTACATCTGGAAAATAATGTAAAAGAATTATTTTGTAAACTATATATTATGCGATACAGGAGTATATGCGGGTCTTTTTGGGACATTTACCTTAGAAAATCAGACCCGAAGTTAAAAAGACCACTTATGAGAAATCGTTAAACTATGAAAACTACTTCAATAAAAATGAACTCTGTATGAAGTATAAAAGACCCAGTTTATGTTACGGATCGAATCCAGATTCTAAGATATAAAGTGTAAATTTCATACGGTTTAACTCTTATATTATATATCATCCGAATTTTACTTTAAAAATTTTAAAGAAGATGTAAACTTAAGACTATGTAAGCATAGAAAAATTTTTAAAAAATATTTTACTACAAAGATTTTTTATATACAAATAAGAATTAACCTAGAAAGACATCTAGGTACATTTTAAAGTAAAACAACCTTTTATCATACATTTTGAAGAAGTTACTTGCGATTTTTTATAAACATCTGAAATAGAAAATACCTTATATTCAAAACCAGAACAAAACATTTTCGAATGCGTTCGTATTAATAGTGCAAGGCTTCTTAGAGAAATGTCTAATGCTCAAATGTTAATTTCATATTCAGGATAATATATATATATATATATATATATATATATATATATATATATATATATATATATATATATATATATATATATATATATATATATATATATATATATATATATATATATATGTATATATATAGAATGGCTGGATCGATTTTGGTAATTTTGTTCTTGAAATATTTGTGGAAGCTCAAGGAAGGTTTAAACATATATAATAAGTTTTTTCGAATACAAAATGCTCTTAGTTTTGAAATATCTTTTGTCTTTTTTTTTTCTTACATGTTACAAATTCTATTAGCATCATTTCCATAGAAACCAAAATTTAAATTTGAAATTTAAAATAAAACTTCTTTATCTCTTCTCACTAGCAGTATATAGAACTGTCAACTGTATAAAGTGTGCATATCGCATTGTTCAAGTATCACCGGTATCATTCGTTGTTTAAGAGGACCATATACCTTTCATCAAGTGTAAGGGTACCACAGCACAAATTATCGGGTGAACGCTTTACCGGATGTACGCCACCAAATACCAGGAAAATACCGGGTGCACACTAAATACCGGGAATCCGATAATAGAGGATTTTCTGAAATTCTACCTCTAAGGGTCTTAATCTTAATCAAAACATATTCTTTGAGATAGGTTTCTTGATTAAATGTGGATCAACTTCATTTTTTTTTTAAATGAAAATATATTTTTAATGGCAGATTCGAATATTATGACCGAAATTATAATTTTACCTAGGAAAAAATTTGTTATTATGCACGTATTTAAAACTGTGAGCAAAACTAACAGGCGTCTCTTATATAAAAATGATTTTTTATACGAAGACTTAAGTTAAAAAAAAAATACCAAAGTTGCTTAGATTTTAACAGAGATTTGATGAGAATTATTTTTTAGTTTTTTATAACTTTCTTATTCTCATTTTGGAGAAAAATGAACGGGAAAATAATACCTTAATAAAACCACTATCAAAAATGTTTCCGACAAATAAATGTAGATGTGAAAAATCGCTAAAATTTTAGCAATTTTTCGCATAAACAAATAATTTTGTATAAAGATAGATATCTGCTAATATATGCACATATTTTAAAAATTATGCATTTAAAAGAAACCATTTCAAGACGAAAGTTTATTTTTTTGAAGTAATAATTTCATTTAATGTTTGCTCAAAGCTAAACAACTTTGCATTAAAATATTTGTTTGTAGACGAAGTTAATTTTTTGTATGAAATCCGAATATGTTATAAAAGAACATAGGATTCCATTAAAAAAATATAAAGTTGACCCACATTTAACCTACGTTCTCAATGTTAAAATAAAGTTGTCGTGAATACTATTGGCTCTAATTGATTGAGAAAAGGCTCACCACTGGTTCATAATACACAAAAAATATAATATTTTATTAAAAGTTCAAAAAGTTTTTATTGCACTTGGAACAACACACACAATTATTTCAAAAGAGGGAAATTAAAATAATTATGAAAATTTAAATAACTCATCATATTTTTAATTCAATTTTGAGTTTCAAATTTTCCTATTATGATAAAAGATAAAATATTCTCTCTTTACAAAATCTTTGTGTAAAAAAATCTTTTACAAACTTGAATGAATAATTTTCTTCCCCTTGATCAATTACTTTCCAAACGTATTATAATTCGACAACACAATTGACTTCGTCATGCGAACCTTCTTCACTTAGTTATCACTGGGCACTACTAACTGACCACTTTGCCTCACCTTATATACCCGTAAACGAAAATTTCAGAGAAAAACAATTATTATTTTTATAAAATTGTTACATAATTGGAGCTATTCATCAAAACATCACATCTTCTAGTGATTTCCGGGATTCATTTATTCAATTAATACGATAGTTATATACTTTTATTTTTAGAAATTCATAAAAACGGTTAAGTATATGTATTTCAAATAAAAAATGGTTATATAACATACAATTAATTAGAACAAATTTTTTTTGTTCTCAAATCTGTATTATATAACACTAGCAAATTTTATTTTAATAATATTATAAACAGGAACCCAAAATTTTGAAGTAAATTGACCTACACTATACCTATCAAAGTATAAACTTGATATTATTCGATCTTTTTAAAGGATTTAACTTTTAGTTAAAACAATTTTCTCTACTCAACTTATTTTTAGAAATTTTTGTATATATAAAATCTAAAAAAATGCGGTACATCCTGTACCCAACATTACTCAACTTTTAATTAATAATTTATTCCATATTTATACAAAAGAAAAAAAAAATTATTAACTTTTAATTTAATTATTGGATTTAATTTTATTTGAAAATACAGCGATCGATTTTGTAACAATTTTATTTAATATTTAGCATTTTACAAAATTATATTATTAATGTAATTTTACTTTAGTCATTTTAAAAAATTATTAAAAATATTATTTACCAGAAAAATTTAAAAAATAACTTACATCTTATTTTCACAGAGCTGATAAGTTTCATCATTTCCGTTTCTGCAATCGTATTTTCCATCACAAACTTGTGTTATTAAAATACATTGTGTATTATTACAATTGAATTCGTGATCACTAAAATTTTAGTTAATTATTATTTGTACAATATAATTTTTGAACATAATATAAACTATTGATTCTGTCCACAAAGTTTAAGTTTTGAACTATCATATTTTAACCAATTTCAATTTTAAAAAAAGGATCTATTCTTGTGTATGTATCATTTTATTATGTTCAACGATATTTTCGTTAATTGTGAACATATTTTAAGGAATCCTGTTTTGTTTGAAAAAATCTACTCCGGAAGTATTACCATACCAGAAATTTTTTTTGTTAGATACCATACTCTATGGAAACGGGGGCCAAAACAGTTATATTTTTATTTATGTTGACCGATATTTTCGTTGACTGTGACCAATTACGTAATTATGATCCAATAAGAAGGATCGTATCAACAATATTGATCCCACAAATCTGAAAACCCTTTTTATATGTGCGATGGTCATTTTCTGTAACATTTAAGATCGACAATGTAACTGAGCAAGCAAGATACTCTTTTTCGTTTAGACTGCATAAAGGAAGAAGTTAGCTTGTTAATCAAAAGTGCAATTGATGTTGATTATAACAACTCGTAAAATTCTATGGTTTTTAGTACGTGAAACTGTGAAAATACTCACATGAATTGTATCGGACAAGTAAATGGTAGATATGTTTGTGTACCTTCCGAATAGGTCAAGTGCCTATATGGGCTACGATGATATAATTATTTTCAGATCCTTTTCCCTAAAGTAATAATAAAATCTTTCAGTCATTATATTAAAGCTATCCGGCTAAATCTAGAAGAGCTTTCAATTGTAAGACCAAATTATATTTAGAATTAAATGATGTCCTTGGTCTTGGCCTTTTTATCGATCGTTTGAAAAAGCATAGACAACCTAAAAAACGGAATTCTTAGGTACAAATATTTGTTTACATTTTCAAAAGCAGAATTTTTAAAGTGAAAAGTGTTATTCTTTTCATTAGACCTACCATTTTTTAAAATGACAACTTTTAATTTTTCAAAATCAATTTCTGAATCGTATATAATTGCATAAGAAGTTAATAGTAAAATCTTTTTGCGTAAATCTAGTAGAGTAGGTGTTTAGTATCACCAAATTGCCAGCATATAAGTCTATTAATTTTCATTAATGCCACCAATATTTAATATCCGAGATCCGTTTGAATGAAATAAGTTTTCAATGTTGTTTATAAAGGCAGAAAATAGTCATGGGCTCAATGATATACCCAGCAATATGTCTTTGGTAACATGGACTTCTTTATTAAAAACTCCGTTGCTCATCTTAAAATATGAATTATCATATAGATTCTTCAAAATTCTTAATCTCCTTCCACTAATTTCACAAACAAAAAGTTTCTACCATAGATTTGAATGGCTAATGGTTTCAAAAGCTTGTTTAACTTATTTTATCGACAAATAAGACATTTATATCGACAAATATCGACAAACTCGTCTGAGAGGGGGAGGGAGTTGTAAGTGAATAATAGAGAAAAGGACGCAAATGCTATTTAGGCAAGCCCAATTCTTCCAAAAACGTGATTGGGACTCGATAAAATAGTCAGTATAACAGTTTATTTGAAGTATAATAATGCAAGGAAACGGCTTTAAAGTGATGCTAGATGGGTCAATTCCTTTGTAATTTTCTGGATTTGACAATATTGTTACTGCATTGCTTCGGCAACTATTTCTGCTTTAATAAAGTGTTCGTGCAGAGTAACCAGTTATAAGAAAAATTTTTAAGTAATTCATTCGATACTTTGTTCAGCTGGCAGCTTTATAAGCTTTAAGCGCTGGTAAATCATCTGTTATCTCTTGAAAAGAAATATCTATGTCTAAATATAGATGTTTTACTTCAGTCGAATAAAAGTTAATTTGCGAAGAGCTAGTGCTTAAATTTTCGAATAAAAATTTTTCCACAGTTCGATAGAAACTTCGTATAAGCAGACATGGCAATGAAAAGTGCTTAAAATTTTCCAAAATATAACAGAATCGTTAGTATTTCAAATATCATCGGTAATAGATTGTTGATATGATAGATTTTTATTATGTATAAGTTCTTATTCCATAATTTTGTTTTGCAAGATTACAACTCTTATCAAACCACGGTTTATATACATGTGAAACTGTTTGATTATGAGAATAACTTCTTGAATGGAATAGGTCTGATATAAGTTTTCAAAACCAAAATCGGAATCCAAATCGGTCCAACTTGCGATGGGTGTTTAGCATCCTGTTTGACTGGCTTTGGGTGTACAATAATTGTTATATACTCAGGCGGTATTTCTCTGTTTATAAACCGATTTCAATTATTATTTTTTTGTTAAGATATCCTCAGATCAATTTCTGATACAAATGTTTAAGTTGGTTTGAAGCTATTTTAGTGATTATTTTATCTTAAAAAAATACAAGTGTTTATTTTTGTCGAATTTATATAAAACAGTCATAAAAATAATTTTAAATTTTAAATTCCTATTAAACAAGAGTGAATTACAGTGAATTGATATTAGCCTTGTTTCAAAACTGATAATGTCTAAGCTGGCTACCACCTTGTCATTTCGTTATAATACTAAATACTTAAAATTTATTTTTTTGATGGTGGTTCTTTTTTTTTTTTAAATTTTTTACTTTTGAGTGTTGTATACATTCATGAAAAATTTTTCATTGGAATCAAGTCACTAAAAATTGTTCCTTATCATGGTAATGTTCTTGAGATACCTCCTTTCCACCAAAAAAAGAATCATCAAAATCGGTTCCTAAACGACGAAGTTATACGCGGATGCACACAATAAAATATACAGACGCTAACGAATTGAGAAACGAATTGAGTGGCTGAAAAGCGAGTAGGAAATAATTTTATATCATTTTTAATTAACATCTTTAGATATCAATACAACAATTTTTTGAAACAAATTTGAAATTGATTTGAGTCGTGGACAGCCCTTTTATAATTCAGTATATAGATAACTTACTTGCATAGCGTGTTGCCAATTATCTGACAATCGTAAAATGTGAACAAAATTATTAATTGCACTAAAATAATATAAATAAATAATGTTAATTATATTTAATAACAAAATTTTAGATACTTTAAAAGAGCTTTGTAAAATAAATTTAAAATTATGAATTGCACTAAAATAATATAAACAAATAATTAATAATAATAGCCAATTAACTGGCAATCGTAAAATGTGAACAAAATTATTAATTGCACTAAAATAATATAAATAAATAATGTTAATTATATTTAATAACAAAATTTTAGATGCTTTAAAAGAGCTTTGTAAAATAAATTTAAAATTATGTATTGCACTAAAATAATATAAACAAATAATTATTAATAATAGTTAATAAAAAATTTTTAGACATTTGAAAAGAGTACCTTTGTTAAATAAATTTTGTGCAATTCGAAACAATATCAGATTTAAATTTGAAAATATTGGTTGAATGTCTTTAACTTTTTATTGTTGTTTATATTATTGATACTATCAATAATAAATAAGAAATAATTAAAATTTGTAAATTTTTCTCTAAATATGTTTTTCCATATAGCATCACATATATTTTTTTTCAGCCAACGTTCATTCGAATCAATTTCAGGAATAATAATTTCGTAAAAATATTTGGCTTGAAAATGCCATGAAAAATATTACGGACTTCTTTCTAATATAAACTAAGGCCATAAAACTATTTAATTTATACATTTTTAGACATAAGATAATGCCATTTGATAACATAGAACGATCGTTAATAAATTTAAAACATAATTTCAAATTTTTCTTACCAGAAATTATTACACAAAAACTTGATGAATTCACAATCATTGTTCGAACTTCAACTGTATACAAATCTTTGTTTGTAGACAATTATAGATAAAATTAAATAAGGAAAATAAATAAAAAAAATCACACAAGGTCAACTAACCGATAATTATTTAACAAAGTATATGCCAATAATTTATAACAAATCCCCTATTTATGAATCTGCAAGGAAAATCCCGTGTTGAATTTAAGAGTAACTTTATAACCATTTCTTCAAAATAATTTAGAGTAGTATTCGGACGATATTTGTATTTCGCATTCACCTTTTGCGTTGTAGAGAAATATTCGGGATTGAAGGATAAAAATATTATGAAAAATTATAGTGGTTTTTAAGCGATTTGTTTGTATTTATTGGCGTATTTTACGAAGTATAAACATTTCATATGCATTCCACAATAAATGTTTCATATGTACCGTTTCTACAATAAAATTAATAAAAAACTTCAATATCTAAAAGTGTACATTAAGGGGGATTGAAACATAACGCCCCACATTATGTAAAATCTTTCAATTTTTGCGCACGAATAACTTACGAAATATATATCCAAATGTTTTGAATATTGGTATGCAGATTATTGACATGAAAACGGTGGGCTTGCCCAGAAAAAATATTTCTAAATATAAAATTTGTTTTTTACCTTAGAAATTTCATGTTAATATTATGTATACCAAATTTTATAATAAGTATTTGGGTATTTATTTTTTAAGGTTTTATATACAATGCATATTATATGTAATTTATATCCAGGAGTGTGTTTTATGTAAGGAGTTCAATCTCTCTTAAAACATGTATATGGAACTAGTGCTTAATGTCGTCATGACATCATTGTGATGGTTAGTACTATCGCCATGATCATCATCACTCTTATCATGATCAGCGTTACTTTAGTCATGATTTTTATCATGAACATCTTTATATTCATAATGATTATATTATCATCGTCACCTTCGAACCAAAACGGTTCAAGTTTATTGTCATTTACTGTCCATACGCATTGTTCTGGTAAGAAATTAAATAAGTTAGCTACTGATGAATTTGCTATATTGAAGTTTTATGAATGATTCGTAAAATCTTTTGTTTAAATGACTTTCAACATGATGGAAGTTGAGTTGAATCAAATCTTTTACCGCTTTTCATATAATATTCTGCATATTTAATAAAATAATGCACTCCAGAAAAATTTCATAATACTCTTCTAAATTAAACAAATCGCTTAAAAATCCCTACAATTGTCCATCAGATGTTTATTTATTTCCGAATGTATATGTAATATTTATTATTAATAGTATATTATTACTATTAGTATAGGAATTATCGAAGTATCGTGTTAGGCCATTGGACACTAGAACAGAAGTGACACTAATATCTCAAAAACTACAAGCACAAGGTTTCCATGTCAATATTGTGCATACCAAATTTCATAATATTTGGATAAGTATCTTTTAAGTTTCATGTGCTGGAAAATGCAATGTACATAACATGTAACTTAAGTCAATAGCTTAAAAGCACACTACTTTATGTCAGGACAACTGCTGTTAATGAATCTCCTTAAACTTTCATTTGATTATAGTTTGAAGCGGCTACTCGGTAGGTACAGAAATTCAAAAAACATAAAAAAATTAAAAAAATTGTTGTACCTTGGGTTGTAAATTCAACGTGGCACTTGTTTATATTATTTTTTTACTCACTAAAACTAAATTTTAAAATGAGTTTCAAGCGGTTCCTTGATTAGTACAGTTCCTATACGAAAAATGTTCCGTAGTTGAAATATTGAAGTTCCATGCATTATTTGTGCCTTGGGACTAAACGATTTTCTTAATAGTTACAGATAGTAATATGATTTAGAAATACTTTATCCGTTAAGCTCTTGTTCTATTAGGAATAAAAGCTGTTAGAAATATTTAAATTGTAGACTCTGACAACCGCACACAAAATAATATAGCTTGCCATTGTCTTAAAGAGTCAATAAAAGGTTGATAAATTAATAAAATTACATATCTTTAATTCAACATTTATTTAATTTTTTTTTTTTAATTTAATTTTTTTTTTTAAACTCACAATAAATCCATTTTTATTTTACACAAAAATTTATTCTCGGTTAGTTACAGATTTAACATGAATTCAGTGTTCAGTGAAAAAGTCATATATAAATAAAAGATAAATCGTTGTTGTATATTTCAAGCAAATAAGCTAAAATTGTGTTTTATTGTCTCTGTACATACAATAATTCTTTTTCACTGACAGATATATTTTAACAGATATTTTTGAGAACAGATATCCTTTGTTTTGCTTATAGATTAGCTTTTAAAGATATACATTTATGCATTTTTTTAAAACATTTTTTCTATATAGATTTATTTAACAATTAAAAAGTTACTTTGAATTGACAATTAATTAATTAATTAGCTAGTAGATTTGTATTTTAAATGAAAACAAGAATTGATCTTTTTAATGGATATTTAGAATGCAGACAACATATCTGAATTGTGTTGTGTACTTCCCCTGAATATTAATCACATTAAACAATCAATGTCTAATAAGAACAAAAATTTATATAATAGTCAACTGACTGTTGAGTTTATTTACAATATCAAAAACACATTAATGGAAATTTTAATTTAACAATTGAGTTTCTTCGATTCAGAAAACATTATCAATCGATTATTTGAATGAAAGGTGTCTCTGACAAAATATAAAAATCAAATCAAAACTTATTTTTATTTTTTATAAATAATGCAAAAAAAGAATTGTTGCTTAATTTGATTTTTTACCATATATTTTTGAACGACATAAACTCTAGCTATAAAACAAATAAAATTGTATAGCTTTTTACTTAATAACTTTACTTATTATAATGAAACGTCGTCGAAAAAAAAAACCCAATTCCCTAGAATTAATAGAAGAGAAATAGAGAGGTTCTACTCACGTTTGAATAAATAATTTTTATTTTTTCATAATATATAATAAACGGCTTCGAATATAAAAAATTGCATTATTCTAGCGTATGTAGAAATGAATACAGTAATTTCAGATATTCTACTTACTCACTATAACGATGTTTTCGTTTAAAAAATTAAATTTTCTTACTTTTTATTTAATTTAAAATAAAATGTTGTCGAACAAATTAACCTATTATCAGTTTTAAGGAAAGCGGTGAAAAGGAGAAACGAAAGAGCAAAAAGCTTTGGGGGTTGTTCTTATTTTTGGATAAATTTTTCACTTTTTGAATGGAAAATTAAAATAACAAGGAACACGTTGGAAAATGTTTCATAAGAAAAGCAGATATATCTGCGATATTAAAATATTTGTTACATCTTTATTGGGATTAATCTTATATTGTTGGCTTTTATTATATATCAGACCCCCTCAGTTAGATCCGCAAAAATATGCGATTTCGACCAAACTGAATTAGATTAAGTGATAGGACTTGATACCAGGAGTTTAATGGTGATCAATATTTTGATGTTGGCAATGATCTTTAAAGTGATTTTAAGCTCAGTTTATTGATAATTATATTTAAAAAAAAATCAGTTCTTGTTTTTTTTTTTTTTTTTTTTGTTCACTTGGTATATTGACTGCAAAATCGCTGTGTTATTTACGTGTATACAACTTTTTATTTTTTAAAATACATTAATTTCTTTAAATTATTTAAAAATACTATATTTAATAAAATTTGATGCTAAAATTCAAAAAATAATGAAGTCTTTTAAAGTTTTTTTATTTGTTTTAAAGGTAATTTTGCAACATTTTTAGTATTTGCAACAAGCGTATTGATAACGATATATATATAGGTTTTGTTAGAAAGTTTTTTTTTTGTTGATAAATATAAGTATATATTACTTTTCTTTTAATATTTTTTTCTACTAATAAGAACATTGATCATTTTGAAATTTTTGTCTACTTAGGGAACACAGATATGCTTTTTTTTGGACGTATGAAATTATGTTATACATTCTTTTGATTTGTTACTATTTAAGTAACAGTTTTTTGCGTTTATTTATAGATTTTATGAATATAATGTCTGAGGAATTGACATAAGATATGAGGCCTCTATAATAACGACAATTTCGAAAGCAATGTATATTTTTTTTTCAATTTTCTTGAATAAATTTCACAAAAAATATTTCTCAAATTTTTGTGAAATTTGGTATATACAAGCTTGGCATGAAAACAGAATGCATGTCAAAGAGTTTTTCCGATAAAAATTTCTTAAGTTAAAAGCGCGAATTGGAAATTTACTCTGTAGGTATATTACGTTTGAGATTGTTTTTATTATAGATTGTTGTTAACACTTTTATTATGAGCTTTTACAAATGGAAATTTCTATAGAATTGTTTATGTTGACGTTTTTTAAATCTTATTTTTTTACAGAATCGAGATATTGGTAATTTGCATATAAGACACCCATGTTATAAAACAGATGAATTAATTAAATATTCTAGTTTGAAATTGTCATAATTTTTCAAAAATTCATAAAGTAATTTACGTAAATATTTATTTATTAATTATTACAGACATGTTAAAAAAACAAACAAAGCCAGGACTTTTTACTGGTAAACTTTTGTCAATCTATGAAATGTTTTCTACGCTATTGTGATCTTAAATACTAAGTAAATTCCCATGCCTAATTTCAAAAAGGATAATGAAATTTATTACCAATTATATGTTTGATATTCTCAGTGAAAGTATCTTTAATTTAGAACATGAAAGTATGCTTTTAGGTGTCTTCATTTTTCGCAGTCTCAATGTAGATATGTTTAGCTAATGTGCGTTATTCCTGTTTAAAAAAATAATAGACTAAGAATTCCAAGATATAATTTCAATTACAGGTTTGCTGATCTCCGAAATGTTTACCATATCAAACAGGCTATAGCTGCTGATCCAAATTTAGGTATCAGAAATTGGTTTTAAGATCAATTAAAAAATATTTATCAATTTGACTCATTCAATTTTGACACACATTCAAAATTTTTAACTCATTTTCACAGGTATGTTAATTGCATTCCTAATATTTTTATGATTGATGTAGTATTTGCAATAATATTTTTAAATCTATGAGCAATTTTATAATACGATTAGAAAAATTATGTTTGTTTAGAGTTGGTATACAAAAGGCTTTTAAAAAGGGCACATGAGATCTTTAGCAAAATAAATGGAAGTATAAAAAATAAATTGAGTGTAGTATATAAAGTTTTCTGATTTTTATGGAATAATTTTAATAATACTAGACCATAAGCCGATAGATTAAACTCAATTTTTCCAATATTTGATCGGACTGTTAATAGATGTGTGAGTTTATGTCGTAAACAATCTTAATTATATTATTATAATTAATTATTACAACATATAATTATTTTTATTTATGATTTAATTCATCCTATTAATGATATTGCATTTATAGATATATTTTGGGTGTCTAAACTTTTACGTATTTCCATTTAAAAGATATTTTTCTAATCAAAATTTCCTTCATAAAGCATAAAAGTGTTAAGAACAGTTTCCACAGACATAAATGTTTGTAATTTTGAAATTTTTTTTATACAAATGTTATTATTTTTTTAAATTTTTGTTAGGAACTATCGCTGCATAACGTAATAATGATGTGTGTAATATGATAAAAGAATTTTTGTAATATGATTTAAAAAGTATTTTTTTTAGAACAATTCTAAGTAATAAATATATATCTATTATATTTCTATTTTTCTGTGTTTTAAAAATTCGTTTTTGTCTATAAATAAGAATTTGACACTTGATTTGTTTCGTTATTTTTTTTTTTTTTTATATTAATAATATAGATGAGAACATATACACATTTATAGCATTTTTAAATTTTTTTCTAAAATTTTTTGGTTTCAAATTAAAAAGCTCTTTCTTTCTTTTTAGTATAATGATAATTTTTTTTTTAGAAAAAGTTTATAAAATATTGGAAGTAAAATTTTCAATTAATAATAATATGTTTTTGTAAATACTTATAATAATATCAAATTTGTTTTTGTCTATAATAATTTAATTTATGTTTAAGAAATGTAATTTTAGAAATTTTATTAAATTGAAAGTTTAGATAAACTTTTGATATTTGTTATTATTATTAGTCTAAATGTAATAAACAATTAATACATCATAATTCAACCCCCAATACTTAGTAAACTATCTGCTTTATTAATACAAACAAAAAATATTTATTATTATTTTTAATTCGAAAATGTTTGTCAATTTGTGCAAAAAATTTGTTTTTATTATCGTTTCGTTATAAGTTAGGGTTTCGAAATTCATCAACATTTTATAAAACGTGATCAAATTGTGTTTTTCTGACATTAACTAAAACATTTTATAATAATTTATTTTGTTATTTTTCTTTTTGATAGGTAATTAATCGTAATTATTATTAATTACATTAACTGATGTCATATTTCAATATTTATTTTAATGAAAAAAAAAATAGTGTATAAAAAAGTATTGTAAAATAAAATTCTGTGCTTTTAAACGAAAATGGAGGAAGAAATAATTGAACGAGAGATTGAAATAAAAATTTTTCATCTAATTTTTAACTTTTTTACATACCTAACCTATAACCAAAACTTTTGCTACACAAACACACACTTTAAAATTTTTTTAAGTAAAAAAATATTCACAATTATTAGTTATAGACCAGAGTAGAAGCCTTAAAAAATGATAAAAAGTGGAAGAAAATTACAGTAGGATGAAACCCATTGGAAACGCAAGATAATATGATAAAAATGAAAGGAAAAATAAATTACGGGCGATCTGAGTTCGGAAAGTAGGAGGATTTTAAGGATAAAACACGATTTATCTCGATTTCCGGCCCAACTACAAGACATATGGAAAAAAGTTAGATGGTAAAGTTGTAGGTAATAAAAAGATCTACAACTTTTGTATTCAAACTTTTTTTACATAAACTCAAAATTTTTCGATTGAAAATTAGGGTGCTTTTTCGATATTTATTCAAAGTAAGATGAAAAAATAAATATTTTAAATCAACAAAATTACAGTGTATTTGGAACATAAAAAGGTAAGTTTTGACCAAATTTCGGAGAAAAAAATAAAAAACCAAAAACTTGGTTATTTCAATTTTTCACATAAATTTTGAGGTTATTTAAAAAAAGTGAAAATACAAATGTTGTAAATATTTTTATTACCTACAACTTTGCCATTTAACTTTTTTCCATAGGATGCCATTTAACTTGTAATTTTGCCGGAAATTCAGATAAACCGAATTTTACCCTTAAAAACTAACCCCATATATTATCATATTATCTTGCATTGCTAATTGGTTTCATCCTACTATAATTTATTTTTGTTTTCAAACATTATCTACCCTGGTATATAATATATATTCATTTTAAAAAAATATTTATATTAACGATTAGTGAGTTTTTATAAATATTAGATTTGAACAACGGGGTTATTTGTATTGTAAATTTCCATTGATATTTAAAAAAAGTTCTATTTGGAAACTGTCGTCAAGCAAACAATAATTTTGTTGAAAATTTACCATATATTATTATAGTCGATGCCATCGTATTGAATGAATTCATTATTAAAATACAATGGGAATAAATATATTTTCCATTTTTTTTTTCATTAAATTGTGCAAATTTTTATTCTAATATTATTTATTACTTTATATATTAAAATTTACTTTTTTATAATAAAATTGGTGTAATTTTTGGCAATTTTGTTTTTGCAATAATTGAAAGGTATAAATTAAAAAATAATATTGACACAGATATAAATTTTTTTAAATATGTAGTATTCCAAAATTTAGGGACAAAATTGCATTTGCTTAAAATTTTTCCATATACTTTAAAGAGATTCTTGAACAATTCGATGTCAAATATCCAAATTGATTCTATTCATCTTTTGTGAAAGTTACATAGAGATAAATTATCGAATTCATATTACATAGAGATGAAGTATCTTTTCGAAGTTTCTTTTTCTAACAATTGTGTGGTAAATTGGTGTTGTGATCTTAAATTAACTAGCCCTCTGCAAAGTATTTGGATCCAAGAATACGTCTTTGAAAATTTCCTTAAGTTCGAAGAGGTGAGCATACAAGTTCGCATCTGAAACGGCGCTATAATGAAACAAATGAGATTTAGCTGATGTGTTTGCTGGCATATTACGATAATTAGACAAGTTTTTGAGTTTTTGTAGATTTAATTCTTTGACGAATGTCCTGATACAACATTTCCAGAACTTCAGATTTTTAATTCCTTATCTGTTTGTATGAATATTTTGGAAGTTAGTCTGAATTATGAAATATAAACATGTGGGGTATTAAAAACGGTAAAATAAATCAGTTAAATATCATTTTTTTCATAAACCCTTCTCTTTCAAAATGTTACAAATATTGATGTAAGATTATATTTATTCCATTAAAAAAAAAAAAGAAAAATTTCAGACGTTTGGAAGAATTGGCTATAGATGGATCCATTGACATAATATACAAAAGCTTAAAATTTATATTGAGCCACGATAATTTTTCAAAAAACGGATGTAGTGTCAAATGGACCAATCTATATACACATTTAAATACTATTTATTAAAAAAAAACTATATATTTTTAAAATTAACTTAAGCATATCAATTATATAAATTGTTAACTAAAAATATTTAAGCTGAGCTTTCATCTTCTTGATTATGTTTTGCAAGAGCGAGTAAAATCATTGTTAATTCTTTTTTATTAATTTTACCATCCTGATTGTAATCAACACCACGTAATATTGTTTCTTCAAAGTCCAATAAATCTTGTGCATCATAATCCTAAAACAAATGAAGCGATATTGAAATTTTAGATATTTTAAGGATGAATGGGATACAAACAGCTTAACCCTAATTGAAAAGTCATTTTCACATTTTGAGCCCAAATTTTGGTAATATTTCACTTTCTCGATCAAATTTATTTTAAAAATGTAATTACAATTTTCAAAATCATTTTTTTAAAACTAATGAGTTCACTGGGATTTTTCATGACAAAATTTTCTAAATATGAACAATTCAATAAAAAGTTTATAAAAAATTCTAAAGTAGTACCAGTCACTTGAAGGGAAAAAAAATTAGAGGTAGGATTATCGAATATTTGTAAAAAATTTTTGTATCTTGAAAATTACAGATATTTGGTATTTGATCATAAGTTATTCAATGTCATTATTAAATATTCTTTTTAAATCTTCACAAATAATCAGATTTTAAAAACTTTCAATCTAATTTTAAATTTTGATTTTCTACAAGATATCACGATCTAATTGACTTTCATCTGTTAATCTTTCAATCAATTTCTAATCTACGGTATAACTTGGTACGGTATTACAAGTTTTAAGCTTTAAGCTTTGTATTATAAAAAAAAACATCCAAGTACATTTTCATGAAATGCCACTCATTTTAAAAGTCAACGTGATTGAAAGCTACTATAGTCCACGATTCTTACGGCTGATATGTATACGTATATGTACTAACTACTTTCCATTCCGCAGTTTTTAAGGATTTAAGAACCATTCAATCAATTTTAGTAGAACATGAATAGTACTTATCCTATCGTTGACATACATAATTAGATTGTAAAACTCTCAAGTTTATTTGCTATTAAACGAGTTGATGGCGGGAAGATTAAATGAAACAAAATTCTTACTTTTTTAACCAATTCTAGTAAATCTTTTAAAAATCCACGAAGTTCTTCGTTTTCTATTGTTCCATTATTATCCTGAAATAAAATGAAACAATGTTTGAAAACATAAATATTTTTTTATTAGCAGGCAATTATATCTATCTAGTATACAAAATTTCTGAACAGACTTTAAGAAGAAATGATTTGCAGAAGTATAAGTGTTATTTAAAATCATCTACAATGAGAATATTTTTCTCACTAAACACATTATTTCGAATTTCTATCAGATTTCCTTGGAATGCCTTAAATTACTATCTATTTTTAGGCGCAGCTCGCATTGTAGGTACATAATGAATCAATTTGTGCGTGTGTGCGTGTGTAAGCGTGTGCGTGCGTGCGTGTGTCAGTGCGTGAGTGTGTGTGTGTGTGTGTGTGTGTTTTTAAGAGGGGGGAATCCTTTTTACGAATTCCAGGCATAACTGAGTGTGTGTGTGAGTGTGTCTTTTTTTTTGAATAGGGGGAATCTTTTTTACGGATTCCAGGCATATTGCTTGGCTATGTGAAGACTGGACGCAGCGTCATCTAAAACTCAACACTAGCGCCCATACTCACTAAACCCTAAACTCTTTTTCTTCTATCCTCTTATCCCCCATGGAAACCGCCGTCAGGCATTACTTCGAGAGGGGTGGATCTAGCTTTTGCAATTCCGTCTGGTGGCTAAGGTGTTATCTTCCTTCCTTCTATCTTCTGTGATTTGATCTTCCTCTTTCGTTGGAACGTAAGTCTGTGAGGATTTCTGTTGCAAACGTGTTGTAAGCGTTCCAGGCAGCCTCTGATGACAACATTGCTTCCACTAGTAAATCTGGTTGCATTCTCTGGTTCAGGATCCTTTCCAACTCATCACGCTATGGATCGAAACGAGGACATACAAAGAAGACGTGCTCCGCATTTTCAGCAATTCCTGGACAGGCCGCGTATTCCGGAGAATCATCGTGCTTAAAGCGTAATTGACCTCGCCGTGATTCCGGTTAAGCCAAGTGTCGATCCGAGGTATGAAGCGGTGCGTCCACCTAACCCTCCTCTGCAGCATCCCATTGTAGTTGCCATCGACCTATGCTGTTCTGCCGTTCTTCCATACTATGTTCTTCAAGGCTCAGTGCAGTTGACCTTCTTCGTTGGTAAAGGGTCCGTCTTTCCTCTGCTATAACTCTGAGACGTAGGGTTTCAGAAATGACGTACACTGCTTCTTCGGATATTGTCGATAGATTGAACTAGCTTTTTTCCATGACTCCTGTAACCTAAGTGCATCGGCCCAAATAGATATGCTATATGTGAGCACTGATGTGACTACAGATGATATGAGTAGTTGTCTACTCTGCTTTGAGCCTTCAAAATTAGGCATCAATCTTGCGAGACTAGCCCTCACCACCGATGCCCTGGCACCGACGTGTTCACCTGCTGCTTGAAGTTGAGTCTGGCACCAAGCATCACTTCCAAATAATGTATAAATGGTTGTGATTCTATTTCGTGCTTTCCAACGTTTAACTTAATGGTTTCAATTTTCTTCCTGCTGGTGATCAGCACTGCTTCGGTTTTATGTTTAGCCTGTTGCAAGTTCACCGTATTCATCCGCATGATAATTCTTCTAAACGTGATGTCGAAAGCCAAGTTTATCTCTTCGAGATGTTTCAAGATGATCACTACTGTTACATCATCAGCGTATGCAACAACTTCCGCTGGCAATGCTATTCTCATAATGCCATCGTACATGATGTTCCACAGTAAAGGACCCAAGACTATATCTTGAGGTACTCCTCCGGTGAATTCGTACTCCTCTGCGCCGTTTTTCGTATCGTATTTAAAGACTGCTTGCATGATGTAGTCCCAATTGGCGGAGTTGAAAGCATTCTTAATGTCCAGAGTAGTCACTAAGCAATATTTCTTCTTGCCACTCTTCTATCTAGTTCCGGCGATTGCATCCTTAGCCATACTTACAACCAAGTCGATTGCATCAAGTGTTGATCTTCCTTTCCGGAATCCATAGTGATTGTCTGCCAAGAGTGGATCGACCACTGCTTCCATTCTCTGATGAATTATTCGCTCCAGTATCTTACCTGCCGTGTCCAACATTCAGAGCGGGCGGTAAGATGATGGCTCATCCGGTGGCTTCTTTCCCTTTGGGAGTAGTACCAGACTTTGCTGTTTCCACCTTTTAGGAAAGATACCCTCTTTGAGTCATGAATCGTAGGTCTCTGAGAATATCGCTACCACTGCCTTAATAACTGTCTAAACAGCAATATTTGGGATTCTATCCAAACCCGGTACCTTGTAATTCCCTACACAGTTGCATGCGTCCATTAGTTCATCTTGGGTAACAATTGGAATGTCTTCTGAATCAGGTTGTTCTAGCTGATAGATGACTTCACGCTGTCGAGGAAACAGCGTGGAGACAATCTTCTGAAGGCGCTGTGGACACGTAGGTGACAGCATTAGCTGGCTTGTCAGGTGGGTCATAGCCACCTTGTACGGTCTGCCCCATGGGTCCTTCTCTACTTCCTCGACGAGTTTCCTCCAACAGCGTCTTTTGCTATCTTTGAAGGCTTTATTCTATTTTGCATCGAGCTTCTTTGTACTCTTCTACCAGCTCGGCAAAGTTAGGTCGACGAAAGCCGCACTGATATATTCTTCTTCTTCTAAGACAACTCGTACGAAGAGTGCTAATGTGATCGTTCCACCAGTGCACCGATGGTCTTCGATTTATACCACGTTTCCGAGGCATACAGGCGTCGCAAGCTTGGACAACTCTCTTCATTATCTCTTTTGTATTTTCTTCTGTGATAATCGGGTCGCTACCTAAGGCTACTACCAAAGCAACTGGGTCAAAAGCTTTCACTTTCCATTCAACTGCGTTAGTTTGTCTGATTGCTTGCTTAGGGTTGTGACCAGATGAGATTTTCCACAGTATTGCGCTGTGGTCGATGGCTGTATACGTGTTAATTACTTCCCAAGAAAAACTTTCTCTAGTTAGACTGCTGCTGATGAACGTAAGATCCACTGTTGATCTTGCCTCTCTTTTTGAATATGTCGGTGTCTTACCGGTGTTAAGGAGGACAACATCTAGTGTAGTCATCGCTTCCAGTAGTGCTTTTCCTCGTGCATTGGAGAACTTGCTCCTCTAGTCTATTGCCCAGGAATTGAAGTCACCTGCTATTGCTACAGGGAAATATTGTCTTGCACCCTCGATAAGTCGATCAAGGAAATCCACGGATTGCTCAGTAGAGAGAGTAGGTGGCGCATAGTAACTGTAGAAACGAATACCGTCCACCGATGTTGCCACAAATCCAGCTTCTTTATTATTCCTTGTATATGTGAGTGTGTGAGTGTGTGTGTATGTGTGTATGTGTGAGTGGGTGTGTGTCTAATTTTCTAATAATTTTCTGTTTTTACATTTTTCTCGAAAAAGGCTCGATTATTTTTTTCAAACTTAGTATGTTCACAGAACATGTTAAACAATTTGTATTCGAAATATTTCTCCGGAAAAACCCAATAAAAGAAAAAAAAATTCAACTAATCGTATTTAGCTATATGCACAATACTTGTGAGTTGTCGCAACAGATATTTTACTTTCATCTATATGAAGTCAATAATTAAATACTATATCCTAAAATTAACCCATTTAACAGTGGTCGATTAAGCATCAATGATATAATATAAAATTCACATTTTGCGAGCGTTCCACAATTTAATTGTTTTTACCTTCCAAATACTTATAATCAATTTTGAACATATAGTTTCTTAATTTTATTTTAAAAATTTAAATAAACGATCCTTTTTTTACATACTTATTTTTTAACAATATAAAAAGTTGTTTACATAATACTTTTTAATACAAAACTAATTTGAGTATTTCTTTATTTTAATAAAAATTATATTTTCTAGTTATTTTAGTATAAAATACGAAAAATTTATAAAACAATAGATAACAAGACATACTTACTCGATCATAAAGGGAGAATACTCGTTCGATATCATCTTTGGTTAGCTTTGTAGCACCCTGTACATGTAAAAACATATATTGTTAAAAAATCTTCTTTTATATAATTTATATAAACATATAATTTATTTCGCTGGATAAAAGTTTTGTGTAATATTTTTTTAATTAATTAATTATAAAATATGTATTTATTAGTATGAGTATATTTTTTCTTGCAAAATTTTGCATGCATCGACAAACAATCGCAAAGTTTGTTTAAGACAATAAGCGTTTTCTAGATATTGCAAGAATATAATACCCACATCAATTAAATTTTCGAGCTTTTTAATATTAAAACAAATGCTTTGCTGTTTCTGTATATTTTAAATATTCAAAAATTTGTTGTATGCTATTTCTAATAAAGTTCATGGAAAAATTGAAAAAGTTAACTAGAACAAAAATTCAAGCAGAGTATTGATTTGCAAAGCAGATTTCAGAGACTGTTTTAAATATAAAATAAAGATCAAAGTATTTTTTTACATTTTTCTACCAATTTGTGTTTTATTTGTTAAAAATTGGCTATCCAAAAAATCTTTTTATTGAAAATAATGGTAAATTTTGCTACCTTAAAAAAGGATAGTGATGTTATGTAAAACAAATAGGACTTTTATATCACTACCTCATACATATTCCTATCTCTTTTTACGATAGCAGAAGTAGAGTTTAAAAATTGGAACACGATATGGCAATATACTCTATCAGCGTATACATATTTGAATTTTTTTATTAATTGTAAATGATATGTTTTATAATCAAAGCATTTCAAATCTATTTTACTAATCCTATCTTAGATAAAATATCAAATATCTTATACCTAACTATACATTTTGGTCTAAGATCCGAACCTAAAACGACCTTCAACGAGCTGAAAATAGAATGAAACATATTTTGTAACAAATTTAGTATATTAGAAAATATATTAAGAATAGGTTGACTAAAAAAATCCTGAATAGATTATTTTTAATTATTTAAAAAAAATGCAACATTAAGATAATGCGAAAATTTTTACCCTGACTTAAAGACTTAATTTAACCCTGACTTAATTTATTTAATTGTTGTTATATTGCTTACTATTTTAGTATTATAATTAATATATTTTATTTTTATGTATTTATCCTTTATTATTACACGCTTTACTCATATCGGAACACGTTTCTCTGTCACACGTTTCCACTCGTATTAATTCTTAAAATTTAATCTTTAAAATTCGCAAGCCCCTATTAGTGTCAAGTTTTGCAGACAACCCTATATCAACGTGTTCGCAATAACAAAACAACGCTTATACTGATTATATTATCAATCAAGTGAAGGTAACTGATTATTATTTACTTGCATAATCGAGTAGATTGTGCAAGTAAATAAAAGGCAACCCAACGGTTGCATATTCTATACATTTGATACTTTAAGTCAGGGTAAAAGTTTTCCTATTATCTTGATGTTGCAACATTTAATTAAAAATAATCTGTACAGGATTTTTTTAGGCAACCCATTCTTAACATATTTTCTTTTATACCAAATTTGTTATAAAATATGTTTCATTCTATTATCAGCTCGGTGAAGGTAGTTTTAGGCTCGGATCTCCTACTATTTAAGGATAAAAAACAGGGTAAAAGAAGAAACGTCAACTACATCTATCACTTTAACTCATTATGTAGATAAAAGATTCTATGCTTCTACTCTCTTTTAAATAAATATATAACAGAGATAACTTACGAGTATTATGGAAGCAAGATACTGTGCTTTGTTATCATTTTTGTAAGAATGCAAGTGCCTTATAAGTCCAGCAACATTAAAGCTTGAATTCCAAATGATAATATAAAAAAACAATTCATTTGAACTATTCTTTGATGAATGGATGATATTGGATTTAAGACGATTTTATCTGGTAATTTGAAACGACTTTGCTTAGATAAAAACAGAAAATAAGGCAAATTTAGGATATTATCCGATTGTAGTTGACATTGTTTATCTAAGTTTGACATACGCAGCTAACAAAAGTACAAGCAGATATAATGGAGAAACTTTCTGTTATCTTAAAGAAATAACATTAAATATAATAAAAAAAAATTAAGTTTTTATAGTTGACTCTTAGAATGTCGAACAGGGAAGTTTGGAAAATGATTAAAGATTATCAATGCAAAAAATTGTTCCAAAGATCCCTAAAAAAATAAATGAATTTTAATATACATTTCGCGAAGGAAATGTCTTAATCTTCGATATTTATTTAAAATTATGAAATCGAAGATTTTTATGTTGTGTTAAATTGTTTTCCAGAGGTAGTTTTCTTTATTAATGTAAAACATTGATTTTATCCCGAAGAAATTATAATAAACATAGTAATAATCGTGCATTTTATAATTTTAAATCAGCATCAATCTTCCGGTATTTATAGCGCAGTTGGTTATGTCGTTAACTGAAATGTATGCACTAATTCACGCCGTCGTCACAATTATATTCATTCTCAGCATCAAAGATTCAGGTCGTAACATTTCTTTTATTTATCGGCTAAACACACAACAATGATATACTCAAATTGAAATGCTTTGATTTAAAAAAAATAATTTGTAAAATTTACAAAATACTGGTTTTGTGTTATGAATCTGAAATATCTATACATTTATATATTCTATCATGTGGTAAATAATCGTTATTAGTTATTTTAAAAATATTTCAAATCGAGTTTTGATAAAAAAACAATTACAAAAATGAAGTAAATTTGTTTGGAAAAAAAAATTTTGATCTAAATTTTCAATAGAAAAAGTTTTGAGTAGGTTTAGGTACTTACTTCTATTCCTTCCTTTTTGGGTAAAATCAATCAGGCAAACAAACAACAAAAACAAAGTGTAGGAAAAAAAATACAGAATTGACAAAAGACAAAATTGATTGATAGAGTTGTGTGAAGTTGAATGAAAATTATATGAAAATTAATGGTAAATTTAAACACAGGAAAGAGTTCTATTAATATGCAACATGACCACTATAATAAAAACACACATAGATCGAAAATTTTCCGGATAGAATCATTCCAAATTTTAAAGTTATTTTTGTTTGTACAGCATGTATCAAGTTATAAATGTAGAAACAAAAGTGAAATTGATCTACGTAAATCAAAAATAAAATGATTGTTTAGTCAAATGTTATACAGTAAAAGCGTTACTAATTCGTATCTACTTATTTTTCACAATAAAAATTTTTAAAACAAACAACAAATGTCAGTGCAGCTGAACGTTTATTGGATACCGTATACAATGAACTACCTTGTACTATTATTTGCATTTTTAGCGTCCATTTCACAAATTATACCACTTTAACGCAAGAAAAATAGCAAAGAGGCTGTTCGGTATTAATGCATTAAATAATAATAAAAAGACCTAGTTTATTTTTTTGAAAAACTGCTTATGAATAAACCCCAAAATTAAAATAATTTTTTGAAAAAACTAAAAAGTTTAAGATGTAATTTATTTAAGTCGATGCATTAGCAGTTTTACTATGAATATTACTGTATCGAATTTAGCCCCTCATTATTGTAGCTTTAAAAATTGATTAAGCTTCATTTTTTTTTGTATATTACGAGTATGTTAGTCTTTGTCAAAATAATAATTAATACATAGCAGATACCTTGTACAATATTTGACAAATTACATTTATTTTTGTAGTGGGAATATTATTTCATCATTCAAAGTTTCTACAATCAATAATCTTGAAACATCTCGTATATTTTTTTAATTGTTACATTATTCCTCAAAAAAATATAATGAACTGAATGCGAAAAATGTATGGATTATTTTTTCGAAAAATAATGTATATTTTTATAATTTTATTTATTTATAATGCCATAGACGCCGATTTATGAATTGGAAGATCAATGTATAGATAAAATATTAAAAGTAGATAAATAGTTTAATATTGGAAAATCGTTTTTACTGTTTAAAAATAAGTTCTAAATATAAATAAATTAATATTTAACAACAATCGTTGTAGGATTTAATTCTATCATAACATAGTCTTCGTTTTAATACATTATCTGAACTTGTCATTCCAATGAACGATAACATGATTAAAAAAATATCCGAATTTATGACTCTGTTTTTGAGTAAGGCAATAAAACCAAACCAAATTGACTAGAAAAATTATTTAGTATTTCTTGGAATAATTTTTAATAATGAATTTTTATAAATAGACCAGTATAGAAGCCTTAAAAAATGATAAAAAGTGGAAGAAAATTACAGTAGGATGAAACCCATTGGAAACTCAAGATAATATCGATTCGGGAAGTAGGACGGGGTGAGTTTTTAAGGGTAAACCACGGTTTATTTCGATTTCCGGCAAAACTACAAGTCCTATGGAAAAAAGTTAAATGGCAAAGTGGTAGGTAATAATAATATCTACAACTTTTGTATTTACACTTTTTTCACTTAACCTCAAAATTTGTCGATTGAAAATTAGGGTGCTTTTTCGATATTTATTCAAAGTAAGATGAAAAAATAAATATTTTAAATCAAAAACATTACAGAGTTTTTGGAACATAAAAAGGTAAGTTTTCACCAAATTTCGGAGAAAAAAAAATAAAAAACCAAAAACTTGGTTATTTCAATTTTCACATAAATTTTGATGTTATTTAAAAAAAGTGGAAATACAAATGTTGTAAATATTTTTATTACCTACAACTTTGCCATTTAACTTTTTTCCATAGGATGCCATTTAACTTGTAATTTTGCCGGAAATTCAGATAAACCGAATTTTACCCTAAAACACTTACCCCCCTCCTACTTCCCGAAGTCAGATCGCCCGTAATTTATTTATCCTTTCATTTTTATCATATTTTGTTTACAATTGGTTTCATTCTACAAAAATTTTTTTTGTTTTCAAAAATTATCTACCCTGGTATAAAAGTTGCATACCAACATATACCTTTACACCAAAACACTTGCATTAATATATATCATTAGAGAAAAATAAAACATTATTTAAGTATAATAGACAAGAATCTGGAAGTACATGAGTATGTAAAAATCGAGGACCGTATTCTGTCAATGGAAATGTATTCAGAATACTCAAATATTAGAGTACGGATCCTTAATGAGATGCGATTTTTTTGATATAAAAACTATTACCAGAATGTGGTTTTTGATTTTTACATACCTCATCCTCTAATTTCAATAAAGGATTCGGGAATTGAACTCTTGCTATTTAAGCGAAAACCATTCAAAACATTTTATTAACTTTCCAGTTGGCAGTTATTGGAATGCGGCTAACTTTGTGAATCTCGAATTTTGACATACATTTCCGTTTCAAAGTCACGAAAACACCAGTCCAACGTTTTTAGAGAGATATCTGTGCATGTGTTTGTACGTTTGTAAGCATGTATGTATGTGCGTTCGTTTTTTTACGTGTCCTTTATCTCGGGAACAACAAATGAAATCGAGTGGATTTTGACCAAAATCAGTCAAGCGGTTTTTTGTTGATGATAAAAAAGTCAAGAAATATCCATATTCGTAATAAAAATAAATTATTGTAGTTTAATTATTATATTCATTAGGAGGTTCATTATGAAAATTAATAAAACCCACTGTATGAATCAGAAAATTTTTATTTGTTTTTTTATAGTGAAGGCCCATATTTGCCCATTGAATGCGTTTGCCGTTGAGGACTTCTTTTCGAGCGAAAGTTTGTATCTCTCTTCAATTGCGACAAAACAAAGAACTAGAGTCATTCGGGCCATTAGATCACTTGAGACCATTTAGACAGTGAGAGCTACAATATTTCGATCACCACGACGTTAATAAAACCCACTGTATGAATCAGAAAATTTTTATTTGTTTTTTTATAGTGAAGGCCTATATTTGCCCATTGAATGCGTTTGCCGTTGAGGACTTCTTTTCGAGCGAAAGTTTGCATCTCTCTTCAATTGCGACAAAACAAAGAACTGGAGTCATTCGGGCCATTAGATCACTTGAGACCATTTAGACAGTGGGAGCTACAATATTTCGATCACCACGACGTCTTGCGCGCAAACATGCGTCTTCAACGGCTATATGAGTTTGGAGTTAGGGACTACTTGATTCCATCAAGATGATGTAACAAAACCAACTAGTCAAGAGTACCAAAGGCTGTTTTTAAGACACTCTTCCCAGGGCATCTAATTTAATTAGGGGCAATTTGGAGTGAGCGGTATGCTTTCCTGTGTTGACCAATTGTGATTTTTGTGAAATTTCTTGTTAATGTGAATCGTCCAAAGATCATGTATCATTTGAAGACAATGTCTAGGAAGAAATTATCGACATAAGGCCTGCTATGCTAGCAGGACAATCGCCAGAAATCGATTTAATCGGTGTTAGGAGGTTAAATGTGCTTATTTTTGTATTTACATAAGCAAAATAATTCCATGCATAATACTTTATTGAATTGGTACATGGGTTTCTAAATAAACGATCCAGCAACATCAGGATTCTTAATATGTAAGTTATTCTGAACACAAATTCATAGACAGAATAAATATCATCGGATTCTCCTCTATATATTGTTTAACAACAATTTCCCTTAAACATTTTGGTTTAGTTTTATTTCGTTCATAAAAGCTTTTGTGAATTCTTGAAAAATCAATGCTTTCAATCATTTTCTCACACTGAGGAAAAACAAAAGTATGTAAATAATATTTTGCGGCTGTTTGTGCAAATAGAATTAAGCTTGGTGGGAAGGGAAAAAGCGAGGAAAAAATGTTCTAGCTTGCACTATTTAATTAACCTACAAATAGAATTAAAGAAATTTCTAAATGTTAACGATAAAACTGGAATTGTTAAAAAATCAACTACAGCTTTTTCGAAATATTTGGATGGTTCCAATTTCAGTGTGCGAAAATGCTTATGAATGATTAAAATGAATGCATGATCTCAGTTGAACAATCGGCATCTATGTAGTTAATTGTAGTAAATTTTAATTTGCTAGTTAGCAGTTTTTTATTTTAACGTCATTTAAATGTTTATTTATTTTTAATAGGAAGTGCAAACTGGATAATAGTACAGCTAAAAATATTTTTCAATTTAACTGTTGTTAAATTCTGGAATATTATTTTTGCGACAATAAAATATTTCAAATAAAAACCATTTAGAATAAAAACCACTGAGCGTATATTATTAGGAGAATTCACTTAATGTAAAAAAAAGTATATAAAAATTACAACTCCTTTTTATCACTAGATAGGGTTGTAGATGAAACACTTTAAAGAAAATATTTCAATTTAGCCAATTTATTATTGTATGTAATAAATATGATTAAATTCCCAAGAAACTAATAATAATTAAAATAATTTTTAAACAATATATATCTAATACTTAAGGCTAAAAATAAAAACAACTAATAACTTCCAAATTAAACATACGTTGCACATTAAGAAAAGTTTTTTATATTGTGTATGCGAGGGGAACTAAGGTACACAAAGAAAACATTATATATATATGTATCTATATATATATATATATATATACATATATATATATATATATATATATATATATATGTGTGTATATATATATATATATATATATATATATATATATATATATATATATATATATATATATATATATATATATATATATATATATACATATATATACATATTAAAATGGATTCCTTTTTTAAGCTATTTTTGAAAACAGTAAGTTCAAAGATAACCGAAGAAACGTAATCTAATAATTTGAGCTTAACGCAAGAGGATGGGAGGTTCGAAACATAAGATAATGGCAGATAATGATTGAGAACGACCAAGAAATCGTGCTTAAATGTGCCAACGAATACCTGACACACTCAAGCATTTCAAATTGGTAATTTTTTTGCACCATAACAAGATTGCATTACTCCCGAATCGTCAACCTTTTGAATGACAGCTACAACCAAGGTCATATAATATCCCATTTGAACGAATATGGACCCAGGCAACTAGTGAAAGCGATTATTTTAAAATAGTATATTCTTTTCCGCCATAACGAAATTGCGTTACTCTCGAATCGTCAGCCTTTTGAATGGGAACTACATTCGGGTTGGGTTCATGGAATATACCATTTGAAAGTATATAAACCCTGCCACCCCATGATGTTATTAATGCAATTAAGTACCAATATAGAAGCATCAATAAATTAGTGAATGCTTATTTATTTATTATTGGTAAAAATTATTTATTCGAAGACATAATTACATTAATATTTGATCAAACCATTATGGCTGTGAGTAAAAAATTTATCGGCTTGGCAATTGGGGCAACAAACAACTACTAAAGTTTTTAAATATTCGTTCTTCATTGAAATTGTAACTTATAAGCTCAGATGATCTGATTCGTTGTCCACAGATATTTTCGAGAACAACAAAAGAAACCGTCAATTTGAAATCGAATTGTTAATGTCTAGTCAATTTCAATTCCAGTTTCTTAAGGCTATATACAATTTCAAACTAATGTTTTGCCAGCTTAAGAAAACTAAAAAGAAAAAAACTTAAAAACACAAGTCGTATGATCAATATCTTTATTTGGAAGAAAGTGGACTGAAATTTGTTTATGTTTGAAATTAATATCATTGTCACTTTTTCAACTACTGAAGTCATATAGTGACTACAGTGGCTATATATTCATTCTATACAACAACAGTACACAGCCATTTTAGACGATCATCCATCCATGTTCTGACTGTGTCTGTTGTTGCTTAACTTTGGTGATCGGTTGGATCGGTAAATACGTAACGTCAGTGGGGGGGGGGGTTAATATCACTTACAACACGATTTTGTAAGGTGGCTTAAATATTTATAACCACGTGTATCTAACAATATTATCCACAATTTCAACAACAGTCAATTGATTAATAAAATTTCCATTTTCAAGCAAAAACATTATTTTTTCATAATTCACTACATATTTTCTGTAGATTGTTGTTTCTTATTTTGTATATATGAATAATGAAAAATGTGGCGGAAAATATATTTATTGTTGGCGAAAAACACATGTATTGACATATATATTTTCTTTTTGACGTAATGTTAATGTGTTAGCTCATGTATACCTTGCTCACCTTGAAGACTTGCCTACACAAAAAGTTTTCCTTCACTGGTAAAAGCCTAAACAAAAATTATAGGTAAATAAAACATTTGATAAAAGTCTATAAAATTGTATTACATACTTCGCCATTTCGGATAATTGTAAGCGCCCATCTTTGTTTGAATCGAACACTTGCAACTGTAAATTAAAATAAAATATATAAATCAATTTTATTTCTAATAATAAAAGTCATTATTTTTTTCTGCTTAAGTAAAAATTAAATTAATTAATTTTTTTTTAACATTTTGTTTTTATGAGAAAAGCAAAAAATTTTTTTAACGAATCATATATAACAGGCAATACAATTCAATAAACGAAATTGTCAATTTGATAATTTCAATCATTTGATGTTTTCAACTCCGCTGATCTACCAGTGTCTATAGAATTTAAAATATTAAAATACTAGGGGTAAGAGATACAAGTTAAATAAAAATTAAAGAGCATACAATTTTACATAAAAAGGTTATGAGTCTTTTTTAGATATTATTAAGATAACGGAACAAAAGAGTTTAGAAGTTATGGTTTTTATGGCATACATTAATACATACACACATGTACAACCAATTTCAAATTCTAGACCCTTTATTTCCGTTATCATTAAAATTGCTTACAAAAAGTCTACGTGCTTTTTTATGTAAAATTTTAGACGCCGAGAACTAGAATAGTCATTAATGCTTTTTCCATGATCATGATCAAGTTTTCACTTTAGTGGGTGCATATAAATTCAAAATTTCATTTACTGGACTAAGCTTTTAAAAGAAACAATTAATAGGATTTATTATAATACTATGTCTGAATTTATACCTATATTTAGTTTTAAATAAATCAGCATATTTATTGTCAAAGTTTTATTCATATGTTTATTGATTTTCACAGGCATCAGTTTTGTTTCACTTTTCTGAGATAAGTAGAAAAAAAGTGCTAAATCTTCGTACATACGGGATAGCTAACCTATATTTAGTAAGTACATTGTTTTGTATTTCATGTTCGGATTTTAATCCTCTCACTTTCTTAACAATCTTATAAATATTATCATACATGAGATATATATGATTATTACGCAATTATAATGATATTTAGTATAGGCAATCATCACAAGCAAACCCATGTCATGACAAACAGTTTTTATTGCAAACATTTTAAAAAATTTACTATTTTTTTAATAAATTTATTTCGTGGAAACTCATTGTCATGACCTCCGTTAACATGTTAAGATTTCCATGCCAAATCTGTTTGCATTTGAATAATTAGTTTTATAAGTTTTTGATAGCGAAAATATTATCGTATCACGATATATCAAGTAATTTTTAGTTTTGATCGTTTCATGTTTAACAAATTAGAAAAAAACATTGCAACTACAATTTATTGGTTGCTTGACAGAAATTTTTCTAATATGTCACCGTGTTCATTTCATAAACATGAAATATAAATTAATTTTTTTTTTTAAATCTTAATAATATGCATACTATGGACGTTCCAAGTCTTTATTAAACAAAGAGACAAAAGGGAGATATGATATGTAAAACGTCATAATAGACCATTTAAAAGAAAGGTAGAAAGGAACAATTGCCTTCAAGCAATATTTTTGTTTAATATGTTAGTTGGGCAACTAACTTTGATAAAATCCTACAGAGCCCCATTGTTCAGGAATGGATTTTTTAGGGGAGCGGCTATAATGTTTCATTCAGTTATTTCAAAATAACTGAAAATTTTACATTTTTTCATGAATATTTTTTTAAAATTTCTATGAGAATAACATTTTTTTGAAGAAAATTAACTTTTTCGAAGGGAATACGTTTTTTAAAAATTAATTTTTCCTTTTTTCAGTATAAAATTATTCCAAAAATAAAGCTAAATGTTTTTTTCCAATAATTTATTCAAAACTTTTTAAGAAGCATCCTAGCTAAATACAAAGGGTAAAAATAGACGTTGAATCAAGGAAAAAATGGAATTAATTTAAATCACCGTACAAACAACGGTTAATGAGATATTGCCATTCAAAGTTGGCCATTTTTTCAGTATTTTAATTTTTCGTTCTAATTTGAAGCAAAACAAGTGAAGATAACAACTAACAGTCTTAATTGTTATCTAACAACGAGTATCTACTCGACAGTAACTTATATAACAATGTATGAAATATTTTTGATCATCAGCATTCGTAAATGTTCTATACATGCAGTCTACATATAAAATTATTAATATGTGTTGTAAGTATTGAAAATAATCGAATTCCATGAAGTATTAATTACAAAATATATTTTATTTAGTCCGTCATTCTTTCATATTATGGTCACTATTGTTGTAGTTTGTGAAACTTATTCACGCATGAAACTGTTTTTCTCTTATATCATAGAAATAAAAAATCAATTTAGTATTAATAGAGAAAACACATGACAATGAGTACACCAGTAGGTACAAGAGCAGTGTATTATAGTTTATACTACAAAATATTCGTCATCGATGTTGGTATTGAATTGGAGATTGAAGAGTGACAAATGAGTTCATCTAAATTAACTGATCATTCACATATGAGTAAATTACTTTGTCTATCCTCCTAACTTTTGTAATATGTAATCGAATTTTAATTGTTTTTTTTTTTTTCGAATTTCGTTTTTAATAACATGTTAAATATGAATTGAATATTTCCTTACTAAGATGAAAATTATGCGTCGGTATTCCAGCAATAGGTAAATCGGTAGTCAATGAGAGATTTTTTTACAAAATAGTTCAAAGAGCAAATTGCAAAGTAATTCCATATTCAGGAGTTAGAAAAAGTACCTATAATGTATTGTATAAAAATAATGGATTAATTTGTTTTAAATTCGTCGTCTTCATATTTGCCAACTGCATTTTGTATCAGCGTAGGAACTAAACGTTTTAAGACCTTTTCGTACGATGGGTGTTTGATTTATAGGTGTAGCCAAATATTTATTTTTACTCCTTTATAAAATTATTTTTAACCCATCTCAATTGTTGCGAATATACCGAAATTCAATATTATTCATTTGTCAGCTCTTTACTACATTAATTTTCGTTCAACAATTTTGTGACCACCAGTTAGTATGGTGTATAGTATTCACAAACAATTATTGGTATTAATTGTAAGATGTGATTTGTTGACATGGGACAGTTCTAGTAACGGTTTGGTTTGATTTCATAAAAATTGTTATTGTTTGATTATGTAGCATGTTCATGATGGCAAGTAAATATTGCAAAAAATTTATCATATATGTAAAATCATTATAAAAAATAATTGAAAATTAGTGAACGGAATTAATTTGAGAGGAAATTTGAAAAAAAATAATGGTTTTTAACAAAAAGTTGGGGGACTTTTTTATTAGATTAACTCATTAAAACATCATTTCCATGTGTTGAAGGAAAAAAATATCGTATTTAACCATTTTACAATATTAATTTTTTCACTTCCATAGATAGTTTATTATCGAGCAACATCGTTAAAAAAAAGTTTGCATGAGTTATAAAAAGTGCCTAAGAACCTTCTAGAGCATTTGTGGTTTTTGGCAGATTTGTCGTAGTGGCTATACGGCGACACCTGTAAGAACGAAATTGGTATCCATAAATTCAATAATTTATCTGTTACGATTATTCTCATTTTATTTAATGCAATGATTTTTGCGATGGCATTGTTTTTATATAAAAATTAAAAATTATAATTTTAAATACATGTGTATTCTAGTACAACCCTTAAAGACGAAATAGAGCTTCGAAAAATGCTCGACGATGTGGGAGAGCTGTAGATAAACGATTTTGCAGAAACGAGTTCTTTAACAAAAATAGAAATTTCTCGAATATTTTAAAAATTACGCGTCAATAATATTTGATTTCTTGCATTATATTAATTCTTCTATACGATCACCTTTTTGTTTTCAGGCGTCAATTGTTTGGATATTAACATCTGTAGATTGCGAATCTGTAGATCGGTTGGACTTAATTACATTTTTAAATATAGCAACAGGAAATTACAACAAGTGAATTTGACAAGTGTTGGCAATTTAAAAGAACAAATGAATATTATGAGAATGGCACCTGATAATTACAATTTTCTGTCACTCGCAAGAATGAAATAAGAAGTTCATGAATACTTCACAGAAAGTATCACAGTAGAATTAATTCATGCATAGCACACAATATTTTGAAACTGGCGTTCCATATTAAAACATATTAATAGAAATCACTGATGAATTTAATGATTTTCTATTTGTATATCGCATTTTTATTTCGAATACTTAGGTTTAACATTTGTATTTATCGTGTATTAATTACTATTTTGTGAATTTAAAGTTTGGAAACGTTAAATTCGATTAACAGGCATCAGCAAAATGCATGTACATCTTCGTATGAAGTATATAAAAAATGAAGTTTCAAGTAAAATAAAAATAAATTATAATGATCAGGGGTAATCAGAAATTTTTTATTCATTACAAGTTTTTGATTTGGTATAAAGCGGCCAAAATACCAATTTTTTCTATGCAGGCTAGGAAGCAAAGAGTGACGGGGTCTGCTAGTATTTTTAACAGTAGGCATGATATATATAAAATATTGCTTTTTGTATTTTGAAACAGAACATAATAAAGATTTCATTTTTTAACCAGAAATATCATAAATAAAACTTTAATGGCCATTTAAACTAGACTTTTTCATTAACTTTCAATTGTTTCACCATAGAAGTGTTATTTAAAATATGTCTTACGTTATGACGCTCAGTTGTTTCTCATTTAGATGCACCTGTAGGAGTAAATTTTATAAAATTTACTTGGAAATATAATCTTTTAAGGTATAGTTGACTTACGTCCTTCGCTTATCACTGACAGCAGGTGAAACTTTTAGAAAAGTTTGAAAAATTTGTAAAATTTGATGGTTTTGAGTTTTAAGAGACCATTCAAAATTTATTGAAGTAACAAAGTTTAGTTCTACTTGTATTTGTTGTTTTTAATGAAAACTTTTTAAAAGATAATAAATGAAAAATCAGTTTTTATTTGCACAAAGTTTGTACGTAGTGTGAATCTACAAAATGAATGTTTTACTATGGGAGTATTTTGAAAACATAAAAATGTTATAATTTCATAATGCAGGAAAGAGTATGGCCTAATGGTGTAAATATGAGGTATAAATTTTATTAACAATAATTAACACGTATGACATATTAATCTTTACAGGTGACATACAATTATAATTATACATGCACATTACGTTTAGATCCCTACATTGTTGGGCGTACACTTGTTATTCACAACCTTCGGCCCCCCATGATAGTTTTTCCTACGTAGGGGTGCTACAAAAAAATATTAATAAAGATTAGTATTAATTTTAGTATATCTCGCAGACTATTACCAGATGATATAAGAAATAGGAATTTTTCTCTAATGAAAGTAACATTCAAAAAACACCACCATTCATATTTTTGATATATAGGAATATGCGAGCATTCGAAAACCTAGTGGATTAGACATGATGGTTGCCGTTATCTCTCTTATAATATCCCTTCTCATCTCTGCAAATCGATTTGTTGTAGCGTTTCTCCAAACGTTCACTAGTGTGCTTTATTCTTTTTTTTTTCTTTCAAAATATGGATCGATATTTCATGTTTGAGCTTATTATTTGCTTTATAGTGCATCTACATCTACTTAATAGCAGGATAAATATTATATGAGCCACAATTATTCGAAATAACAGCAGTGGAGTGCTTCCAAGTAGAGTTCTAAGGAATAGTATATTTAATTTTTTTTATGGAAGGTTTATACGCAAATTTTCCATGTAATTTGTGCAAATTATGTTAATCGCATATTCCTTATAATATGTTATTTTGTACACCCCTTTGTACAAAATGCTTATCTATGTTTTTTTTTAAATAAAGAATGGAACGAGTACTACTTAAATAAGTAAGTAAGTCTGCCTGAGATGGTTGACTAAGCTAGACAGGCTATGGACTCTGATAGTGGTTCTGATCATTGATGGTGACTTGCTCTCTTTTATCGTGGTACTTCCGTGGAATGGCTTGGAGATGGAACAGATATTCTGTTGTTATACTAACACTCCGTGGTGTTAGGGAATAAATGATTATGGAGCTGAAATTTTTGTCAGAGTTCCAATAACCTAATCAAAAATATTAGAAGCAACAATACTATCATAGATATTTAGCGGAATTTGATCGCATTTATTGACGATGTACATTCTGGATACAAATATTCAGCTAACTAAAATTAATTAAACAAACATAGGCGATTTTCTTAAAATTTAATTCATGGGGCGATTTGTAATACCATTTGTTTATTGATCAAACGGCGTTAAGTCTTCGGTATGGATATACCAGAGACCTCACTTCTAGGTATAACTTTAGTTAGTTATATTTAGATGATTTTGCATTTCGTTTCTCTTTATCTTGTTTATTTCTCTTTATCTATCTAGTAATCTATCTATGTTTATTCCGCTGTAACTTTCGAACACCTTGTTAAGATTTGACGAAAATAAGAAGCCACATTGATCACTAATGCGAATACAAAAGTTTATTACCTACAACTTTGGTATTTACCTTTTTCATAAGACTTGTAGTTGGTTAGCCGGATATCGAGATAAACAATATTTTACCATTAAAAAGTCACCCCCTTCCATTTCCCGGCCAACGATCACGTTTCCAATGGGTTACATCTCACTAAATTTTTTTTTTGTTCTAACAATTTATCGACCCTGGTCTAGTGTACAAACGTTAATTTTAGAAAAATTCAAACTTGATTCCACTAAATTATATTATGTATGGTTATAAATTTTGTTGTTGTAGATGTACACATAAGATTTTACATATTATATGAGAATGTACAGGAAATATATTTAAAATATTTGAAATTCAAACAGTGAGTAAAATAACATTAGTTGGAAAATTGTTTGAATCCAAATACAAACTAGATTAGCAGACTTCTTTCTATTCATTCGATATGCACACTATAAAATGTGGATTTTATTAGTTAGTCTGTTGCAGTATAAACTTTAAAACAAAATAATGTTGGATTAAAAGTTTTGGTAAAATTACTAAATTACTATTATCAGTATATATGTATTTGGTATGTTAAACAATTAGATGTGTTTTTATACCAAAATAAAGGATATGTTTTTCATTTGGTTAGATACACTATTAACTCAGAACAGATATCATATGCCAAAAAAATTTTTTCATGTTGAAAACAATTAAATATTTGTAGTGTTTATATTACGTTTGGATATTTTTATATTTGTAATAAAATATTATTGATATTACTGATGGAGCACCGTGGACCATTAAACGTAACGATTATATTTAGGTCGATTATTTTGTTGGAGTCAAACCATCCAAACAAGGCAAATCATCATTTATATTAAAACGCAACTCTCGGTAGTTATTATTATAAAAAATTAAACATTAATGTATCTGCGTCTTCAAATAGTTTTGTATTATTATGATGATATTATAAAATTTTTGATTTTCATTTGTAATAAAACATTTACACAAGCAAGTAGTAGGCTCGGCTCATATCTAGATTTGAGAAAAACTATTCTAAAGTTTGTTCAATAGTTATTATATTATTGGTTTATAAAGGGCAAATTTTTTTTTTTTTAGAAAAAAGCTTTTCATTTATTTTAAATAAAAATTTTATACTTATAAAAAGTCGTGAATAAATTAATTTATTATTTTCAATGTTAGAATGTATAATTTTTACATGTATAGATAAAAAATTTTATTGTATACAAATGTTGTTTCTATTTGTAGGCTGCCGATACAAACCGTACACATAGTCACACTAGCCCATGTGTACGTAGCTTATGTATCGTAAAAATTTTTAATGTACATGTCAGACAAACTTAAGGAAACGTGCAAATTTTTTATAAAAAATGTCAATATTTATAAAAAATGTCACCTAAGAAAAAATTACGTGTGTACGTAGCTTACGTATCACGAAAGTTTTTTATACCAAATAAGATTCAACTTTTTTTTTAATAAAAAAATATATATTTACCTGAAAAGTACCAAAATTAAAAATTGTTTTACATACCATTGTGTCAGTATACTCGATAAGTTTATCCTCTGATACATCATTAATCTTCTTTGCTTCTTTTAATAAATCTCGTAGAAAATTCTGTAACACGTAATATGCAAATTCATTTATCATTAAATGTAAAGCTTGTATGCACGAGTTTGAGATTGTTTTATTATTATTATTATTATAGTCACAGTAACTATTGTAATATTATATTATGGTAATACAGGGCTCTTAAAAACCATATTTTTGGAATTAATTACAAAAATATAAATTGGCAAACATGATGTTTATACACACACAATCATGGATAAGAAAGTTCCTCGTAACATACTTTTACATAAATATCGACGACTGGAGCTATATATTGACGACTGGAGCTTACTCCTTAAGTTATACTCACACACGCATGGATAGAATTAAACAGTAAAATCATCTAAGCACACATACGACTGAAAACTGAAAGGTGCGTATTATAGGATGTGCACAAAAACGTAATGATTCATTCGATCAGTATATTTTACTATTCGTATTTTTTTCAACCATATGGAAATTGTTTATTAAGGAGTAAACTAAAAAATGAAGCATTTTCATTATTTTAATCACATACTCAAATTAAAGTAGCAGTAAGATGATTTCATTATTATCTAAATACAAATTTTCCTTAAAATTTGATTTCGACAAAATTTTCGACTTATTTAAAAATGTATATCGCTTGCACAAGTGCAATTTCATTGGAAATGAACAAACCGTTCACGAGATATTTTCAAAGTAGTGAAAAAATATAGGTCACGGGTGAGCGCCATACCGTAACTTTAATTGGTAGACGAGATCTTCGTATAATGGGACCATCCTAAACATTTCCACTAATAAATATCCGAGAAAAAGTTTTGGAGCTTGGAGAGAACTGAAAAGATATTTTTAATTTTAAAAAATATTTTATGAGAAATCACAGATTTTATTTTATTATCATTTTTATTTCATAAGAATCAATGGTAAAAAAAATATTTTATTTCCGGTCCTCTGTAGATCTCCTAAAATTTTATAATAAAAGAAACCAATACTCCCGATATTAGCAGATATAATTATAGCGCCTGATTTCAAGGTTCATTTGCTTTTTAACTCGTTATTAATAACAAGCACAAATTTCAAGTGTGTGTAATTTTTTCTAAATATCCTAAATCTGAGTTTTATACCATTAATTGACTTTATACACATATATTAGGAGTGTAAGCACATAAATATAATAAGTAAAACTTGTGCGCTCATATAAATACTGTTTACAAAAATTTATGTAGGTTGAAGTGAATTTATCACATACTATGCCACAGTTTATCTTCCATGGTCTAGTTTTAGAGGCGATTGGCATAAATTCCAGAAACTCTTGAAACATAATTTTTAAGCCTTAAAAATAAAATTAATATAAAAAATATATTAATCCGTAGGTTTCAAATATCATTTCTTAATAGAGGCAAACAAATCTTTCATTATAAATATATCTTAGCATAAATTTATGGAGTTTTTCATGAATAACAAATGGTTGTTTTATTCTTGAAGATGTTTTATTGGATAACGAGAATGATTACAGAAATTTGAGAGATAAACGAACAGTGTGTTAATGTAAGTTTTCATTGGTAGTTATTGGAAATTTAAATGGAATTTAGGGCAAGTAGAGATAACTTAGTTTATGTATATTGTTTATTATTTAGTAAAGTATTGTCGATATTTAAAGGCATGCGATCGAGAAGGCCATGGAGATGGATAGGCGGACAATATACAAAAGATAAGAGTGAATAATGCAAAAAACATTTATATTTTATACATAAAGTATAAAATGTTACGGAAGATTAAAAAATATTTTGTACGATTTTTTAATTGAATAATATTTATTATAACAACTAATAGTAAAATAAGTGTTTTGATAAAAATCGATCCGGGGCTTTCTGTTTGGCCGCCATTTTTTCCACATAATACCTCAGGATTTAAACCAACAAAATAAAAAAATGCTGGTGAAAAATTCTTGAGAATATCTTTCAAAATCGTAAAATAAAAAAAAATCATTTTTGAGATAATTTTTGCCTCAACATTTTCTTTTCTTTGTTTGTTTAAATCGGATTGCTATTAAGAAATAACTAGAGACATTTCAAGAAAATTAAAAAAATGTCACCACCATGTTAACCAAATAGGGACAAAACAGAAGGCTCCAGGCCGAATTTCGACAAAGCACGTATTTTAGGTAGTGTAGGGTTTATAGATTTACTTGTTGATTCTTGTATTTTATACGTTGAATATTTTTATAGTAAATGAAACAGCTTGAATTATTTTATTATAATAAATAAATGTACACGTGCCATAAGTTGCGTGACTAAAAATGTACCCTGTACATGTGCTGTTGTATGAATGGCTACTTATGTACTGTTCGTGAAAGTTCCATGTTGTATGAATGGCTACTTATGCACTAGGCTTGAGTAGTTCGTGAACGACCTAGGTGGAAAGAGCGCTCATTCAGGTGAACTAAGCGAACTAGTTCATCGAAGATGTCATTCTTAGTTCTTTTTATATTTCTTTTAGCGTCCGCGTTACTAGGCAATGGCGCTACATTTTATGAAAAAATGTAGCGCCAAAAAATGAATATTATATTTTTTATCAAAAAATGAATAGACCTGTCAACTTTTTATGTAATACTTAGTACTTTTTTAATAATAATATACAGAACTTGGAATAATCATAAATATATTTTTTCTTTATTTATTGTTTTGACTAAATTATTTCTAAAAAAGAACTAATGAACTAATAGAGCGAACTAGTTCGTCATTGCATTTTGAACTAAATTGGGCGCTCTTACTGGTAACCGACTAGGCGCAGGATAATTATGCACTACTGTTCGTGCATTTAATAATTCGTGTGTTATGTACAATTCGACTTGCACGAAGTTTACCAATGTGTCGGCGAACTGGTCATCGCGTTTTGGAGTCGACGCTTTGGATGGTGGTGCTATCTGACATTATACAGACTTTTGACTTATTGTGATTATAAAAGTCAGGTGCAACTACAGTAGTATAATTAAACAAAATTCAATTAAAAACCGTTTTCTTCAAAATTTTATTTCTCCTTGTTACTTTGGGGTTTTCTTTTGTTTAAATTTATGTTAGTTAAAGAACTAATATTATGTTAGAAACATGAAGTGATATAATTTCTTTTTTTTTTCTGTTCTATAATAATTCATATACGTAGGTCTCTCTAACCGCACAACAATGTTCAATATTACCTACTAAACTCTACGGATGAGGGCTGAGTTACAGTTTGGAAAAAAAATGATCTGCTGTATACATTGATTGTAAAAACAAAAAAATTTTAACATACCTTCAATTCATCAGCTTCAATGTATCCACTTCCATCGGTATCATATTCTCGCCAAATCTGTGTAGTAATTTTTATGTTTTAAAAATGATGATTTCATATTATAAGTAACTAGATGAAAAACAATAAATTGTAAAATATAATGAGCTCACACGGGAAATGTACATGATCGAGAATATTAGGAAAGTTAACATAAAGATACTTCATAGACTGTGGATTTATAATAATCGTATGAATATATATATATATATGTATATATATATATATATATATATATATATATATATATATATATATATATATATATATATATATATATATATATATATATATATATATATATATATATATATATATATATATAAAATATTTTTTGTCTGTTTTAATTTTGTTTCATCTGTTCAAGTGTATATACTCTAATATTATTACAATTAAAATTTGTTATATTTCTGACTGTCCGATTGAGCTGAATTTGAACTAACACATGCAAATAAGATGACATTATAATCAAATAATATAGTATAAAAATAGTATGGTAGCGTTATAAATTGACTGATTGGTTTCCTGTATAAATCCTTCGACTTTTGATAAATTTGTCTTTAATTTTTATTATATTAAAATTAAACAAAAAATCTTTTATTAGCTATTTTTAATAGTTTTTTTAACTTTTGCAATTAAAACTTATATCTTAAAATATATTGCTTTACTTATTTTGTATTCAATATGCAGTAGCACGAAGCAAAACCATAATTTAGTTAATATGGAACGTAATTGGTTATGCCATTGTAATATTTGTAGACAAGTACAGCAACGTAATATCGAAGTACAACTTTGGTTTTAGAATCAATATAAAATGCCATATACTAACTTTCACTTCTCATATATGCACATCTATAACAGATGCCATCCACATTATTTTGAATCGTTATTTATTATTATTACATACGATATTACATTAAATTTTTTAATTTATGATATGGGTGGAGCCGATTACTTGATCAATTATGACGTATGATCAATTAACCAACATCTTAGTCTATGTAGCCAAAAGAGGTGATAGCGCCTTAACTCGTTGGACCACTGAGCCGGTAGGTATAGCCGGTAAGAAGTACTGTCATTGTGAAAATAGTTGCCCTTGCCCTGGCTTGTCTTTTGACTTAAATGTCTTTTCACTATTTTTATTTAGTTTTAAAAGTCCATCAGTAATTAATTTTCTCATTATCCGAGAAAATAGAAAACAGGCAATTTCCCATATTATCTTTGATTCCTTTAGTTTGAAAATTGAATTTTGAAATATAAAAGTGAAGAGTGTATGAATCAAATATGCGATTTAAAATTAAAAACAATCAAGTTTTATAACGTTACTCAAACACTTGTTTATTTTATGTCTGGAAATGGATCAAATTACACCTCTAAAATTCGATTATAGATAAATTAGGACAGTCAAAACTAAGCAAAAAGCAAAAATTCATTAACTATCTTATATATTTAAATGAGCAATTCTTGTATATATATATATATATATATTTATATATATATATATATATATATATATATATATATATATATATATATATATATATATATATATATATATATATATATATATATATATATATATATATATATATAATTGGAATCTCGGAATCGGCTCCAACGATTTTCATGAAATTCAGTATATAGGGGGTTTCGGGGGCGATAAATCGATCTAGCTAGGAATCATTTTTAGAAAATGTCATTTTATTTGTGTTTTATCGATAATTTTTTATAATGTAATGATATATTTGTTTAATATTTATAGTCATATAATCATTGGAGTGGCTAAGTGGTAGCGTGAGAGGCTCTTATAAGGAGATCCCGCGTTCAAATCCCGGCTCGACCGACGGGTGAAATTATTTTTTTTTTCAATTTTATTAATTTTAAACCCAACCCAACCCAACAAAACAACACAATAAAGTGAATAATATTTTTCAAATAAGATTTTGTTATTATAATTGTATAATTTTTTATAATGTAATGATATATTTGTTTAATATTTAAAGTCATTGGAGTGGCTAAATGTTAGCGTGCTGGACTCGTCTTCCGCCTCGACGTAATATAATTTCCAAAAAACACAATTTATAAAAAAATTAATATCGGTCATCCAGATATTAATTGTTAATGTGAGAAATACTCATCAATCGTGAGCGTAGTTCTCGGTGGTGATTTATTCATATTCATAACCCGTGTCAACTTATTACAATGCTCTGTGCTATATAATTATTTGTATTATTTGTTTGTCTAAGGTTCCAGACATCAAGAAAAAAACATTGAAAATCATATTACTGCTTGTAGTAAAAACTTTTTAATAGGAGTATTGTTAAGTTAACAATTCATTAGTGATAACAGCGATTTTATATAATATGATGGTAAAAGTGAACTTTTAAAATGTTAATCCAAGTTTTAAACAACTTTGTATTCAAAAAATGTTGGAAGGGTAACAAATACGCATATTTTTTACTTATTTTATTGTTTAAGGTGATGACACCCCTTTATAATGTAGACAAAAAATAGCGTAGTTATGAAAATATTTTTTAGGCAAATAATTAGTTAATCCATAATAGTGGATCCATGGATAAAGTAGTGTAAACAGAATTGCCAAAAAAATTGGATGATTTTATTTAAATCTATGGTTTTTTTCTTGAATCTTCGTTTTGAACAAAGGGTATAAAAATAATAAAGATTGGATGCATAAAATTTCTATAATAAATTTTTACATAATTACCTTCATAAATTCAACACTTGATTCTAATGGATTATCAAATCGAAACAGTAATAAAAAGTTTTCTTCCATCGGTAATAATTGTGCCAGCTTTAAAATTTTTAAAAGAATAAAATTCATTATATTTAAAGAATGGAGTAGAATATATAGAAAAAATAAACTTTTTTAATAATAAATTTGTGAAATAAACTAACACGACCATAACTGAAAACTCAACAAATAAATTGTGAAAATTACAAAACGTGAAATGAATTTAAAATAATTTATTTTTTTTATAATACTCGACACCATGATTGTAACTACACTAAAAAAACTAACAAACCTCTCGAATATCGATTTTACCATCTTGATTATCATCGTATGCTTCCATAAAGCATGCTTTTAATTCCACTAACATTGCATCGGACACCGCCTGCATGTGAAAAAATTATAATATAATAAATTTGCATAAAATGTAATAATCATGAAAATATTATTGTATACTATAGGATTGTTTTATTTTATATGCAATCGTGTTTACATATTTGTTGTGGCATTTGCATGGCAAAAATGTAAGGAATATGTAAAATTAAAATTCAATATATACGATCTAAAAATTTTGCTCTTAGACTGCGTAATTTCGGTTATTTATTCTTTTTCAAAGTATACCTTGTTTGTTTACTTTAACTTAGAGGTACTAAAGCCGTGATACGGACATCAAGGACATTATACACAATTCAATTTCATTTTTAAAACGTTTATACTTAAACTAAACAATTGGCTTTAGAAAACAAAAATTGACCCAAAATCCTTATTTTAATAGGCAAAAGTAAGAAAAATTTTGATGAATGTGATAGTCATAATTATGTTTCTTCATAATAACTTTCAAGGTTATTCGAATGATCATTGGAAAGTTTTTAGCAGTTTGTTTGCGAATTATACCTTTCAGGAAAAAAACCTGTCCAAAATATGAAATATGCTGCCCATTTATGATCAATTAGTGACCAATTAATTGGAATATTATCCTGATCAATATTTACAATTTGATGAGCTAATTTATTTTTAATGTTACTTATTAATTATTTAAGTAGTCTTTAAAACAAATTTAAAATGTTTTAAAAACTTTTTCCTTTTGACTTTTGAAGAAATTCGGATCCCGTAACTTTGAAATCCCTCCATTAAATAGCACACTGGCATTCTGTAACTCTGACAGTTCCTGTCGTTATCTTTAAAGTAAAAATAGTCAAGTTTTTTGTCAAATTTATGTTTTTAGTAACTAAATACTTATTGACTAAACTTTATTAAAATTTTAAATTTATAATCATTTATGTCAATAATATTACTGTTTTTACTTTGATGTTATCAAAATCACAAAGTTTTATACATTTCTAATATTGAAAACAACGGTCTACAATTGAAATGAAAATAGGTGTATACAATATAAACATAATATAATTTACTAAACAAATGGTTACTAAGATTTTGACTTATGAAATTCTGAGGAAACGTCGGGAACTGTCAAAACAAGTTTCTGAATCCCACTTCTAAGTTCCGAAATATAAACCTACATAGACTAGAAAATTTAGAACACTCGTATTAAATAAATTTGAGCCGATATGGTATGGGCTATTATTTTTCGTGAATTACTTTTCTGAAAATGGATTCTTTCAACAATAGGACGATTTTGCTAAAAATGATTAGAAGTTTTGCGTTAGTTACTTCAAGTTTGTTACCATATGCAATAAACGCAGGAGTTGATTTGAAAGTCTAAATCTTAAAAAATTTTGCTTGAAACAGACCATAATATCTGAGAATATGATTTTTGAACTCTATATGTTTAAAACAAAAATTTTTTTATACAAGACTTTTTTCATAAATAAATTCAAAAGTAAAAAAAATTTGAAAATTGCATGTATGAGTAAATATTAAGTATTACATTTTATTGTAGACTGCCAGTGCATAATTTAAAATATTAGATCGTCTATGTTGAACATATTTATTATTGCAATAAATGAAGTGTTTTAAATAAAAAAATATAAAGTTTTCTCTGCATATAAAAATTTCAGTCATCATTTAATTACTGACAGAAACATACATTTTCATAATATAATAAATATTCTCATACAATACTTTTATTCAACATCATAATTGTGTTTGTTTTCTGCAATATAATTTAGAATAATATTTAAACATTATTTTTTACAGTTAAATTATAATTCTAGCATACGGATAGATATATTAATGTATGGAAGGTTTATGAGAGTGCTTTAAAAAACTGAATTAACATTTGTATACATTATGTATTTTTATGGTTTTTTATTGTAAACTTGATTTTTTTTTTTTTTCACAGCAGAGATTATAAATGAATTTTTAAAATAAATCTTTTTAAAATAAATTTAATAACATTTTATGCGATGTTTCAAAATTAATTACTTTTTCTTCTGATATTTTATTTAGATTAAAAATCTATTTTCTACTGAGCAGAAAGTACCAAATATGTAAGTATTTAATCAAATCTAAAATGGATAATTAATGCATCAATAAATCGTATAATTGTCTTTAGTCATACAAATTTAAGGTGTGTTTGTTGTTGTCAATTTTACTTAGATCATTGCAAGTTGCATTTTTGTTTTAGGATCTTTTGCTTCAACCATGCTATTTGAAGTATTTTCAATTCAGTCGTTTTAATTGATGTTTATATATTTTGTTGATTAAAAGTTATATTCTGATTTTATTTCTTCTCTTGACATGCAGAGAACAATGTTAAAAAAGTATTCCTCTATAAAAAAGTCTAGTATATATTGAAACATAAAAATATTGCAGTTTACAGAAATATGTGTTATATATTATTATTTTTAAGCTTTGCATTGTGGGGGTTTCGCTATAAAAATATTAATGTAAACAATATTTTGTGTTTAATATATAAAAATTGTAATATTCTATATAATTATAATTTAACATTGAGTTAAAAGAATTTTTACCGTTACCTATTACTCAGAGTTTTGTGTGCAATATTATATCTGGCCTTCTACATCTGATTTTTTATTTTTCTAAGCATTAAAACAAGTGATTTTGAATTGTTTAAAATTTTGTAATTTTATGAGGTTATTTTATAAAGTTTGGATTGATTACCATATAATTTAGTGGATAGTTTATGCGGATTAAAATTAATACTATACAATTAAATTAACACTATTGATGTAGATAAACATAACAACTAACAGTATTAGTTCTTTAAATACCTAACATATGGTTGGGTATCAGGGTATGAATATTTTTCAATTATTAAAAATTAATTATAGTAGTAGTTCATGCAGCTATAAAAGTTTGTTATATAATAGTAAGTATTATAATTAGGTACATATTTAATAAATAACTGAATCTGAGCTGAAATCATGCTATATAATCATTTCGGAAACTAGAGTGGATTAAAATCTACTAAAACACTGAAGAGATTAAAATTGTTTTTTCTAAAATCACGTATAATGTGTAAATTAAAAAAAAAATGGAAAAATTTTCAAAAGTTTATAATAACATAATTGAGGCATCTAAGAGGCAATTTGTGGTAGAAAGCGTACATTCTACAAAGATTCTATGGATCTTTGGAATATAACTAAAAATGAATTTGAGCCAAGTAAATCCCTTAAAACTTTAATTAATATATTTTTTAAAACTTCAAAAAATTATTAATTGTATGCCACATCCTAAATCAAATGCCGGCTATCCTTACCAATGGGTTTGTACAAAGGTTAACACTAAGATAGATCCTAATAAAGTCAGCTAAAGCTGCATACCTTTTCCTTCCTTTCATATATTCTATCCTTTATTATTTTGACTTGTTCCGTGTATATGCATTAGTTGTTCAAGTATAAATTGAATATCATTATATAAAAAGTTTTATTGCCCGTAAGAATTCATTCCCGGAAATCAGCGGACTGTGTCAATTCAACCCATATGCGCTACTTTTCAGGAAAAGATTTCCGATACTACACGATGTCGATTGCACCTGATTCCGGTTGTAATCTTAATTGAATATATTTTCTTTTTAGGTTAAGTCCTATATTTTCTTAAGTTAGTCAAGTAGTTAGTTAAGTTAGGGATGGCATATCCATCCACATAGTTTAAGTTTTATTTCTATTTTTATTTTTTTATTTTTCCATTTTCTAAACGATCTATTAAAATGTGTAATCTCAATGTAACTAGAGTATAAGATGATTATAAATAAAGGGCAGGCTATAGGTGCTATAGTTTTTAAGTTGACTAGTATTATTATAATGATGTAAGATTTATTAAACCAAACAATCAATATGTTTAATAATTATTGAAAAATAGTTTAAACACACTTTATTTTCTATGCATCTTTCTTATAACGAAGTTTTTGGTAAGATTCCGGGTTTCATTATTTATTTATTTGCTTACAATTACATGCACGAGACTTTATTAAATTATGCATAAAATCTAAAAACTATTGATTATTTCTTAAAATGAATGAAATCACGAATTTAATGAATACATTTAACAAACAGTTATATTTTTTAAATTATATCCGATTCCGGAATAATAATGCTTAAACTTTTAATAGTATGCAAAAACTGTTTGTGAGTGTACAAAAAATTGTATTGAAGTAATTAATAAACAATACATATGAAACTAAATTATAATGGATTTTGAATATTACTAAATTATAATCTGCAAATAAGCTCGAATTCAAGGCTACAGAAGTTTCAGCTTTGTTATGTCGAAGTTTCACTGTATTGAGAAATGTTTTTTACTCTTTTACTCTTAGAAAAATTATATATTCAATTATATAAAATAAAAAAAATTTTATAATCAATTATATATAAATTAAATAAAAAAAACTTTTCACCTCTGGGCTGATATCGGTTACATTTGCACTTGATACAAATTCTCGTAAAAATCCATCTAATTCTGTACCTTCGATGTAGCCATTTCCTGTAATTTTTACAAAATATGATTATTACATATGCCGAAAAGGGTGTATTTAGAATCAATTTCGATTTTTTCCCCAATTTCCTAGATCAAATTATTTTGTATTTTATAAATACGTATTTCGACTACAAAGAAGTCATCATCAGTATGAATTAGCTAGTTGTAATGATCCTCTGAGGAGATGTTACTCGTTGCTTATTTGGTGACGGTTGGCACACTTGTTCGTTCGTGTATGCGCAATTTATACTTTCCAAGTATCTATCAAATTGCTACGTCAACCAATCAGCATCGATCACGTGTTTAGTGTTCGGCCAATGATATTGGACCACGTGGTTTTTGTCGATTAAAAATTTCAAACTAAAAATGAAACGTTCTAAACTAAAAAAGAATTATGAAATTAAATAATTTTAATTTCAAATACAGTTTTAATTCTAATAGTTCAACTTCAATTTTGAAATCTTTATTAAATCCGAATTTGGAATAGGTCATTTATCTAAGTTCATAGTCTCTTTGTCATATTTTTGAATGTAGCTTCCATATGCATCTAGTTCGGTTGGATTGGATACCGATTTTAAGAGTTTAAAATTTGATTTGTCGATTTTATGATTGTTATCAATGACATGAGCAGCTACACATGAATTATGGGTTCGCCCAAATTTTATGTGTACCAAGTGCTCTTTGAATCTAGTAGCAATTTGTCTTCTACTTTGTCCTATATAATCCTATAAAGTAATTTTTCTTTGATAATAAATAAATTGAAAATGGCTAGTTTGTGTTGTGGTGGACTATTGGAGTCCTCTGTAATTTATCTTTCGGTGTGTGTCGGTTTCCTGTATATGTCGAATTACATTACAGCGGACTCCAATAGTCCACCACAACATAAACTAGCCATTTTCAATTTCTTAGTGAACCGTCGAATTAAAACACCATTATCAAAAAAAAAAATTACTTTAAAGAATTTACACACATTAAACAAGTCGCTATTTTTAACGGCTTCGATCCAAATACAATTATTAATATGATTTGAAGAACAAAATTTAAAATCTTTAGAAGTAATTCAACCACGTTACAACAGGACAACACCGATAAAAATAAATGGTGCAAATTAACATATTATCGACCATGCATCAACAAAATAGGAAAAGAACTTGGAGAACATAATTTAAAAATAGCTCCCATCAGCAGATCCAAATTGAAGCAGCTACTAGGAAATCCAAAGGACAAAATTAACAAGGAACAGCAGTCAGGAATTTATAGCATTGGATGTCAAAATTGCTCGATGAAATATATAGGACAAAGTAGAAGACAAATTGTTACTAGATTCAAAGAGCACATGGCACACATAAAATTTGGACGAACCGATAAATCATGTGTAGCTGCTCATGTCATTGATAACAATCATAAAATCGACAAATCAAATTTAAAACTCTTAAAATCGGTATCCAATCCAACCGAACTAGATGCATATAAAAGCATCTACATTCAAAAATATGACAAAGAGACGATGCAACCCATTGGAAACGGAAGAGAATATAACAAAAATGAAAGGAAAAATAATTTACGGGCGATCTGAAGTGGAAGGAGGTGAGTTTTTAAGGATCTGAAGTGGAAAAAAGTTAAATAGCAAAGTTGTAGGTAAAGATCTAAAACTTTTGTATTTACACTTTTTTCACATAACTTCCATAGTAATTCATGTATTACCCGCTATTAATGTAAATACTTGTCGAAAATCGGACAAAACTAGAATTACGTTTATAAAATTAGCATAATAATAGTGTATTTCGTGTTAAGTTTAGTTATAAAACTATAAAAAATATTTTGCTTCAAATAACTTGAGTCGAATTTGGCAAACACAATTCGACTTTATTTCGTAAAATTTCTACGCTTTACAGGTAATTTCCTACGAAGTTTTATTCGTTACAATTAGTATGCTTCCTTCTAAGATGTTCTTCTATAAAAATGATTATTGAATGATACTATTAATTTTATTGAAAGATAGTAATGATTGAAAACATTATACACATGAAATGAATCGAACTGATGAAATTTCGAACCATTCAATTCTTACTGTGTAAACTAAATGTGTATAGTTTTTAATTCTTACCAATAAAATACGGTAATGGGTATTCTCTAAATTGAGGTGCAAATGTCATTTCTAATTCTATAAAAATGTTCATTTTGAAATACAACAAAAGTTGTTAAAAATATAAGTTGTCTAATCTAATAATCAATTACTTATAAACATACTCAGATAAAAATATATTCAAATCAGTTATTCATACCATCTTTATCATAATGGCTCCAGACTTCCATAAATTGATTAGCTGATAATTTTCGTAGTTCTCTACTTTGCGGGTCACGATATTGTCGCATAAAATTTGTGGCTTTTTCCAAATTTAATTTTTTCGCTGCCGCTGACGATGAACCATCAGCATCCATACTGGATGCATTCGATGAACTTTTAACATCACCAACATGTGGTTTTCCAGTACCATCTGTAGATGGCAAACCATTATTACTTAATGATACATTTGATGCAGCTGTTGATGCCATTTTTCCTCTCTGTTATATAATGGAAAATTTCTGAATAATTTTAGTGCCTGAAAGAAAAAAACAATATATATAAAATATGATATATCGAATATAACCTATATAAAAATAAATATAGATATTTTCCATATAGGAGTATGAAAAATAAATAAATAAATATGGTAAGAAAATTTATATTTAATATTAAAAATGTCTATTTTGTTCTTTTTTTATTTTATTTTATTTTTGTATGATTATATGTATTTTGTTATATAACATATCGAGAGTTTGTAAGACATTGAGGAGAAATCTATTCATATATTAAAACATGTTGTTTTGTTTGTGTTTGTAGGTGAAAAGACTCCAAAAGCGAAGCAGTGATACGGGGCATGTAAAACCCATGGACTCCGTAGGAATATGGAAACACGTAGCACGTGTGCTTAAGAGATCGTTCAATATTTCAAACAGCATGGCATTGAAGAAAGCAACGGTCATTAGAGAAAAGAATATATTTTGAATTAATTATTATCCATTTTGGCACACTTTTTGCCAAAACAGGTGCGAAATACTAAGTATTACCGAAACATAAAAAGAAACTTAAACCTAAAAAGAGAAAAAATTGGCACTCTTTAAAAACTATTACCTTAGAAATTGAGGATATATATTGTTTACTAAATTATTTCCACATGTAAAATAATCCTTTTCAACTACAAGTCGATAAACTCTCTGTGAAAAACATATTGACGTGATTTTGAATTGAACTTAGTTGTTTTTGTTTTTTTTGTGTTCATGTTTTGATTTTATACGTTTATGTTTCACAAGTTGCATATCTAATTTAAAAATAAATACTCCATGCATGATTTTATTTTAGGCTTTATAACTTTTCCAAATTTTTTATGTTTATTTTTATGTTTTGTACAATACGAGCTGCACATCACTACTCCATAAGTTCATAAAATATATTATTTTATTTTTTGATTCAAAAACATTTTTTGTGATTCATAGAGAGAAACACGAGCTGTGAAGAGTATGACTATTAACGCGTAAACTTCATTAATACTTTACTTTAGACAATAATTTACTGTATATATAAAGGGATTACCAACTGACTAACATATCAACGCAGAGCCGATACCATTTGGTCTAGATGATTAAAATGCATGGTGTATTATATGACGTAAGTAAATACAAACAAAGAATTCTTGAGAATATCTTCCTCAGAGGAGTGAAGAGTTAGTGCAGGATTAGCCACTTAGAAAGTTTAGCAATTTCTACAGACCTAGCGTGAAAGAAGGCCCAACATGTTTAAATCCACACTTCTCAGTCAGAGCGTAATTTTTTGAGTGAAACTTAAGATGTGATATATTGAATTTCTTGAGAAATAACCACCGGGTAAACAGTTTGAAATTGAGGTCTTTTCTTGTCATGATAACACACTTATGCTTTAGATTAACGCATGAAAGCATATAAAAAACTAAGTGTTTCTGAATATATTTCGACACTTAAAATTTATTACAGCAGAAGAGATTTCGAAAAAAAACATCAATTATAGTCAGTGTTTTTGAAAATAATTTGGAAGACAACCTAGGCAACGGATTATTGCAATTTTCCGAGCTGCTCAAAACGGATGTGGCTGGTGCGATTGAAAGGCAATATTATATTCGGCAGAATTATTTCGGTAGAATTACTCATTTATTTATCTCTCATGATCACTAACTGCAATGACGAACGTTCATTTTCGACATTAAAGCGCATAAAAAATGAGTTATAGAAAACTATAAGTTAAGAACATCTGAATTATCTTGCTTTGTTAATAAAGAAAATTATTTGCTCAGAGAAATTGATACAAATAATATCATTTCAAAATTTGCCCATAAAAGAAACAGATAAATAAATACAAATATAATATACTTTGCATTAAATATTAACTTTGAAATATGTATTGAAAAATATTGAAATATGAACTGAAAAAAATTGCCAGTTTCTTATCAAAGTTGCCAGGCAATATCATCTCGAACTTTTTGTACTTGTCAAAGGCAAGCAGGGCTTATAGTTATAGGCTGTGCTATTTTTTACCCACAAAATTGTAACCTAATGATGGCTGGTTTTGTAAAAAGTGGTGTTTTTTTCATCACAAATTTTAATACATAATATTATTCATGGGCATTAAAAAATTTAAATTTTATTGAATCCATCAGGGTGCGGTCCTTGTCATTGATATTTCACTAGATATTTTGAACAGATGATCCTGTTAAAATGTAAATAAAAACTAAAATATAATTTTTTGAAATTTAACCTCCAAAAGATTAACGAGGTTATATAAATGTTGATTTATCGATCAGAGTAAAAACCAAACCACACACAATTTAATTCTTAATTTAGAGTGAAAACGACGTTTAAAGTTTGTTATATATATTTTTTTTTAATAAAAACTACGATTCTAAAAACTATTTTCTCAATGAATTACATTGTTACCGCCTAACGTAGGTTATTTAAATTTAATAGCTATACGTTTTCACTTTGAAATTTTAATATTTTCTCAATTAAGTCGGAATAAAATCAATGCTTTGCCTCTTTATCGGCGTACGCTTCCTTAACGTTATGAGATACGTGAAAATATTCTATATATTTAGATCTAATAGGCAGACCCCGTCAGAAATATGTATCTTTATATTTTAGTTCAATTTTAGTATTTTATGCAAAATATTCGTGAGAAATTACAAGGCTTTATTTAATTACATTTTCTTAGGAACATTTTCTTAGACTTCTGAAGAGCTCCAATTCATAAGTATTTTAGTTATATAATATGTAACATATTATATAACTAAAATACTTCTGAATTGGAGCTCTTCAGAAGTCTACTACAAATTGTGAATTTTTATATATTTATATATATATATATATATATATATATATATATATATATATATATATATATATATATATATATATATATATATATATATATATATATATTTATGTTTGCATTATAATTAATTGGTAATATTTTCGTAAAATGCTTAGAATCGCCACAATTTCATAATATATAATTATAATACACATAAATACATGCGTAAAAACAAACTACTACATCTGCATAATTGGTCCATTTTACGAATGTTAATAAATAAAAATAATTAAAACATTGATACACTCAACCGCCTGTAATGTATTGAAATATATTGCGTAATTTCGTTAAACTATTTTATTGATGATTGTTTAATTTAATAAAAAACCATAATTAATAGAAAGAATAGATCGGATTATTGTTTTGTTTAGATAATCAAATTATTTAAAACAATTATTAATTTTAAATTGTTATTTAATTATTATCAATTTCAATACATGAATTATAGGTATGTATAAATATTCAATTAAACTTCATTTATTTATAGCATTTTGTTATCGAACTAGTTAAACATATTGTGAAATTACAGATATAAATATTTTAAAATATTCCACGGAACATTTCAATACACGGAAAATGATTTCACTTTCGATTTGAAAACAACAGTTTCTTATCAGGGAATTCGAAGAACTTGACGTGACTGTGTACACAATGTGTTTACATCATAAGTATTGATGGATATAAAATAAATTTTTATGTGAGACCTTCCAGTACTTTTCTTTTATTTACATCTCCAATTGTTTTTAGAAAAATCCTGTTGTTATAATCGGATCATAGATAAAGTGTTATTGATTGTATAATTTTCTATATTGAACTACACTCATAGGAAAATTCTGTGTGTGCATAAATGTGTATAGCTTATTCAATTAATTTTACTTGTTGCAATGTTGCAGTTTAAATAGATGTACCATGTTCATTTGATCTTTTGCAATGGTTTTACGGTCCTCGTTATATTTAATTGTTAAAAGCGATTATATTATATTGTTTTGATTTTATATTTATAAATTTGTGTTGGAGCTGCTAATGCTTAGCAAAGTAAATTTCACTGAATACATTTATTAGCTTTTAACAGTTAAACATGACAAAGACCGTAACCCTATCACTTCATGCGTTCTTTTTCATATTATTCCGGTGGTTGTCTATTCGGCCTCATGTATGTCTACCATAGTAAAATATCAAATGAATTCACTATGACAATGGAGACAATCTGAAAACTAGAATTATGACGTAAAAATTTTTAAAATTGCCTTAAGTTCCATAAAAGTTTGCACTTTCCCAGTATGAGCTTATTTATGAAAATTTAAAGTACACCATCATCCCTTTGAGAGTTTCATTTAGAAAGTTCTTACATTGTCCTAACTTATGTTATAACAACATCGTTTGTGAAAATTTAGAACTTTCTCACTTAGCAGTTTAGACTGTACTTAGATCGAAACTAAAATATTTGAAGCCCCTCTATCTTTTTTGGGTTTGAATTTTCAACAATTTTTTCTGTGGACTTTTCTACAAAACCATACGTGGCGTATTATGAAAAACCGTGCTCACTCATATCATATGAGACACAATGATGCAAGCTTCTAGACCAAGCGATTTTGGTTCTATTGATAAGTCACTCAATTATTTATAGGTTTATAAATAGAAATAAACAGAGTGAATTACATACCCCAAATGCATACACAAAATGAACAAATATAATTAAAATATTGTACGTAATATCCAAAAATGATGTTTTAAAATGTGTACAATAAAATAAATAATAACCAACATAATCCTGCCTATATTCCTTATCCCTGATTGGTTCTGTATAATATTTATATACTAGAAAAAACAATGAATAAAATATTATTATTAATCTAATAATAAATATAAAGACATAGAATTTATCAAAATCGGTTCAGGTTTTAAGAGGAGGCATAGAAATCTATATACATACAGGTCAAACTCATGACTCCTTTTTGGGATTCGCCGCAGTCGGGTAACAGTTTTGTACTTGCCGCAGTCTGTTATTAATAGTAGTTTGAAAGTAATAGGGGGCTTACACTCGTAAATAATAGCTATAAGGATCACATGACTTGAACTTATCTGTTATCTCGCATATAATTTTAAATCCTTACGCAGTTCTAAATTTAGTTTTCATGGGGATACGGAGAAATTGTAGAATCTATATATTTTACAATACAACATTCATAGTATAAAACGGCCATTGTATTATTGAATTTCAGAACGACTGAAATTATTAATTATTAATGAATTTTAGCAAGCATTCAGAACGAAAAATTAATGTGTATTTGATCTTGGGCGGCTTTTAGCCTATTACATCAAATCTTCTGAGCTGGTCCTTTCATATATTCCAATGATCCACAATAAAACATAAAATTCATTTAGTCCCATACAAAAAGTTCTCATAGCGTTGGTGAGAAGATCTTGGTGGTCATTTAATATTATTCGATATACGTAATAGCTCTAACTATTTAGTACATATTTTTATGCAAATTGTTTGTTTATTTTTTGTTAGAGAACGTATACCGCAAATTGTGCAGTGCAATTCCGGAACAGACTGTAATATGCCACGTATCACAAATACTTCGTAGTATATGATATGATATGCATTAAAAAATTTTAATAAATTACTAAAAATCCATTTATTTAATGAAAAAAGTCAGTAAACTTGCTTATAATATAAATTTTCGTTGATAAATTTGAAATATTAATATCAATGATGTAGGTAAAATTTTTATTTATTTATTTTAATTTTAGAGATATGTTTATACAGGATCTTCCGAAACTAAGTGACCCAATTGTAGGAGCTTTGAATAGAGCTACAAAATGTCTATTGAATAGTTGAAAAGCTAATTTGTGGTTACTTGGGCGCAAAGGAATGTAGGGAATAAATTATCAAATATATGTTTTAAAAGTTTTTATTTATGAATTAAGTATAATAATATGAATTAAGTTATTCACGAATTTACATTTCGCAATAAAATAGATAAATATGTATATCTATGACTATAAATTATAATAAATCACAAATTATAACATAAACAAAATGATTATTATGAATTTTCTTTTTAAGAATTTTTAATTTTTGGACATTAAAAACATAGTTGTTTTTTTAAGAATCATAGTTCCAAATAAACACCTGTAATAAATATTAATGATCCATATGTTTCTTAAGGTATTCAAAATTGATACAAATTATAAAAATGATTTATAATAATCCATTTAATACTTTGTAAATACATAAGGCACGCAAGAATTGTGTCTCATTCAGGCGATCTTTTTTAATTAATTGACAAGATTCTAATGCTTTTTTTGCTCTTGCTTTATCTTCATCGGTTAGTAAAAGTGATAAAGCTTTTTCCATATTGATTTCACCAGCATCATTTAATAATTGTAATCGTTTTGTTAAACAGATTGCGTATGCTTTAAATTCATCATGATTGTCTGTTTCACCTTTTATGGCTTTTTGGATAAATTTTGGATCAATTTTTGTTTCAGCAATACATTCAGCGGATTTTTGTTTTAATATTTGTTTTTGTTCAACGGTGATTTTAGCCTGGAAATAATTTTAATTTTATGTTTAATTAAATTGTAATATAAAATAAAAGCTTATATGAAGCAAGTTTATTTGAGCCTTGTATTAAATAGAATGGTTTAATAAATACATCGAAAATTCGGTCAAGATTTCGAATCAGTGTGAAATATAAATGGATGAATACTATTTAAATTTTTATATGAAAATTATAATATTTGTATTTAAAAAAAAATTAATTATTGAAAACCTACCTGGTTTTGAACAAAGCAGAAAGCTGCTGCAATTACACACAAAGTGATACAATACTTCATTGTTAAAATTTTTTAGCAAATATTTAGGAAATGAAAATTAATAAACTAGTTTATAAACTAATATAGTGTCTCTTTATGTAACCAACACGTTTTTCTGATTTCATCCAATTAATATCCGTTCTTATATACAAAAACAATACTAGCATTCGTTGTATTAAATATCAACCCCCACTGCAAATGATTATATGTATTTTTCTATTTAATTACATATATTTTCCACATCGCTATAATTTTTAAATCCATTTTAATTCCTTCGCATTAATTTTTTTTTTATCACTATAAATGTTAATTAATTGATTTTTGTATTTCGTTTTCGTTTTAATTTATTATTGTTTAATTTTTCGCAGTGTCGATAGGTTAAGTACCTACGTATATAATTTGATATGAATATTTGATATATTTGATATTAAATTAATAATTTTTGTTTTATTAATTTTTTTAACAATTTGCATATTATTTATGCCATTAATTTAAAGAAAATTATATTTTTCGATTAATATTAAAGTATATTTTTTTTAAATATAAATATGTTGTTGTTGTTGTGGGTTCATTTAAAATAAATATTAAATTTTGATGCTTGAATAAAATTATTTAATTTCAAAATCGAAAATATTCATTATTATATGCAATTGGGTTGTTTATCATGTTTAAAAAAGCACTATTATGTTAATTTCATTCAAAATAATATGTAAATTAGAAAATTCTTCTATATATTTTTCACTACATATTTTTTATTTTATAGCTTAAGCTGTATGGCTGTATGAATTAGAATGCATATACATATAGTATATTTCTTGTAAACTAAGAAAGTTGTAGTTTTGTGTCTTAAAATAATATTAAAGTTTTAAAATTAAATTTGACTCATCTGCTAAAATAATTGCCTTCCACATTCTTGTTTTCGAAAATGATAACATGGAATGGATTTTCAGACGTACTTCAAACTCTTCATACAACCTTTTGGATGCTACGAAAAAATTATGGCTAAATTGTAGTCCGATACTAAATATGGAAAATTTTAAAATTTACTCACTTTATTTAATGCTTATTTAATTTTTACTGGGCGAGCAACATCTGTGTTTTAATTTTTCAAGGAGTTGAAAAATACCATACAATAAAAAATAATTAAGATGATAAAAATAATCAAGGTGACTTATATTCCCTGATTTACGCGAGTAAAAAACATCTTGTTTTTTTGGAACCTCTATGTAAAACGTTTATTTATAAGCAGTTTTATGTGAAACAGTTTCCATACAAAATTTATTAACTTATCCCTCAAAATGTTTGTAATATTTGCATTTCTTCGGTATTTGAAATGTACATTTATTTTAAAATTAAAAAAATTTCTTTTTCTTTAAGTTAAAGTTGACAAGTTAGCTTATATTTTGGAATTTGTCGAAAATATACTATTACGTAGTTACTTATAAAATATATCTGAAAGTGATTAAAATTTATCAATGCAGTGTTATCCGCAGTCAAAACAATTGAATATATTAGTCCATTAGCTTGTTGGATTGACCTGTTAGAAGTTAGAAATTAATTTTAACACTCAATTCACAAAAGAGTTTCGTTTTTCTTGGTTTTAATCGTAAATAAATTGGAAATATATGTAAGTTAGGTACAGAAATATGATTTACTAAAAGTTATTGGACTAAATGCACGGAATTTAAATTTATGTCAGATAACTTCAATTCATACTTAATCTGGGTGCGTGCGTTAAGTATAAAATGTAGAAGTGCACTGTAATAAGAATTAAAATGTTTTCTCGATAGGAACACATAAAATCTACATGTTTATATATTTAGTCTTATATTATGCACACTATGTCTTCATAAAAAATAACAATAAATTTTATAGACAATGTTTCATCGAAAATCTATTAGACTTCTCAGTAGTAGAGCGAAAAGAGAATTGAGAATTTGAATTAATTTACATTTTGAAAAAATTTTTCTCATCAAGAATCTTCTTTCCGTTTTACAAAAACAAATAACTTTCTAATGTCCTTAATCATCCCAGTTGTCATCTAAGGCACTTCGTCTTTGAGCTTAACAGTTGTATATTGAAATCAGTTTTTATTTACCAACTTTTCTCAAGAAATTTCTGATTGAAAGGTAAGTAAGGATTCGAGTGTAGTATAATTAGATTCAAAACTATGTTGTTTTGACAAAAATATAAGAGTGGCGATTCTATTCTACGCTAGGTAGAGCCTAAAACCAGTAAGTCTAGAATTTATTTATCTTAAAAAACGCAAATGAAGAAATATTTCTTTTCTCAATCGTTTATTCAAAAAATGCGTTAAAAGAATAAAAGTTGTAAAAATTACTAAAATATTTGTTTAAATCTATTTTTTCTCTGATTGGACCGATGAAGTAAAAGCTACAATTCTTTGACCAATTGTTTTTCTCTTATTGTTTTATTTACAACTTCTGCCTTCAGATATTCCGACCTTTCGAATATAACTCAAACTTGAAGAAAATGTAAGGTAACGTAAGAAATGTATCTAATAAATTTGTGTTAATTCATATCTTCTTTGTGAGTTTAAAAGTTTTAATTAATTGTTTTGTAATATCTGTTAAATGCGTATTAGAAAAAATTAAAATTTCTAATGTAACTAACGCATAAAGAACGCAATTAGCGTTAAAGAACGCATAAATTACACATTTATAATCAAAATTTTCAAAAAAAATTTTGTAATACAATCGAATGCAAAATCATAAATAAATAAAATTATTCATGGCCCAGGATCCGATAACCATTTCATATTATTGATAAATGTACTAATTTTATATTGCTTACTTGTGATTAGAGTGACAACTTGTTATTTATGAAAATTCTGACTAGTGGGTCGTTTAATGTTCCGAAGTTATAAAAATTTAGATTGCCCCTATTAACATGACATAGATGTGTGTATTTTTTTCAAGTTCTCAGAGTCATGAACTCCTTCATTAATTGTTGCTTGAGGGCGAAGTGTCAAAGGAAACGAAATTAAAACCTTCGGATACAAGCAAAATAATGCTGTTAACTGAAAAAATAAATAGAAGCATACGATTTACAAATTGAGTTATAATATTTATTTGTAATTTTGATTGTATTTTGCATTACAAATTATTCTAATAGAAATTTGGCAAATGTTGGTTAAAAATGAGAAAGTAATAGAGCTAATTTATGGGATGTACGTAGTGATACAAGTAAATTATACTTTTGAATTTGTTTTATGGGCATTTCAAAATAATTACTTAAAACTTTAACTCTCAAAGAACGTATGTACTAACACAAATTAATGCTTTTGGACTCCAATAAATTCGGAAGTATTCTCCAGTCTTATATTTTTGTCAAAATAAGGTGAATGCTGTGTGAAATTGTTTTCTATATTCTATAAAAATAAAAATTACACTTAACAATTTTTCAACCCTTCATTGTATTTGGTAGATTGTAGGGAATAAATTAAATTCTTAAGAATATGTTTTAAAATTTTTTTTATTTGAATTAAATAAATTTTTCATGAATTTACATTTCACAATAAAATTGATAAATATTTATATCTAAGACTATAAATTATAATAAATCACAAATTATAACACATACAAAATTATTAGATGTACGAATTTTCTTTCAAAGAATTTTTTAATTTTGTACATTTTTGGAACATATTTCAGAAAAAAAACTCTAATAAATGTGAATGTTCCTTATGTTTTCTACAAAGGAATGTAATTAACCAATTGTAGATATGAATAATGAAAATGATTTATAATATTCCTTTAAATTCCTTGTAAATACATAAGGATCGTAAGAATTTGGTATTATTCAGTTCATCTACTTTAATGTTTTGACATTTTTCTAATGATTTTTGTGCTGCAGCTTTATCTTCGCCGGCTGGTAAAAGTGATAAAGCTTTTTCCATATTGACATCACCAGCATCATTTAATAATTGTAATCGTTTTGTTAAACAGATTGCGTATGCTTTAAAATCATCACTACTGACGGCTTCACCTTTTTTGACATTTTCAATTAGTTGTGGATCAACTTTTGTTTCAGTTTTACATTCTTCTGATCTTTGTTTAAATGTTTTTTGTTGTTCAGCGGTGATTTTAGCCTGGAAATAATTTTCAATTGTACTTTTTTATATTTAAATTAGAATTTAAATTAGCTAGTCTATGTGTGTTAATGTTAATTTTTACTAACAATAGATGAAAAAAAATCTTGTTTAGTTGAGTTGATATATAGGTTGTCTTACATGTGTAGACAAGAAAATGCAAAGCACAAATGTTATTTAATGTGCTTTACATAACGATCGCTTGAAAATATCCACTAGCACTTTCAAAAGAACCGAGCTTCAAATATTATAATATATTAATTCAATTTTAACGATAAGAGTTTATTTCTAATTTGATTATTGGAAACAAAACACACTGGAAACTAAGTTTTTGAATCTTTGAATAAAATGGTCGAATAAATATATAAAAATTGCAATCTAGATTTCGAATCAATGTGGAATATAAATGGACGAATAACATAAGAGAGTACATACGGATATGTATACTCTTTTATTTTCAAAAATGTAAAAATCTCAAATTTTGAAATTTTACGATTTGTTATGAAAAAGAGATGATAAAAATCCAATTATTGAAAACTTACCTGATTTTGAACAATGCAGAAAGCTGCTGCAATTACACACAATGTAATAAAATTTTTCATTGTTGAACTTTTGTAATAAATATTTTGGAAAAGAGAATTAATAAATTAATATAACGTTTCTTAGTATGACCAATACGTTTATCTGAATATATCCATTGAATTCACCGTTCTTATATACAAAAACAGACTCACACTTGTTGTATTAAGTAACCCCCACTGAAATTAATGTATTTTTCAATATGTTTACATTGAATATATATTTTAAACTCCTTATAATTTTTAAATACATTTTAATTCGTTCTTATTAATTGTTTTAATAATTTCTAAAATTGATAAAAATTAATTTAATTTTTTTTTTCGTTTTTGTTTATTAGTTTTCAATGCTTCACTGTCTTTATAAGTTCAGTACCTATAGAATTTAAGGTGAATAATATTCATATGATGTTTTTGATATTAAATTTGTATAATTAATTTTATAATTATTAATGAAAACTCTAGGATTTTTCGAATAAATTTCGATTTTATTTTCCCAATTTCCTAGATCAAATTATTTTGTATTTTATAAATACGTATTTTGACTACAAAGTTGTCATCATCAGTATGAATTAGCTAGTTGTAATGATTCTATGAGGAGATGTTACTCGTTGTTTATTAACCGTCAAAACGTCAAACGTGCAATCCGTTACCAAATTAGCAACGAGTAACATCTCCTCAGAGAATCATTACAACTAGCTAATTCATACTGATGATGACTTCTTTGTAGTCGAAATACGTATTTATAAAATACAAAATAATTTGATCTAGTAAATTGGGGAAAAAATCGAAATTTAATCAATACATGTTTTTACATCAGAAACAAAAACCCATGCATTAAATAAAATAAATATTTATTGATTAAAACTATTTACTTATATTCAAATGAAACCTTTGAAAAATTAAATGATACCTTTTCTTGACTTTTTGTTGACTAAATTATTATTAATTCGATTTATTGATTAAATGATTTATAACTGAATACATTAAATAATAATTATTGAAAAATTATTTTATGTTATAAGAACCATTTTATAAATTTTTTATTTGTGGTTTGATAGCAAATAAATCAAGAAGTAAAAATTATCCCGACTACAAACCGTCACCAAATTAGCAACGAGTAACATCTCCTCAGAGAATCATTACAACTAGCTAATTCATACTAATTATGACTTCTTTGTAGTCGAAATACGTATTTATGAAATACAAAATAATTTGATCTAGGAAATTGGGGAAAAATTCGAAATTTATTTGTATAATTAACTAAAAATTAGGAATGTTTTGATTTACAAATAATTCTTAATTTTTGGTTATATATGTACAAATTCAATATCACAATTAATTCAAAGAAAATGTATTTTTTGATTAATATATTACTGTATTTTTGGAATTAAAAATGATTGCAGTTGTATAGGTTTTATTTAATTGAAATATTAAATTTTTGCTGCTCGAATAAAATTAATAATGTTAAATTGTCATTGAAACAATTATTATATACAATAGTATATATTGTTGAAATAAGTTAACAAAAGAATTAACAAAAAAATATATTTATTTGCAAAAATTCATTAGTTTTTGTTCAAAAATTATTTTGTGTTAGTAATTTCTAATTTTATTTTTGAATATTATATTAATATATCATGTTAAAATAATATGCAAATTTTCCTTTCTTTTCGCGAGGAATCACTTGGAAATTTGGTAAGAGTCCAAGATGTTTTTTATATGGGTACCGAAGCACCTCCAGATGCAACGGCAATGAAACGGCTTTATTCTCGTGTCAAGCACGCGAACATAAGACATGAATTAATAGAATACAAATCATCTCCACCAAGGTATTTAAAAAGTATCCTTAATACCTTTATTATTGGATGGAAAAATCTATGAACCGGAAACGGCTAAATACACCAGATTTCAGATAATACAAACATATTAGAGCTGGGGTCAATTTGTAGTGACAAAGCTGATCCTGACTTATTTGCAAGAAGTGGAAAAAGATAAATCTTCTATTTGGAGAACCTACAGGTCATTGTGAATTCAATGATATTTAGTGGTGGAAGACAAGCCCTTTGCCTTTTCGCGTAATAGAAAGACGAGAAGCAAAGCTAATTAATTTAACGAAAAAATTTTGTTTGTTTGAAATTTTTCCAGATAATTATTTTAAATAAACGGTGCTAAGTAAAACAAAAAAAGTTTAAAATCACTAAAATAAAGTAAAAAACCTGTTAGTCAGCTTGTATTCAAATTAAAAAATGAAGTTGATTTTGATATAGCCTAGATCCCATCTTAAAGTATCTTTACACTTCTGATCAATCAACACCTTTCCAATGATAAAGCTTTTGTGTGAAATATTTTATTACTTATTAATTATTTTTACTTATTTTTTTAAAGTTTTTTTGCATATCAATTGAAAAAAAAAACCCTGAAAAAAAATTACACGAATTTTTGAGTGTACAACGTTTAACGAATATCCCGATTAAAGATTATTTTTCAAGAAATTCGATACCTCGTATTCATTGTTAAGCCGTATTGACAACAAAACTGGCTAGGCGAAAAAATGGCAATGATTTATTAGTAAATTATCATTATTGATTTGCTGAGCTGTATAAAAATAACAATGTTCAATGGCTGGGTCAAACAGTTATAACGTTACAGCATTAACGTACATAAAATACATTCATCCAAACTACGAAAATTGATGGTTAGTTACTAAAATTAAAATTAAGTTTTTAAAATTAAATTGTACTCATCTGCTAATTCTACAATAATGGCCTTCCGCAGCATCGTTTTTCGAAAAATGACAACTTAGAATCGATTTTCATTCGAAGCTCAAATATTTGATTCATGCAAAGAATTATCACCAATTTGGTAAATTTTGGTCTCTGTTTAAAATTTACTAACTTTAATCAGTTTTGCTAATAATTAAGTTGGTAAAAACAATAAGGTGGCCAATTTCCCCTCATTTAAATTTAAATCGTAAGAAACAGAGATATTGTTTTACAGGAAGTACAATCCACTTTTAAGGATTTTATGATGTTAAACAGTTTCCATGCAAGATTTATTCATTAATCACCTTAAATTTCTGAAATATTTTCTTATCTTCCGTATTTGGAAAGCACATTAACTTTAAAATTAAAAAATATTGCTTTATCTATAATTCAAAGTTGACTGGTAAGCTTGAATTTTTGAGATCTTCAAGAAATTTACTATTACGTATTTTAGTATAATTTTCTAATAAAATAAATTTAAATTTATAATGCAGTGTTATCTGCCATTAAAACAATTGAATATATTATTACATGCGTTTGTTTGATTGACGTTTTATAAGTTAGAAATGTGTTTTAGTATTCTATTTACATAAGAGTTGAGTTATTGCTTTATTGAAAGTTGTGGGACTAAACGCATTTTATACGCAGTTTATATTTTGAGCCGATATATTGAGTCGATTCTTTTGTAATTTGGGCTCGTTAATTATAAAATGAAGAAGTGCACTTAAAATAAGAATTGAAATATATTTCCTTTGAATGAAAGCATATGAATACTGCATTTTATGAATTTACAACTTTGGTCTACATAGAAGAGAAAACAGAATTTTATTGCCAACATTTACTCGAAAATTTATTAGCCTTTTAAACAATAGAATGAAAATACAAGTGATTATTTGAAATAATTCTGTGAAATCTACTCTGGGTCTTAAATTATCTTCCCAGCAATAAATGAACCGAGAAATTTGATGGTTGTCTAAGATACTTCGTCTTTGAACAGAGCAAATATATATTTAAATAATTAATTAACGAACTTTCTGCAAAGATGTGTTGTTATAAGTGAAACTATTTATACATTTCTATGTTATAATAGTAGCTTGTCCCCACTTCGCTTCGTTATATGTCACAGTTTTTCTACATAAATCTTTAAACTTTAGTTCAATTTGAAAAATTTCCTTACAGAGGTGGTAAAATTATTTAAAAACAAATTTCCAATTTTATAATATATACTAGCACACTCGCTCACGCGTTGCTGTGTCAGTTTTTACAGAAAAAAGTTTAAACAAAAATTCTCCCGTTTTACACCGCTTTTGTTTGGTGTTGTACCCGGTAATTGGTGTCCAACCGGTACCACGGCCACCAGATCCTCGAGGCGGCTCTTGGATTTTATACTGAAATAAACTAGTAAAGGTTTATTTGAAACAAAATTTTTAAAATTGTTTGGACAACCTATGTCTTTAAAATAACATAATCGAAACTGACTAAATATTAATCTAACTTCAAATCTATGCTTCATTTTTCCAGAAACATATCGCAATACTTTCCAGAAATACGCTATAACATGGTGACTTTTATTGCATTAAAATGTGTTCTTCCTTGGGACTAACTTACTAACATGCTAAACATGAACAACTCCATAGCTAAAGATGATAAAAGATAGCATAAAATAGCGAGACACTAAAAACTAACTTGAGCAATATCTCAGAATTCTTTTATAAGATTAAAATGGATGACGAGTCTCATATCATCTTACAATTCATCATCTTACAATTTTATTTACAAACATTTAACATTTGAAATAAACTGTAGATATTCGAAATCAGCTTTTATTTGAATAAAAGAAGAGTAATTTCTCAACTTCGTTTCATGAGCCAGTCGTTATTAAAAAATATCTGTAAAAGGTAAAACGTACAGATAGCATGCGGAAAGTAATTGTGAAGTATGTAACATAAATCGCTTAGAATCACTGCCACGCTTTCTAACAGAGTGACCTATTTTAAAATGGTTCAGATATTAATATCTAATTGAGAATCCTCACCAGAGAACATCCTGAGTTACTCAACGACATGAACCAAGAAAAAATAAACAAAATTTACTTTTATGAAATAAAGGAAAAATAAACAAGATCGCTTTTTTGCTGTTAGTACTTGGTTTTGAGGAATGTGGGGAATAAATTAAATTCTTAAAAATATGTTTAAAAGTTTTTATTTTATGAATAATGTAAATTATTCATGGATATACATTTCACAATAAAATAGATAAATATTTATATCTAAGACTATAAATTAAAATAAATCACAAATTATAACACAAACAAAATTATTAGAAGTATCAATTTTCTTTTAAAGAATTTTTAATTTTGGACATTAAAAAATAATTTTTAATTTAAGGAACACATATTTCAAAAAAAAAAAAAAAAACTCTAATAAATGTGAATGTTCCTTATGTTTTCTACAAAGGAGAGTAATTAACCAGTTGTAGATATAAATAATAAAAATGATTTATAATAATCCTTTAAATTCCTTGTAAATACATAAGGATCGTAAGAATTTGGTATTATTCAGTTCATCTACTTTAATGTTTTGACATTTTTCTAATGATTTTTGTGCTGCAGCTTTATCTTCGCCGGCTGGTAAAAGTGATAAAGCTTTTTCCATATTGACATCACCAGCATCATTTAATAATTGTAATCGTTTTGTTAAACAGATTGCGTATGCTTTGAAATCATCACTACTGACGGCTTCACCTTTTTTGACATTTTCAATTAATTTTGGATCAACTTTTGTTTCAGCAATACATTCTGTGGATTTTTGTTTTAATGATTTTTGTTGTTCAGCAGTGATTTTAGCCTGGAAATAATTTTATTTTCTTTAATTTTAATTTTAATTGGAATTTATCAATAAGCTTCAGTGGTTGAAATAATATTTATATTATATTAATATATAATTTATTTCTATTATTTTATAAAGTGGTAACTTTCATTTCAAAATCAACGTAGGGCGGTAATTATTTATAGTACGAGCATGAAATTTTGCAAACAAATTCTATTCAAAACTTAATTCGGTGATAAGACCGAAATTAAACAAATTTTCATTAGCAAGGAGTTGGAGAAAGAAATAAATTTTTATGGTATTGTTCCATATCTCGGGATATATTTAGCTTAGAGCCTTTAAAATCACGCTGTATATTCTTCTTTAAAATTAGGAACAAACGAATTTCTTTATTTAATTTTCTTTTTGATTTTTAGTTTTTCAGCACGGAAAGGAATAGTTTTTCACACAATATCAGACTTTTCATCAATATCATTATATAACTTTTCATCAATAGACAGCCTAAGACCTTCTCTACACAGCCTAAGACCTTCCAATTGCGTAAATATAAGCCTCATAAAATTAAACCGATCCTATATTTTTCAATTTTTATTATTTTCCACTTTCCTGAGTAGTAAGGGACATGGATTCTTTTCACACAATATAAGTTTTTTATCAAATTGATAAATAAATTCGAAAATAATCGGTTTGATGGGAAATTGGCTCTTATAATATAAATTTTCGAAAAAATAGAATGTTTTAAATGAATATAAATTTCGGCCTGGTTTTCAAGTCAGTGTAAAATATAAATGAATTAATAGTATAAAATAATATTTCAAAAACTTAATGTTTTGTTTTTAAAAAATAATTTAAAAAAATAAATTTTTGAAAACCTACCTGATTTTGAACTATGCAGAAAGCTGCAGCAATTACACACAATGTCATTAAATAATTCATTGTTAAAATTTTTTAATAAATATTTTGGAAAGGAAATTTAATAAATTTAATAGTGTTTCTTATTATAATGAACACGGTTTTATAATTCCATCCAGTAAATTCACCGTTCTTATATACAAAAACAGTATTATCACTTGTACTAATTAATAACTCCCCACTAAAATTGATTCTATATATTTTTCAATAACTTTACATTTTCAATATGCTTATGATTTTTAAACACATTGTCATTCGATGTAATTAATTGTTTTAAAAACAAAAAAAATTGATAAAAACTTATTTTTTAAATTTATTTATTTATTTATTTATTTTCAATTTTTTCGCTGCCTTGATAAGTTGAGAACCTTTATAATTTGAGGTGAATAATTATCATAAGATATATTTGATATTGAACTTATATAAATAATTACAAATTAATACATTTATTTGTTTATTTTCAATTAATTTGCATATTATTTATGCCAAGATTAATATAAATATATTGCTTTCAGTTTTCTGTTAACATAAAAATTTAGTTTTAAGATATATAAATTTTTGTTTTTGCATAGAGTTTATTTTATTGAAATGTTAATTTTTGCTTCTCGAATATACTCATTTAACTAATTAATTTCAAATTGTGGTCGAAACTATTTTTACCTATATATAATAAATATTCATTCGTAGTTATGTGAATCTTAGATCTCTCTCATAGATAAATAAAAAGTAAATAAATAATAAGTGGACAAAATTTAGAAGAATTCGGACACGATCCAAAACATGACCGTAGGAAGATAAATTGTCACTTTGGTGGCTCAATATAGAAATTTATGATAAGTTCATTGTATTTCTTGATAAGTTTATAAACCATGTTTGCTAACAATATATATATTTGACAAAATTGTATATTAGTCCAATTTTTTTATTTAAAGTGATAAAACATCAAAGCAATAAAATTGAGACGAAAATATAGAAAATCTTCAAATGTATGATTTTTATTTCAAAGGTTAGTATTGATGTTACTCTTTTTGCGAGGAATCACTCGAAAATTTGGTAAGAACGTAAGATGCTGGAGTGTTTCCGGGTGCGGTGGCTATGAACTTTCCATTGAAGACTCTTCTGTCTCGTACCAAGCACCCGCATTTTATATACGAATTAATAGAATAAAGATCATCTCCACCCTTAGTACTTCAACAATTGAATAGGGAAGTCTACGAAACCGAAACGGAATAGTAGAGCAAATTTCAGATAAGACACATCAGAACTAATCTATTTCTGGTTTCATGTATAATATTTGTTAATAATCATTTTTTATATAAATAATTCATTTATTTTGATCTAGAGTTTGTCAAAAAAATGACCTTAGTCATTTGATGCGGCCATCCATTCTTGTGTTACACGCGAGTAACTTTTCTTTGCATTAAAGAGTGAACCTACCCTTCAAATATTGTTTCATTATATTTATAAGTAAAAAACAAACTGTCTATATGAATTCTGCTTAAAATATGAATAATTAAAATAATTAAAATGCATTTCCGACTTAATTATAATACACCAGTTAATTTAATTAGAATTAGGTCGTTAGATTTAACTCTTTGTCATTTGTACATTTTATATGAATTTATAATTTTCAAATGACTTTCGTCAAAACAAAAAAAGTATCAATTCATCTGTTTAGCTATTAATTTTATTAAAATATTGAAGAAAAATTTCCAGCACTAAAGGAGTGAGAGGGAACAAAAGCAATTTTGAGCTATTAAATTTCATTCAAGTGAAAAATTTTTCTTAGTTGTATACCACACTCAAAAATAAAAATTTATTTAACAAACTTCCCGATCTATATATTGATTTTACTGTGAAAATAAATTTTTCAAAAAAGGACTTAATTATAATTTATCTCTCGTAATTTTGAAAACACTGTTTTGAATAGACCGAAAAACATGTCAATATTAAATAATAAAAAATTGTTGAAACGGAAAGAAGTTTTTATTTTTTTGAAAATATGTTTCGTGTTTAAATTAATTTTGGAAAAACGTAAACACTGTCTACAAATTGTGCTTGCGTACCCGCAACCAAAGAAATTTAGTTCTTCTATTTATCTTTTGACTAAAACATCATTTAAAAGCTTATTCTTTTGCTTTCTTTCTAGTTTTAATTTTAAACTGAAAGTATATTTCCTTTTATATTAAAGTTTGTTATTATTAATGTATATAATTTTTGTATTTTGATTTTTAATTCTTCAAAACGTGTTTTTTTTTTAATAATCAGAAATCACTCTTTGTTTTGCGACCTAAATTATAATTACTGATATATCAAGGACTAAGGACAATAATGTGTTGTTTATATATGTATATATCCTTGCAAAAAACTAACATAGAGATGATGAAAACCTTATTGTAGCTAAATAACCAATCTATCTGACTTTATTGGTTCCAAACAAAACACATTGCAAAATTTTAATATCGTAATAATTATTTAACATAAATAGTTGTAATTTGTTATAGAATGTTGTATTGTATCTAGTTTAAGTAAGATACAAAAGTTCCAAAATTACCATCAAATATTAATATTCGCAAAGTTTTGTGTACATTAAATTTCTTCTACTGGTATCCATCTATACAAAGAGTTAAGAAAACATTAACAATTACTTTTTTACTAGGTTTATATGTTTTAAAAATAGAATATTAAAAATACTTTTAAAAGGAATATTTAAAACTAAATGAATTTAGTTTATGTAGTATATTTGCTGTTACCGAAACTTCTATGTTATTGAAATGTAGAAAAGAACATTACTTCATTAAGAGCGTTTATTCATAGAAGTTATAGTTTTGCTATTTGATACGCACGCATGTTAATAATACACGCATGTTAATAATACATAAAAATGGAGGGCTTGTCGAAAAATTATGGAAAATCTATGGTAAAAATTAAAATTTAATATTTAAAAATGTTGTTTCGAGACAAACTATTCGATAAGCACTTCATTTTCATGTCGAAATTGTGCATACCAAATGGAGACTACTTCAGTATTATGTTTCACACCCTCAGCCCTTGAATATCAATTATAACCATAAATTACAACTTATTTAAAAGAGATACCGAATATATAGCTATTAAGGTAAACATATTCATCTATCATGAGGATGTCGATTATTGGAATGTATTTTTACACCTTTCGTTTAACTTTTAGTGTATATTGAAAAAACTTTATACAGAATTTAAATCCTTATCCTGTGATTACAGGCAGATTCGTTGTGACGATAAAAATGTTATTAGAAAAGGTATATGAAAAACTTAGGTTAGTTTTTTATAACCTGATTAAAAAATAATAATTTTTATACAAATTAAATCATACAAGTTATTATACATACTCCATTAATAAGGCGGAGCTAGTTTAATTACTCCACATATGAACTATTGCTCGGCTGAGTATGAACTATTTTTATATTCGACATACATATTATGTCAAAGTACATTAATTTTAATCTAAAGTTTGTAACGCTACCTAATATTGACTGCAAAAACAAAATTTTGTTATAGATGTTCCTAGAAACACCTAATTAGTTCATTATATTATGTCAAAGTACATTAATTTTAATCTAAAGTTTGTAACGCTACCTAATATTGACTGCAAAAACAAAATTTTGTTATAGATGTTCCTAGAAACACCTAATTAGTTCATTTCCGACCGTCCGTCCGTCGGTCATTACGATAACTCAAAAACAAAATGATCAAAAATTTTGGAGACGTATTCTAAGCAAAAAAAGTGAGTTTAAGTCATTGAATGAGCAAAATCGGTCCATTGAGTTCAATGGATCCTTGAACCAACTTTTAAACTATAAAAGATAGAAGAAAAGTCCAAGTACAAAATATGTTAATTTTTTTGAAACAAACAACTTTTGTTTTAAGCACTTTTCCGTTAAATGTTTGAGTTTTCCACAATTTTATCTCAAATTTGGCTAATAAATACATATATACCCAATAACAAACAATTCATATTATTATTTTACATGTATCTAACTGTATAGACTGGATACTTATAGTATTTTAGAAATAGGCCAAACAATGAAATTCAATCAAATGTCCAGTATCTAAATAATTAACTCAGTTAGTTGTTATATTCAGTTGTTAATGATTAGCATTTATAAAATTTTGAACTAAAGTTGTTTTTTTGTTAAATCGAACATTTTTGCTTTGAAATTTTTCTTCTATATTTTATGGTTCAAAAGTAAAAACTTGGATCCATTGGAACTAATTTACTGATTTTCCTCATTTCCGAACTTGAGCTTACTTTTTACTTCTAGACTACCAGGATTGTATAAACACATATACAAAAAAAAGCTTGTGATGCCCTCAAAAACAATTTAATATCTTTTTTTTTTTTTGGAAATGCTTTCATATAAACATTTTGTATGCCAAATTTAATACTCTTATAATCATTTTTTGAATACTTGATTTCTAATACAATCTAATATAATGTGTAATAATTGTATTAAGGATTATCTTTATTATGGATATCTCATTTTTTATTCTAATCTCTTGAACGGTAAGTATATGCTGAGCTTATCAAATACTTTGTTTATTTCACATTCAAAGTGAAAAGATTCCCCATATTGCAGCCAATGTATTTTTCCCACACATGATTCATTTATTGTTGATTAATATTACCTGATATGATAGCATATTTGAGAATTTATTAAACATTAAAATAAATAATAGTTAATTAAATTAGTATTATTTAATATTATCACATTTATGTATAATAATAATTTGAAAAATGATATTTATTCATCGATGGAAATTTATATTTAATAATTAATATAATTTAAATATTTTGAATTTCATGTAATATAATATTTATATTTAATATATTTAACATGAAAGAATTAATAACAATTTACGATTCGTAACTTATACTAGTAGGAAAAAAATGTGTAAAAATAGGGTCTAATATCTAATTTTGTTAAAACAGAATTGATTTTGATCAAAATTTTGATCATTTTACTCATTTCGAAACTTTATTGAAAGATAAACATTTTTTAAAATTAAAAAAAAAAAAAAATATCAATTAAAATGAATAGTAATGACACCAAAGGAGTTTTCGAAGTCGCTTAATACAAATCTGATATTAAAAATTGAGAACATTCAATATGATGTCCATAAAATGGATAAATGTCCCTATTTTAAACCCCCAAAGATAGGAAAATTTAAATTAGTTTCAGTTTTTATTTTTAACTTATTTTTTTATTTTTTGATGGTTAAAGTTTAACCATTTTCGGGGGCGCAATGTTAAATTCTCGATTTTCTATTTTTAATTATCAATCTCAATTGTTTACATCAGATTTATATACATCAACCTCATAAATATCTCAGATACATTATTATTCATTTTGTTTAACAATTGTAGGTTTTTCTACTTTTGAGTCTGAAATTGGGGACTTTACGCATTGTATGGATGCTATATTGAATTTTCTCAAATAAAACATGGAATTTGTTTTCATCAACCTTAAATATGCTTTTGGTAATAGTATTAATGCTTATAAAAATGTTTTATTATCCAATAAGGTTTATCGAAATGGTGTGGTGTAAAGGAGGTTGGTTTTTTTGTAAATTTAATTACGAAGACCATATGAAATATTTTTTATCAATAAGTCTTTTTATCAATATGTTCTGTTCTACTTCAACAAAATTATATAATTTACCTAGTTTGCTTCGATCCAAAATGTAACTGGTCAGATATTTAAAAAAAAAATTAGTCTTGTTTCGACAATAACTCCGTAACGCTTAAGGTAAATATGGTACTAATTTTTTAAAAGGCCATATTTAAGATAATTTTTAAGCTACATTAAAAAAAATCACAAAAAAATCCCAATAAAATAACTACCATTTTTATTTTAGCAATTTTTATATATATGACTAAAGTTATTTTAGAAAAAAAATTTTCATTGATTATTTTTTTGTAAAAAAATACCTACCTACAATGAGCTATAACTTAGTTTGTATTGGACTAACATTAAAAATAAAAACAAAATTTCTTAATTGTTTGGTGAGCCACAATTTTGGTAATTACAGTAGTTTTAATAAAACCAATTATTTTGAGTAATTGTGAAAAATATTTAAAAAAATGAGATTTTTAACTTCCCGCTAAGAAAAATCGCTAAGAAGCTATTGGTTTTAACCCGTTTTGAAAAATTCGAGCTATCATCAGATTTCGACATTTTGAGATTTCGGGAAGCTTCCCTGACTAACCCTGCAACACTGTCACTCTGTCTGTATGTATGCGAGCGAGCGAGCGAGCGAGCGAGCGTGTGTGTGTGTGTGTGTGTGTGTGTGTGTGTGTGTGTGTGTGTGTGTGTGTGTGTGTGTGTGTGTGTGTGTGAAAGTATGTGAACCGTGTATAACTTTTGAAAGGCTCGACCAATTACAATCAATTACAAATTACAATCAAATACAATCAAATACCAATTACAATTTTGAAAAATCAGAAAAAAAACTAAAAAAAAATATTTTTTTAATGCAGTTTTTTTGGAAAATCTTTTAAACAGCTGTATCGATCAACTTCAAAAACTAATCACTCTTAACTTAGATAAACAACGTCGATCGCCGATATTCCTTTTCGGATCGTTTTTAATGAAAGAAAATAAATATTAAAGCTGAATACACCACGTCAATCGCCGCCAAGAATGTGAAAATCGGTTAATTGGTCCGAAAGATATCGTTAACGAAATATTTGGGTGAGTGTTTTTTTAACATATTTCCTATATTTCTTTTCGGATCGTTTTTGATGAAAGAAAATAATTATTAAAACTCAAAAAACGACGTCGATCGCCGTCAAGAACGTGAAAATCGGTTGATTGGTTCGAGAGAAATCGTTAACGAAATATTCAGGAACAAGTGTTGTATTAACATCCAAGCTCAAAAACAAAATTTTAAGCTCAAAAACATTGTAATATGTTTAATTTTAAGTGGTTAAGTATAGAACTAGCGGAAAGTTGCAGGTATGGCCTTTAGGGTCAACCGTTTTACAAATTTTTTATTTATAATTCCCATCCCTTAAATTGGGGTGGTTTTCATCCTTTACGAAAATTGGCGAAAAATTTTATAAGGTTGGTTTTTTTCTAAATTTAATTATAAAAAAATGAACCCTGTATATCAAAACCCGTTCTGCTTCAACAAAATATTTTTACCTAAGTTGCTTCGACTATACTATTTGTATTAAAATTATAAATACCTATTTATATAAAAAAAAAAACCTATTAAATAAAAATTAATTTAAATAATTTAATAAAACTAAAATGACGTTTTCAATATATCACGTTTTATCCGTACCATAAAAATTTATAAATGTGCAACAGATTCCTAAACTCTCACAACTCGTTCCGAAAATGTGTGATAATGAATTTTAAATAGCCATAAAAGGTTTAATTCAAAAAAACGTAGGGTGTTGAGAACATCCGATTTTGAAGAATGTTTATATGTACGTGTATTATATTGGTTTGCAATAGAAGTTTTAATTGTGTCAAAATCATAATTTTAACATCGTTATAGAAGGAAAAAAATCGGAACGAATAAACGTAAAAAAGTAAAGGCAGGTCACACATAACACATTTGGCGAAATTTTGTAGGTACATGATGGATTTATTTTAATTTTGTTGAAAATGATTATTATGGATATTGAGACAAAAAAATTTCAATAGAAAATCTTAACTCATTCGTTGAAGACCGGACATTTGAGTGAGGATCACGAAAAAGAATTGTTTCTATTATTGGCAGATTATTTTTTTTTGAACTGCTTAGGATATGAACTGTTCGTATGATGTGGTGTGATATGGGATATTAAATCTTGATATGGCGAATATAAATTATTTTGAACTTTGAGTTCATTAAAAAATGAAAACAATATAACCATATCGTAGTAGACTGATACTGATTATTTAACACTTCGAAATGTAAAAATCGATTGAAAACCATAACAAAACTCGAACATTAAATTAAATTTCATTCAAAAATGAAACATTATAATCTCTCAATAATTATAACTAAGCATCTCCATAGACACTACATATTGCTAAGTGTTTATGGAGATCATTTTGCTTATTTTTAAAGGTGTAAAAAAAAAAACGTCAGTAGTCAGTTTGTTAAGTAAAGACGCTTCAATTGAAGAAATCCAAAAACTTCATCAAGAATCCTATTGTCATGTAATTTCGAAGTAAGCGTTAACTTTCAAGCCTCTAGATCATGTCAGTAACAGCAATTTCAAGGATTCTCTAAAACAACACAGAAAAAAGAAATTAAAAAATTTGTAACTCTGTTATTGAATGACATTCCTTTCTTTCATGATAGCAAAAACGTATATGCAAAAATGCCAAATTTACACATAGGATTTTTTAAGCACATTTATTATTCAGGTCGGTATATTTTATTATCGCTGAATTTTCTAAGCTTTTAGTTAAGCCCGAAACCTTTTTTATTTCAAAAGTATCTTGAAAAGAGAGATACACTTACGCATAAATCTATCCCAAACCAGGAAATATCCTAACTTGCTTTTTTATATAATTTTTTATATAGACTGGAAATACATCAATTAGCGACAAATCTTCGATCCAAAGTCTAAAATGTTCATAATTATAATTTTATTAAATAAATAATAAAAATTTTTAAATATTAAATTTTCTAGAAAAAATTTCAAGGTTATGAATTGTTTTTATTTGAATAAATATTATTCTGATAAATTAGTTAATATTTGCAGTAGTTAATAGTTAATATTAGAGATGTGCTTGATGTCCGCATCCGTATTCGCGGATATCTACAAAAAAAAAACGACCAAATACGAATCGGACTCGCGAACAACAGGCTCCGTATCATTATCTATACTCCCACACTAAATATTTTTCATTTGATTTTATCTTTCAGTATTTTTTGTTATTGCGGCAACAGAAATACATCATATTTGGTAAAAATTCGATGCATTTCATCCCCTGTAGTAGTGAGCTAAGTGGTTATTCTTATAGCTGACTACCTCATGATAAGGTAGTAATTAATAATTATACTATCTTAATTCAAATTTATTATTCAAATTCATTATTATTCAAATCAAATAATACTGCATAGTTATATCACAATTCATTATCAGATTTCTATCAATAAGAATTACGTTTTAAGGAAATTGAAATAAGCAATACCGATTATCCGTAACCACGAATCAGCACACGGATTATTCGTATTCGTAACCGTATCCGCAAATCTCCGTTTTTATATGAAGTAGTTTTTATACTGATTTCCATTACCATTATTTTTAAATGATTTTATAAAGGGTATTTTCAGCGCTCGCCGGATATTATCAACTTTATAAACAAATACGACAACACAATATTTTGTCTTGCCTTTTTGACTTTTCTTCCATAATAAACCAAAAGAGCTTTCGGGGATAAAAACAAATATAAAAAGTAGATGTATAAAAGTAGTAGCTTGTAAGTATTCTTTAACTCTATTTTGATCGATCATTATTCTTTTTGGTTGCGGAATGCAATTTTAAATGTACTAAAATATTTTTGTGATGGGGTGTTGATTGAACAACCATCTTGCTTTGTGGAAAATTTTTCGCTATCTCTTACCATTACGAGTATTTTATTTTTGATATATATATATTTATATGTCTCTCAGTACATAATCGATATTATTTAACATTCTTTTGATATCGTATGTCAAAAAGTTTTTAATTGCATACCTTTAGGATACGTGTAGTCAATATTCTATATTATACATTTTGAAACTTTATTATTATGTAAGGTTTCTATTTTAACGATTTAAAATCTTGAACTATAATTTGTCTATTAAACAATAAATTAAAAGAAAGTATTTCAATAATACTTATTTTACTTCCATCCACAGCAGACACGACTTTTTTCTGGGGCTAATGTGACAACGGTATACTCCTTTACCCATTGAATTGTATAGACGGTAATGCCATCGCTATATATTGAAAATTTACCACAATTTGTTAATTACCTTTTTTTCAATTATTATAAATATTTACATTATAACAAGTAGATTGAAAATCAAAAAACCCAAAGACATGAATTAAACAAATAATACTTAAAAACGTTCCCAAGAAACCCAGTTCATAAAATCTTCCACAAAAATTACATACATAAACAAAACACATACTTAAAAGTGTACACCACGGTCTTATGTAGGACATAGGTGTACACTAATCGTAAAAATTTTGATACCTTCATACTATTGGTTGATTTTGAAGCGAACGCGGTCCTGATCGATTTTAAAGCGAATGTATCATTAGATAACAAAAGTAATTTTATTAAAAAACGATTTTCTTAAAATGCTGAAAATCATTAATGGAAGGAATGCAAATAACTATAAAATGGAAAAAGAAGACTATTGTTGATTGTTTTTACTATCTTTTCTCGTGACCTGACAAACAATAGGAATCTCAAATATGGTGCAGTGAAATTCCTTTTGTATTAAAGTGTAAATAAATGGAAGGAGATCAGTGCATCTAAAATTGTAGTTATCATAAATTTCTCTAGGATTGTTTCTTAATCAGTTGTACAAGAATCTTAGGAATATCCTAAATAAATCATAATATATTTTTAAAAATGCTAGTCACTGATATACATTTTCTATCGGACTATCAACTCATTTTAGAATCAGTCAGTAATCTCAAAGATTACCACTACAAAAAAAAAAAAAAAAATTGTGTGGCACTCGGGGACTGCCGCGGTAAAGATATTGCATAGCATTTTGTATCAACTTATGCAATTAAAATTTTTTATTTATTTATTAATTTTATTCATGCAGTATTGCTTTTTCTTACACCTGTACACCTATATACTTTCTCATAACTTCTTTCACATGTCCTTGCCCGTCGGATTGGGGAGCGTGAGGTTTTTTCGTTACGGAATTTCTGGATTCGGTCCCCGCGCTCAAGGCCCTCGATAGAAGCTATGCAATGATTCCGGTAATACTTGAACAATGCGATATGCACACTTTATATAGTTGACAGTTCATCATACTGCTAGTGAGAAGAGATACAGAAGTTTTATTTCGAATAGATAAAGAAGTTTTATTTTGAATTTCAAAATTAGATTTTGGTTTCTATGGAAATGATGATTTGTAACATATCAGGTTTTTTCGTTACGGAATTTCTGGATTCGGTCCCCGCGCTCAAGGCCCACGATAGAAGCTATGCAATAGCTTAAAAAAATGAAATCTTTACCTCAATAATTTAACGTAAACGTCCCATAATTATTTCGATGAGCAAAACATTGAAAGCGGAGCCCTCCACCCACGTAAAAAAAATTGTTAACAATTTCTGGTCCTGTTCAAAAGTAAAAGGTATATTTGCTTGAAAAAATTGCCAAATTTCTCAACAAATACTGCTATAAGTTTTGAAAATGTTCATTAATCACATCTCAAATATTTTTAGAAACCCGGGTTACTTGAGGGAATATGATGTAAAGTTTTCATTGAATTCTTTAAAAATTGATATTTTTAGCTAGGAAATAGTATCCGAGGAGGAATTCAAGAATTTGTGAGAAAGATTTTACATGCATGAATGGATGAGTAAATATGGTTTTGTTTTGTATTGTTTTTTTCTTATAAGGTCACAATGATTTTTACTGTTTATACGATTTGTTTGAAGAATTATCAATAATTTCAATTCTAGTAATTCATAGGCGAGCCGCTTAAAAGGGGGTCAATAATGAGTTTCATTTTTTGAAATGATTATTGAAGTTTTCTTTTTCACTTTGAGTAAAACTTTTTGAAATAATATTTCATAAATATAATTACAATTCTTTTAGTACAATTATTTTTGCTTGAGTAATTTATAGAATCGGTATATATTTGTAATTTTGTTAATTTTTTTTTTTTTTTTGTTAAATTTTATTTAACTAAAATTAATAAAAATTCAAAGCATTCAAATTAAAAGTATTAAAAATTTTAATAATACAGACTATATGGAGGCTATCTGATATGTGCACCAAATGATTCATAGTTCATATCAGCAATGAAAAAATTTTCTGATAATTGTAAATTTCCGTCTTTTTCCTAAGAGCTATTTTTTCACAGAAATGCATTATGCATGTAAATATGTTTTTTTTTTTTTACAAATCATTAATCAAATAATTACTTAGATTTAATTATTATCAATATATTAAGTATTTATATTATATGGGTGCTAAAAATTATTCATATGAAGTTGGCACTTTATTTGTCAAACACAATGTCTTTTTAGCCTATATAAGATATATTTAATAAAATTTGTTTTGTCCATACATGTTTACTAAATTATAAATAATGTGTTGGGAAAAAATTTGATATCAATAAATTTATTTGAAAATCTTTGTTTTATGGGGTTAATGAAATTCTAATTCTATGTTACACTCTACAACATACTGCTTGTGAGAGACATAATAACTTTAGAAACGGATTATATTTTTAATTCAATTTATTTACCCATAATGTTAAAAAGTAAGCAGGTTAAATAACGTTGTTGTAATTTAACCATATATGTTTATTAGTCAAATTTAAGCTAAAATTGTTTTGCGAAAAAATGTTTCAAACGAAAGTTGTTTGTTTCAATAAAACAAACAATTTTTATTTGAACTTTTCTTCATCTTTTATAGTTTAAATGTTGGATCAAAGTTAAGAATACGTCATAGAGCCTACGGCATTTCAGCTCGTTATATCTTTTTGTTCTTGAGTTATCGTGATGCCAGACGGACGTATATTCGGAGATTCGAATAGGAACTAATTAGATGTTTCAATGAATTTCTGTACCAAAATTTTGTTTGTGCGGTCAATATTAGGTAGCGTTGCCTAAAATTTAGACCAAAATTAATAGACTGGCAAATTATGAATGTACAGTATAAAAACGGATTTGAAAAACTTGTAGCTCGATTACTTAAAATATTATTATCCCTCACAAAACTTAAAATTTAATTGTTAAATATGTTTTATTACAGAAATACTTTGAAATGCTCTTTCTGTGTAACCCATATTCTCTTAATATTTATTATTATAGAATTTTCGAACATTATTTCCATATTATTTTAAATTTAGAATGTTTAGAAAATATCTTTTGCCAAATAAATACTATGTATACAAAGCAATTTATTTACTTGTCTTCCAGTCAACCAGTCAACCTAAACAGTAATTACATTTACTAGATGAAATAGATGTGTACATACAGAATGTATATTTGGTTCGTATGTTATGAAAAATTAAATAAATGGAATATTTGCTAAGCTGCTGAAATTTAGAAAATTTTATTTTGTTTAAGTAACATCTTTTTATTTGACAATTAAATCACAACATTTAAGCCCTTTAAGAAGAATATATAAAAATAAGGTATTCTAATTCTGCAATTAATATGATGACAATTGATGTTCAAGCTAAGCTGAACAAAATTATTGAAAACTTTAATTGTATTCAGTATGTCATTTGAACAAATTTTGCTCAGATAGTGCAAATTTCCCATCATGCATTGTAGGATTAGAATAACATACTTTTATATTATTTCGGATACCATACTTTTATATTAATAGAATTCGAATAGGACCATACATTTATATTACTTATTCATAATGATTACTCCTTAAAACACTTTATTGAATCAACGTTGTTACGTTTTAATTCACTAGTTATGATCAATTATTATTGTAAAGTACGAGATTTCGTTTAATATATGTTATGAATTCAAAATTAAATTTAAAATGTTGTTGTAGTAGCTTTAGAGAAAAAAGTAGTTTTGAAGATCTCTTGGAAAAAAGAAAATACAACAAAAATAAAAATTTTTCTATTTCATTTCACATTTGAAAATATTGTCTTAAAGGGGCGAGGGATACAATAAAAGAATGAAGGTTTATATATTTTCTCCAACTGTATCTTCTAGTTTAAAAAAAATTTAGGAGTTTTTGTCAAATGCGGTTGGGAAGCAATACAAATTTTAAGTTTTCGTATTTCAAATGATTATGATGCTATTTCATTTCACAAACATTGAAAAATCGCTTCGTTTTAATATGTATAAAAAAAGTAAGATTTTTAAATTAGCTTATATTTATATAATACATAGGTATAATACATATACCTGATCTTATATTCAAACAACCAAACTGGAAATTACAAGGATTAATCTATATAATTATTACAACTGTACATAAATGAAAAATATCTAAGTGTGAAATAAAATCAAATGGTAGTGTGAAAACAAGATCTCATTGAAAGCTACAATGAGATCAATTGGACCAATCGACGTTCGCTAGATCTGAAGTCTGTTCGTTTCTAGTAGTTACTTAAATTTCATAATTATTGAAAAGTTGTAATTAACTATATTCTATAAGTTTTTATTTTACTCAATGCAAACGTATTTGTTTAAAAAGGCGAAATTCTGATACGGAATCTACAACACTGCCACAGTCCTCATATAGGTTCTAGTAGTAGTTATAAAATTACATAATTCCTTATTGTAATTGAACATTTTGTATACGCCAGCAATAATTTTTCTCATCAATTACTCTGTGTTACTGTATGTGACTTTTGTGTGTCGTCTAATGAACATAATGATGCTTGACATTTGCCTTGTTTTATTCATTCTCTGTTATTATATATTTTCGAGAATTTAAAGTAAATAACAAATTAACTGACTGAAATTTTTCATAATGCAACTTTTGGAATCTTATTAATTATAATTAATAATCGAAAAGAAACCTATTAGTTACTCGATAATATGGGGTGGAAATTGGTAATGAAGTTGTTGTCAGATATTGAGAATTAAAAAACAGACCATAAATGATTTTTTTTCTTGTCTATTTTAACTTTTGTCTAAACAGTATTTAAAAAAAAAATTACTTTCATATTTGATTATTTGTCTCTACATATTTTTAATGAGTCAAACTTGAACTATATCGATAAAATCAAAGGACCTTTTCAATTTTAATCCCTCAATTTCATGCATTCGGCTTAAACAATTTACATCAAACAAATACATCATCAATAGGACAATAGATAATTGAGCAAAAAAGTTGAAGTCGATGATAATAAAAGAGATACTTATAGCAATATTTTCGAAATTTAAATTTATACGACTACTATTTTGTAACTTTTGCAGTTCCATCACAAAATTCTATTTTAAAACGAAAAATTGGAATTATGCGCTTATGAACGTATTTTTCTATTGAAAAAAATATGGGGGTTCCATATTAAAATTATTTGGTAACGAATGGACATTTTCTTTAAAAGAAGAACTGACTACTTCATACTTTTCGCTGTCAATAAAAGAATAGAGAATAATAACAATAATGGTAATTTACCTCCGTTTTTCATGGTAATTTACCTCAGTCTATGGCAGCCCCCCCCCGAATCTTTGCTCTTTACATTTTACATTAAATTCATGATGTGGACGGATACGAAAATTATAATGATTAAATTCATATGCTAAGTGTTGAATTATAAAATGGTTGCGAGCAATATATGTGGAATTAAATATCTACGATATTTAGCTTGACTTTCCATAGTATATTTACTGACCTATCTTCAGTTATTTTGTGTTTAGAAAAAATAATGGAAATTAAAAAATATTTCCTTAAGCAATAATAAATAAATAAAATAACCTTGACATTGCTGTGAGTATAAATGAAGCCCTTCGTACTCTAAGTTTTTTTTTTTTTACAACTTGATGTTGAATTTTTTAAAATTTATTTTTATAGTTTTAACATAACAGGAAATTTTTAAGGACCAATGTCCAATGGAAGGACCAATGACCAACTATTAACAGACCCATCATTCTTCCAGATTTCAATGTTCTACATAACTGAACAAAATTTTTATTCTACCCTCTGCTATTTGTATTTTAATCTTCAGTAGGGGAGACGCTGTAAAACACATCATGGATTTGAGTTTCTTGAAACTGAAATCCAATCATTCATCCAAATTTCAACGTTTTTCCTGCACAGGAAGTGGTTGTACTTTGCCCTTTTTTTATAAATTTCATGTGTTTTTAGGCTTTTTTCTTTTATGTTTATAAAGACTTATCATCCAATAAATCATAACACTGAATATTTAGCTAATTTTCACTTTTTATTTATTTAAATTTACAGAAAATTATTGTTACAATATTTTTTTGGTTAATATATAACCGTTTTAATGATTATAAGCAAATTGTGGAGTGGTTTACCCTTCTTTGTCCATGGAGAGTACTTTATAAATTTGATACGCCTGTGAGTGAGTGAGTCAATATCATAATGTAAAACATTAACATTATGGTAGTTATGGAAGCGCTGAATCTCACTAAGAATTTAACGTAGAAGTTTGAGCAATGCTAATAAATATTGGATAATACTTAATACATACTGGGGTAAAATCTTTTTAAAATTTCATAAATATTATCTCTGACCAAATAAAATTATTTGTGGTTGAAAATTTAAACGAAGTATTTCGCCTACTGTACTCATTGTGTGTCGTAGACCGGAACTTATCCAGGCACTGTCGATTGATTAATAAGTTTGTTAATACAAAATTGTATGATGATTAAGTATAATTTATTTCTTTAGCTTAATAATTATGACGAAAATAATGCATAAAAATTTTCGGCGAATAATAGAACAAAAGATTTTTTAAGTTGAAGAAAACTTTAAGGGTACCACCATTATATATTGAAATAGGTCTTACAAAAAGTATCGAAGGATTGTTAACAGAAAAGAAAATCGTGATATATATTAAAATTTAATTTTTCTCGATATTCTAAACTTTCAAATGTATGTATTTTAAAGTATGAAAAAGCCTATGAATGGCAGATACAAATTTCCAATCAGAAGAAAAAATTTATTATTAAAAACCATTCATATTATGTTGGGCTAACATTTTTCAAAACATTTTTGGATAATTGACCAATACTTTTTAAGTAAAAATGTAAAAATTCATTTTGATACATAAACATAACAAAATAACTATCCATAGAAATATAATTTTGGTAAATAAAGTTATAAGACCTGGGGTTTATATACTGTACATTTCTCGAAAACTTACCGATAAAATGCAAAAAAGCCTTAGCTGAACATTTTCGCACAATAAACGAAAAGTTTTTATTTGAAAAATTTTTTGTGTCAGTTTTGATATCTAGAAAATATTATGAAGATACTGAAATCTCTTTTCTAGATATCAAAAGATTTTCTATATATCATTAATTGATGTAACGGAACTCAAAGATCAAATATATGAAGTTTATTTTAAGAGTAGACATATTGAATAAGGAAGATGAGATAAAAATAGATTTACCTATAAGTTAAATATCTTTGAAAATGAATTATAGACATGTAATATTTATTTAAATATGATATTACATTTTCTATGTCAAGATTAAATCATAAAAAATCTTATGTATGTTAATTAACATAAAAACAAACATTGTTTCTGAAGGTTCTTTATTTATCAGTCTAATAGGTATAAATGTTGCTAATAATAAGGTGAATGCACGAATTATATTCTATATTAAATATTAATCACTAGTTTTTTTTTTTTAAATTCGTTATTATTATTTGAATATTATTGAACGTATACGCAGTGAAGCATTTTATTGCTTTTATAAAATAATATATTGGACTGTTTGAGTATTTTCCAAAAAATCAAGTTACTTGAAAAACATAGAAAATTATACCAAAAAAACCGTCAATATAATAGCTAACCGTGATAATTGTTTAAATGCCAGACATATGAATCCGAATCAATTTCGCGAGAAACTCTTCGACAAACTCTCGGTTTTCATGTCAAAATTTTGATAAGAATTTTTTTTAGTAAATTATGAAAATTTACAAACATGCAATGTATATTACATTACATATTGACTCTATTAAAAGAGACTGTAGAGGTCTCTATCACAATTATATAGCCACTTAATAATTAAGAAGCGAGGAAGGAGAAATAATGTTCGATATAATATTTAGGCGAATCAATGTAATAAAAGTATATATATATATATATATATATATATATATATATATATATAATATATATATATATATATATATATATATATATATATATATATATAATATATTGGAGTGGTTTTTTAACTTTCTCATTATTACTTTTGTAAGTATAAAATGTAAGTTTAAAATTATATACTTTTCATAAAAAAAAAAAAAACTTATTTTAAACATTTATTATTAATGTTCATTAAATATGTATTCTAATTAAACGCTTTACTCTACTTTAATAATTTTCCCATATGTCTCTTCAATTATAAATGAATAAATTGACCCAGTTTTCCGTATTATTATATTTTTTGACATTAAAAATTTATCATGTTTGTTTTTTTGTCTTCTGAATATAATTGACGTTGTTAACAAATGTGACAAATTTACATGTTTGAGAGCAAGTATAATGAAATATTTTATTTTATCCGATGTTTTTGATTGAATTTATTGTTCACTAGATATGAAAATGGAAAAATTACTCAATCGGTACCGATACTACATGGTGCTGATTTTAAAAAAATTTTAAACTCCTTTTTTAAAGATTTTTATATATATTGGCGTTTTGGAACTTCCTGATGAATATTCGTTTTGTGTGGTCAGTCTGTCGGGCTGTAATACTAATTCAAATGAATTCGAATAATTTCAAAACTACTAAATGAATATTTAAAAAATGTGGTAAATAAAATTGGAGATGTTTAGTTTGCATTTTAGAAACATTTCACCTATTAATTACAGTTCCGGGAATAAAGCGGTCGCATTCTCTCTTTTTCACTTAAATGTCAATATCTCGTTATTTAAATTGTTGTATATTGTATTTCTAAAATCAATCGGTATTTTCACAACAATGGGTATTTTCACATAAATTCCGATATATCATGATCCATTCATTCGAGATCGTTGAAATTTTCATCACATCAGTAATGTGATTTATATGGAAATAGATTATGAGAAAAAAGAATTCGACAACTATTATCAGAAAATCGTAAAAAAATCAAGCGGGCTTCGTTAAATGAGAGCGACAAAAGTTTTATATGATTGAAATGAAATGTAGTTTGGTTAATGGCTGTATAGCGATACATGCTTAAGCCAGTTTTAACAAATTTAAAAAAAAGAAAGTAGAAAATCCATTTTGTCACCCTATATTCAAATTATAACGCATACGACGAAAACGATACGGACATATCGCTATTTAAGTAAATATATTAATAAAGTAAATATATATATACATCACAACAGAATGACAAATTGTGCAAAAAATCGAAATTTAAAGTACGGTTAAGTTTTAAATTTTTCAAATATCCTCCTAACTGACTTTCTCTTTATTTGAAATTAGAAATTAATCGAAACATTCCTTTTTGAAAAATCAATTACCTATCTTAGTCTGTCGCTTGTTAGCGTATCAAAATATTATGATCAAAGATGGAATGTACAAAAGTATAATACCTTTGTATTAAATATATATTTAGGTCTTCTAATTCTTAAATTGGCTCGGGATCACAACGCTTATTCAACAAATACTACTTAACATATTGCATGTAGTTATTTTTATTGATCGCTCATGTCCTTCAACTATACTGCATTTAAATAAGATAAATATTCATCTTTTGATAATCATAATGCATCATTAACACCAATTCTATCATAATAAAAATATTTTTATTTACGTAAAGATTGAGAATATCGATATGAAAATTAAACTAGGTTATTTCCTATTTTTACAGAGGAAACTGTTATTATTATTGTTATACTTACTTCTAAATAACTTTATTATGATGTATCCGTTTTAGTAATGTATCTTAATTTAATTCAAAATATGAGCAACTTTCAATTATTGAATTTAAGGTGTATTTTCATGACGACGCTTGACGTTGAGCGTCAAATTAGGTAACATGGTCAAATTGAAATTTGCTGCTGTCTAGCTTTGAATTGGTGATGGTGAGTAGTAGTAGTGTTAAATTGTATAAAGCAGAACATTGTTTATCTTGTCTCTGGATTGAGCCTCAAAATTATTATAATCGAGAATAATCATAAAAGCTGTGAATTATTGTTTATTACAAAGTAAATTTATATTATTGAAATTTTAAACAGATATAATAATTTCAATTTATTATAATATACTTAGATAATAATATTTCCTAAATAGATAGACTCATGCCCTCTATCAATGTTTTTGATTTTATAAGTCTTTTTAAAACTTAATTATCACTATTTTGAACTCCAAATATTCCAAAAACAAAGCTAAAAATTTTGGAAAAATAACGTTGTCTAGTTTTTTTTTTTTCAATAATTCATTTATAACTTTTTTTGGTGTCATTCTACGAGAATATGTATGGTTATAAATAAAACAGGCGTTGAAAATACTATTAAAGAATTCCGAGAAAACTATTAAAGGTATACATTATAGATAACGTACGCAGTTAATAATTATTATAACATTTATCAGAAGCTGTAATTTTTAATTAAGTATTGCCAATTTAGTCTTGGTCTTGCATATTAGGTCTTGGTTTTGGTCTCAGCCTTACTTGCTCGGCCTTGGTCTTGGTTTTGGTGTTTCAATAATCTTGGTCATGGTCTTGATCTTGTTTCTTTGCAAAACCTAGACTGCAAAACCTGACCAATTTTGGCCATCACTAAAATGTTGGCCTTGCTTTCACTATTTAAAGGACTTTGAATATTAATGACTTTTTTTATTCCTTAATTTTACAACTTTTCGCTTAAGACTCGCTTGAACTAGACGCTGGCCGTGATTATATCTATTATGGCTATATGCAACTTTTATCGTTATGCAACTTGACAGTTATAACTGCCATCAAGCATTTCATGAAAATAAATCCTAAATTTTAACCAAATTAATTAATGTAACATTCATTATTCTGGAAATTAAAAACAAAAAAAGACTTTAAAGATTCATTAGTTTAATAAGTATTCTGGTTGCAAGTTTTCATCATTTATACATGACAAACAAAATTTTCTTTGATAAGAAAATTCACTAAAATTTTAAAAATCTTTAAAAACCACTTTTGTATACACACTTTGTGTTACCTTCATTAGATAATAAATCTGTTAATAAGACAAATTATTAGTTTACAATAATTTTTGACCTTATCAATAATATTGATTGTCAGTTTATAACCTATGGAAAACATTATCTTACTAAAAGGTTAAATACTCACTTCATAGTTAATAGCCAGTTTAACATCAGTTAATAAACTAGTTTGCATTTAATATTATATAAAATGACTTAGACAATACGTTCGTTCGGTTTAGTGTTGGTCAAGTTCAACTTCTTATGTTCAACAACTATAACAGAGATCATAAAAGACAATATGATATGATCTTATATGAAGGCAAAATAATAAGATTTGCATGCAAAAGTTCAAAAATAATTATTCAAATGAAATTTTTGATGCGCATAATTTGAATATAAATACGAAAAGCAAAACGATGAGTTTTTAAAAATATTGAGTACAAAACAAGTATATTTGTTTATCATTGGACGAGGAAAAAGTTGAAATACAAATTAATGATGGCACTATCGAAAATTATTTGTTTGAATACATTTTTTATTATTTTTCGGAGTTTTATACTCGAATACTATTCTGGAAATGTTTTTTTCTTAAATTGATGTTTAGAGTTACTTTAGTTTAGTCTCTTTGTTTAATTTATAAGATATTGCAAATCTCGAACAAAGAAGTGGAGTTCAGTATCACACATGCTACTGCCACGGAGGTACATCTCAATGTAAACAATAACTAAATCCATGTGGAACATTAGGGATGCGTAAGTGAGTAGAAGTAATTTAGAGACAACACTTCACAGAATTCTTAAATTCGTAATATCTGCAAATTCTTACAATTCGGGTATTAATAAATGTTTTATAATAAGACAAAGTTTTACCATCTTCAATGCCAGAGGTAGAGCAATTAAAAAAATCCCGCTAAGACTATTTTGTTATCGGTGAACACTTTCAAAGACGTAAACCATCTATTTACAATTTAATAATTAACTATAACATATTTTAAGTTTTACTCAACAGTAAACATAAATAAGTTTTACTGCAAGAATAATTACTTTCTGATTAAAGATTTTGAAAAAAATCTTGATTTACATCCTGCTATACATCTATGTTTTGTATATAAAATTGGCCATAATTTCATATTTATGTTTTTGCATTCGCTTATTTTTTGGATATTTTAAAAAACAATTGTAGTTTGGTCTTTGGTATTTTCGAATTAATTTTTTTTATTAATGTTATTTTTTTTTCTTACAAAATAAATTATCTGGATACCAATATTTACATTAAATGTCCATCAAAAGAAGCTGTAAAAGGTATACAAGAAAAGTAAACAAATAACTTTATTTGCAAGCAAAGATAACAATAATAACGAAGAGTTATTTGTGAAATTTTACAAAATACGCTCGTACATAAAATTTAGTTTCAATCTAAATTTTTAAGAATTCTTGAAAATATTGCTTTTACTGTCATTCTATAGTATGAACTTGAACTATAAATGTTTGATATGAACTATTTTCATATGTTTTGTGATTTGATCTCATAAAAAGAAAGCAATACAATGGCGTCAAATCGCTATTTTGTAATACCCTATTAGCCTTATAGTACTCGCCGATGATGTGTATTATCTGACATCTCACATTGATTAAAACCAACATTCAATTTTTTTCTGAAATAAATTAAATAATTAAGAAAATAAAAAACCCGACAGCAAATACGCAAATTTAAAAATAATACACCAAACACATTCAAACTAGATAGAGAATAGACACCAAAATTAAAATTTACTGTAAACAAAGTAAATTCTACATCGGTTTAATAGACTAGATTATGAGCTAAAATTAATTTTCTTAATTTTCTTAATAAAGCCATTAATTTTCTTTCTGTTTATAATTTACAATTAGATTCTGCCTGCTACTCAACTTATTGCTCTATTTTGATATCCACTCGATATTCTTAGTTTTTTTTTTTTTTATAAACGCATTTCGCTATAAAAATTCGCTATTTTTATACTCGACTTATATAATGTGTTAATGTATATGAATTTTAGTCTAAAGTTTATAACGCTTCCTTATATAGACCGCATAAACAAAGTTTTGATATAGATGTTTCTACAAACACCTAATTAGTTCATTTCCGACCGTTCGTTATTTTGTATTATATACAAGTATAAGTATATAACTGTATATACTGCATATTTATAGTATATTATGAATGCTACTTAAAAATACTCCAAACAATGAATTTCAATCATGTGACGAGTATCTAATCAATAAACTCTGTTAGTTGTTATCTTCACTTGTTATTTTTAATATTTACTGAGTTATACCTACCAAATATTCGATTAATAGAAATATATACTAAACTATAATAACATTTAGAGAAATTTTTTAGGAAATTAAAATTGGATCATCCTATAGTATTTTATTGAATGTAATAATACTTCTCCACTTTAGTTCCTATACAACTTTTTTTAAATGAAGTTCTTGGTATAAATTTTTACTGTCGAAATTATTACGGCTTTTTAACATTTTCCTTAAAAAAATGGCATTTTTTGATGTTCTTACCTGTTTAAAATAAGGTTTTTTGGAGTATATTGTTAGTTCGAACTTCCTAGTCATATAAAATATATGATGTAAACAAGTACAATGACGTCATTTTTCTTAACAATGTATAACATCCGATTTATGGTTATTGAATCGCCGGCGACATCATCATCCTCGAAGTTTTATGATTATATAAAACTAAGAATATATATATTTTTAACTTATTCATTTCCTACTACCCAAACTTACATTTATATGTTACTGTCAACATTTGTATGTTATGTTGTTTACTTAGATACAGAGTGTAACGAAAATAATGTGACACAATTTTAATGCTTCAATTGTTAAGCGAATAATTATGTATTCACATGAAAATATGTGCGTTCGAAATATTTGTTGGTCTTGATATCGGGAATATAACGTAATATTAAGGTAATAACGTTTTCATTCAGCACATTTTTTTATACCTTATAACTGATTAACACAAAAATTGCCGAGCTGATTGTGATGAATCGAAAATAAAAAAATAATAAAAGAAAACAGTTACATTCTTTCAATTTATAAATGATATTATTTATGAATAAAAATATATAATACGTTGTATTTTTATATTTTCACTGGCCATTTATTCATTTTAAACATTTTGTAATAGATGTTCTTCTTTCCGATTAAACTGCCCTATTTTCATAAGTCTTATTGTTTGCTGTCTATATCTCACTATAATTTCCGGGGTTTTGAGCGAGGTATATAGTTCTTGAACAAACAAAATCACACAAGTGCGAACGAACATTTTTTGGACAAACTATTTTAAAATACAACTAAGTATCTTCGTTTTTTTCTTTTTGTTTCTTGTCATTAAAAAAATTTGCACATTTATAAAACGCCATTGAGCCATAATATATAGAAACTGTATATAAGAACATTCGATCCAAACATTTTCCGTGTATTTCAGTATACGTGGAGTGTTTTAACAATTCATTATGTTAGTTGGGTATTACTTATTGTTTTTTTTTAAAGTTTTGGTTTTGTGGGCGTATCAGAAATCCAAATTAATGAACGAATGAACCGATACATTGATGAGGTCGTATGTAACGCGATCGTGATTTTATTACACCCGGCAGACTGTGTACAGCTTGCTCTTTATTGTATGAATATCTAAGGTATGATTACATTAACTGTAAACAACGTATCTCTCCTACAACATAAATTAGACGATTTTTTTTTGTATGTTCAAAAGTTATTTGTAACAAAACAAGAACTTCAGCAATGCGTCATTTTATTAATCTTGATAAAAAAAAATAAATGTTGATTTTAAAATTTGTATTTTTTTTCTTCAAATATCTGTATTATAAAAGGGGGATAAAGGCAAGCAACTAATTTTGAAATAGTTTATAAATAAAAAAATTATTGGTACCAATTAGTGCCATTGTTAAAAATAAATTATGTATGTTTAAGCTATTAAAACCGTTATTTGACAGTGCATTGAACTATTAATTGTGAAAAATTTTGGTAATGTAATATTTGAGATCATCGCATACAACTTTCATATGCTTACTTATTAGCATATTAGCTTTAGTAAATTTGTATGAAAATTATATTCAGAAGTTGTTTACTCCATTAACTAACATAGTAAGCTAATTCAAGAAGCAGAAATTTTGATACACTAACTAAAGAGGAAGGTCGTTAAGACAACATTTTCGCTTCAAATTAATTTAAAAAAAGTTATACAGTTTGAAATTTTCTGTATGTATTATGTACAATAAAATTTTTTAACAGATTTAGACATATTTTAAATGTATGAAAGTAAATTTATTTATTTGTTTTCTAGTGGTCATACATTAGAATCAGGGAGTGAACAATCACTCATCATCTCTTATTTTCCTACCCTAAGGGTTGGAATTTTCTTCCAAGTTAATATTGGACCAACATCGAGGTATACCCAGTCCAATAAAAAAAGGAATTATCAAAATCTACTCTGTAAAAAGTAATGCCCGATCATTATTTTCCTACCCTTAGGGTTGGAATTTCTAAATTTATAAAGGACGAACTTCGACTATTTTCAATGTACAATAAAAATTTTTAAAAGACTCACACATATTTTAAATACATGAAAGTAGTTTTATTAAAATTTTTCTATATTTATGAATATTCAATATAGTAAAGACAGTAAATAATTCTCAATCGATGCTTCCTAATTAAATTTATGTAATAAATTTTATCTACTAAATAAAAAACATAAATAAAATAAATTCTGTTTAATAAACGTTACTTAAACTCACTATCAGAAAAAAATATAATTTATAATCTTTCAAACTAATATCATAGATTTTAATATATAATTATTCAATTATTTATTTATACTGTCTTATAAGACTGGGATATTTTGGCGCTGGGATTAGAATATGTTGTTTTCATATTTCGACCCCAAGGAGTGATAAGAACTTGCGTTGAGGTATAATAAAATGTAAACAAACAACAAAACTGATCATTATGAAAAAGTATGCAATAAGATAAAAACTTGAGAAGAATTTCTAATACTAATCTATACATGATATCAATAAAAACCTTTTAAGGTTAAATTAACGAAATTAATATATAATGTAATATAACATTCTATATGTTTAGATTTTCTCGCACAAATAACTCAAAAATCACATTTGGTATGCACGATCTAGACATGAAAACGGAGGGAATGTCAAAGAATTCTTTAGTAAAAAAAAGTAAAGATCAAAATTATAGTATAAAATATATTAGGCATAATTTTGCTAAATACTTTTCGACATGCCCTTCGTTTTTATTTATAGCTTGTACACATCAACTTTCATTAGATATGGATGATTATCATTCAGATATTTATGGATTATATTTGAAACAAATACAATATATTTTACATTACAGATTATCTTTATTATTGACGTCTCATTTATTGTGACAATTCCGCATAAGTAGATTTATTATTCTAAAGATGCTGTTAAAAATGACCGCTTTCATAAAAAAGTGTAGTCACCAAGATAAGAACTTAAAATGATAAATTCATTCAAATCGAGTGAAAATTGTTTTTGTCAAGACGGTTTTTGTTTTCTAATTAGAAAAATCTCGTCACATTTTTTCTTATAGATTTTTCGAAGATGATTAAACATTTTTTATCTTGGATATTGGAATTATAATTATTTTTTGTCCGATTAAAGACATGATACGTCAGGATCATAATCATAGGTAATAGAGCAAGTATGGCCCATCCAACTGTAAAATAACGTTTATAATAATAATCAAGCACCGTGTTGCCAAAATTTGTATTTTTATAATTCTATTGGTAACAAAGTCTTTCTGTAGTGATAAATTTCTTGAAGGAATTATTTAGTCCATTCTATACATCACTATTTACTTGAGTATTAACTAATGAAGTATTTATTTACAATTGAATTATTGAAATAATTTACATTAAGATAAAAATTTTACTGATATTTTCTTCTTATTAGAACGTAATAACAATAGTTAACGCTAGTAAATATGTACCGCACAAACAAAATTTGTAGCTATTCATAGAATGACGTAATTGGTTCATTTCCGTTTATCCGTCCGTTCATCAAGATAACTTAAAAACGAAAAGACATAGTTGAAATTTTGGAGGCGTAATTTGGACTTAAAAAGTGAATTTAAATTTGCGAATGAGCAAAATTGGTCTATTGGTTCCAACGGATCCGTAGCTTAAGTTTTAATCCATAAAATATAGAAGAAATACTTCGTTGGTTGGAAATTTGGAAATTTTAAAAAATATAAGTTCAGAATGAAATTACTGTGCCATTGTTATCTAGTCTATACGGTGTAGATGTAATTTATTAGTTGTTATATTTACTATCAATACTTTATATCAATAGTAGATCAATGGTAAAGATAGTGGATGGTACCGCCTGGGGCGCTAGTATATAGATAATTTTTAATCATTTTCTCAAAAAAAGTTTTAATTCATCATCATTTTAAATGTGAACGTGTAATGAACAATATTTTTTTCCCTGTAAATTTTAATTCAAACCGCTTTTTCTAACTCCTACCCTTTTGAAAAAATTTTGTTAAGACACTTTTTATTTTCGCTTCAGAAGAGGGTCGGGAAACTGGTAATCCCTAACATTATTCACTACACTATTGAGGATACAGAGAAAATATTGCTTCTGTACATTGACGTAGGTCTGTTGAGCCTTGGGTCATAGTCGTTTTAAATATGTTAACAATAGCATTCCCTCTTAATTAAAATTATTTATTGATATGTGTATACGATATATCAACCATAATTTTAGTCTAAACTTAATGCAATTTTCTGTTTGAGCTTCTATCCCCTAAGCAATTTTATCTAAATACGTTCCAGGTGATTATTAAAAAGCATAAAAATGATCTTACAAGTGAATAATAATTACAAATTTTTGAACTACTTTTGAATTATAATTGTAATTTTACTATAAGTGAAATTGAAATTTTTATACTAATGATTTTTAGAGTATAATGTTATGTATGATCTGATTAATTAAAATACAATTATTTTTTCATTTAAAACTGTAAAATCCACAACCTTATCAGTCCCGGGTTTTAAATATTTAAAAATTTTAGAATTATCATAAAATTACAAATTATTCGAATAAATTTGAATTATTTGTGAATTTTTTAAATATTCGGAAGGTAACGAATAATTCAAAGTTTACGACTAATACGAATATTTGAAATTTTGAATACTTGAATTATTCAATTAAATACGAATAATTTGTGAATACGAATTGTGACAATTTCTAGTATAATTTTAAAGCTTAAAAGGTTCCATAAGAATCTAGAGACAAATTGTTTGACCCGATACTTCTAAAGAAATATGTTAAAAAAATAAATTTCCAAGCAGCTAACAATAAATTATACTACATGCTGCACCTTTAACTCTATTACTCTGGTAACGTGAGCTTAGCATATTAGTGAATTTTTTGAAATTGTATTTATAATAATTGATAATTTCTTTTTTTATCAGACAATAAAACCTTAAAAAAATTATATTTACAAAAAATCTTATATATACATACCTTAATAGGAGTTTGAGATTGAGAATTGAGAGACAGAAAATTTCTAAATTTATCTTGTTTGTATCTAAATCTTGGTCTGCATACCAATTCTCAGCTTTCAAGAATTTGGAAAGTACCCTAATGGTTTTCATTATTGAGTAAATAAGTAATAAAAATGACGTTATTTGGGTATTATTAAAATTCCAAGTATAGTAAACGTAGATAAATGAAATTTGTGTACAGATGTTTGGTATTATTCGGGACGAAACAATGAGGGTTTTCAAATATAATGAAAACTTCAAGAAAGTGTTATTAGCCGTTTATCTCGCCTTTGCAGATGCACTGGTGTGTTACCAGATTAAAAAACAAAAAACAAACAAAAAATTTTATTTTATATATAATTTTGAATGAAGTATTAAAAAAACTTTTCGGAATTGAGGATAACAATAAAATGCTAACAGTTCAACATAAACAACAATATACTAATATAATATTGAAATGTATATAGTGGTAGTTTATCAGAATTTTATCTTAATAGGCATCTAATATTACCTACAAGTTGTTATCATTAATTTTTAATTACATATTTTTATAGATTTAATTTAAATTCTGTAAATAATTAATTACACGGTATATGATAAATTATTGGTTTTAAGAAAAGTCATTAAGCATAATTAATTCCTTATACTTTTTTATCACGCTATTTCTAAAATTATCATTTAAGCACTGCACGTATGCAAGCGAAAAATAACTTAATCATTAATTTTATATCGATTCAAGTAGAATACACAGAACTTCATCAAAATATTCTCTGACGAAGTTGAATATAAATTTTTTTATATTATTTGTGATGGATGTTATGCCATCAACATCTACAATCTTTTAAAAACGTGAAACAAGTCATCTGTTTGTCTTTTACCGAACTGTTGTAAATTGGGTAACACTTTGTCCAACCGTGGTACATTACTTCTATACTGTGGAAAACAAGAAAAATGGAAACAATGGACAAATGGAAAACAAGAAAATAACAGACATAAGCTGGGCATTAAAACCCCAAACAGTTTGAATTAGTTTGTAAAAAATATACGTACAAAGTATTAGACATTTGTGGATTGTTGCAAGATTATTTTTATGGAAAATAAATCTCAACCTATTCACGTTACCAAAGACGTAATCAAGCGTTTAGATTGTAAAACACTGAACATAGATTATTATTACCATTGTTTTTTTTTTTAAATTTTTATTTTAAGTCATTTTTCAACTTTATAACTACTAAAGTCATATAGAGACTACAGTGGGTATATATTCAATCTATACAACAACAGTAGACAAAATTCCAAGACGATTAACCATCCATGTTCTAACTGTGTCTGTTGTTGCTTAACTTTGGTGATCGGTTGATATCGGTAATTACGTTACTGAAGATAGATGATATAAACCATTTTAAATAATATATTATGCCAATTTCTACTCCATTATATATATCAAAAATTTTATCGATCCATAAAAAGGCAATAAGGATTATTTGGTCTAAAAAAATTAGTATTTTTTAAGTCATTTTCTTCACAATATAATAATTTGACTATATACGCAGTGTATGTACGAGGAGTGATTTTTATAATTCATAATTTTTGTTTACTTATTAATTATTAATATTAATTTTTGGCATAACGTCATTAGGTGACATATGAGTATTTTGCTTTCATTTAGGCTTCAAATAAAAAATAAATTATGATTTTTTGTTTCTTTAATAATTTTAATATAAATATTTCTTTTCATAATTATTATGTTAACAAATAATATTTTCGTATTTTCTTGTGTTGTTTTTTATAATTCTTGACATGAACTATCGAAACACAGATTTTTCTTATAATTTAAGACTCGTTCGGCTAAAATTTCTGTTTGAGTCAGAATAAGTAGTTATTCATTTTTAAATTGCATTATATCATTTTTTAAAGGCTCTTGTTTAAAGGTTTTCCATAGGTTCCGTAGGTAAATAAAGTAAAAAAAAAGGTTTTTATTTTGTTGGAATTTTTGCATATATTTGATTTGTCCATTGTATTTTTATTTAAAAGAATTAATAACATTATTATTATTATATCCACATTTAAGCCACAAAATAGAGCGTTGTATTTCGGTACGGTAATTAATAGTTTAGCAGTTTGTTAAATGGGACCATATCAAATACCACTAGAATTATTTTTCAAAAATTTATATGCCTAGGATTTTTGCTGAATGATTTAAGCCGGCTGTCATACACACACGAAATGAAAGTTGTTCAGGTGATAATAATATTATTATTATTATATCCACATTTAAGCCACAAAATGGAGCGTTGTATTTCGGTACGGTAATTAATAGTTTAGCAGTTTGTTAAATTGGACCATATCAAATACCACTAGAATTATTTTTCAAAAATTTATATGCCTAGGATTTTTGCTGAATGATTTAAGCCGGCTGTCATACACACACGAAATGAAAGTTGTTCAGGAGGTTCCAAAAAGTCATACATATAAAAAAATCATACAAATTTTGAAAGAGGCACAAAAAAAGTTTTCAAAACAAACCCTAATACTCTTGATACCGATAAATATAACTAGGTTAAAAATTAAAATAAAACTATTTAAAACACACTATATTCCTACTAGGAAATTCATGCCAGAAATTCGTGGCATGGATTTCCATTCTAAAAAGTATTAATAATAGATTTAAGCGCAGGATTATTTAAATTGAGTCTAAGCCGCAAGTTTCTGGTAAGTTAATAAATTATTGCTTTATATCTACTTTCGATTCATTCATTAAAAAGGCTCCTGTACAAGGCTGAGCAAATTTTTTTTTCTTTCTTTCTAATGTCTATCTATTATTTTAATTATTTGGAAAGTCGGTTAAACAAAATTAAAATTTTATATAACATTCCAGAAATATATGGATTTATGGTTCCGTCCAAAAATTATAGATGTTGAAGATATTTGTTTAAAAACAATGCCAAATATCTTAATTTTTCTAGTCAAAGTATTGAAATGCTAAATGCATTCATCTCAAATTTGGAGCCGGAATCCAGAATGACATATAAGAAACTTGAATGATCAAAATGAACAATTTTTACATTTCATAACTATCTCATAGCTATTAGATTATAGAGTTTGAGCACTTTTAATGGAGAATATTTAGCTGGAATATTTCTGAATATTAATTTTCTGAATAAGATTAAAATAAATCAAAACAATTGTTTTATGAGATTAGTCATGCTATACCTAATATATTTTTTTATACGAATGGAAAAATTGTAATTAAAAGGAATTAACGGCCGTGTATCATTATTTACACGAATATGTGTCATTATTTTTATCCTTGATTTTTATATAAAAATCATCAAACCAAAATCAATAAAATAAAAGTATTTCAATAAAAATTATATTCATATCAATATCACTAATTTAGTGTGTCAAGATTAATATAATTACTCATTCATAAAACACGATAGATACGACAATGCTATTTTATAACCAAAGAGTGGATAAAATCTCAACAAACCAATGAAAATTCAATTTTTATACTGGACATATATAGAGTATGTTAGAGTATATTAACTTAAATCTAATGTTTGCGTCGCTTGCGAATATTAAAAGCACTAACTAAATTTTGGTATCGAAATTCAAAAAATCATTTCATTTGTCCTTTTCTGCCTGTTCGTCCGTCGGTTCGTCAACCCGTTGGATATCAAGGAAGAGTATTTTAAGAGGGGAACTTCAACCGCGTTTCTTGTACCGAAATCTCTGCCCCCTCTTTAGAACATCGTTCATCACCTGAATGCAAATATGCCTTCAAGCACAAGCTGGCAATTTTATTGAAGTTATATTGTTGGTGGAGACGGTTTTATCTTTCCTATACAAGCGGCGAAATTGTGATAAATATACCGCATCTTTATGTTTTTTATTTTTAATAATTATTCCAACTCGAAACCTTATTAAACCTGTATCAGTAGTCAAATTGGTACAGGTTTTGTGCCTTTCCTCACTTGGCCACATAGCTCAGGTGATCATCAAGCTCAAAAAAGAAAACAGAGAGAAAGTTGTAATTTTGGTGGCATATTCTAAACTTCAAAGTCAGTTTTTGTTCATTAATGAGAAAAATCGATCCAATGTATCTCTTTAAAACCCAACTTTAATTGTTTGATTTTTTAAAACATAGGACTTTTTTTGAAAAACATATATTTATAATACATAATATTATTAATATGTATACGGACTGCAATAACGATTTATTAACAATTATCTTTTAAAGATTGAAACTTTTGGTCTCGTTACGGAAACAATAAGGATCTGGATAGTCCTAAACTTTGCTTGGAATTCAAAATTTTCTGGAATCCAAATTCACGAGCCATTATGAGTCATCCAAATGACGTATTTCCGGACTCCTAAGCTCAAAATTTGTGCTAATTTTTTTTAGGTGATCGACTTTTTGTAGATGACGATAGATAATTTTCATTTTCCTAACCATTAAATTTCGTGTGCACGTACTAAGTATTTCTCTGCATCAATTTAAAACAAGAAAACTACATTTTTTTTACATAAAAAACATTTGGCTTTCATGAAAAACTGAAAAAGTTTAAATAAATGATTCATATAAATGAACTCCACCCATATAAGTTTCTGTAGTCATTCAATAACAGATACTAACATTTAGATTTTTTGTTCGTCTTCTAGAAAATGGCACCCAGGAGTGACTTTTTCTATAATTTATTTTTAAATATCTATCAATACTACTACTGAAAGATATCCAAAAAATAGTAAAATTACAACATTCAAATATATTTTAGGAAAATCTTCAAATGATAAGAATAGAAAATTTGTAATAGAAACTATTTAAGTATAATTTTACTAAATAATATTTTGTGAGTGTTTTAGATGAATAACTGTAAAGGCCTAAAGCGCTCAAGCTAAAAGGCCATATGATTCATAATAATCTTGTTTTTATGTAGGTATAATATAATTGCACAGCCACAGACAAAATTCATTTTTTAAACTGTGTAATGCAATAAAAGTTTCTTATAATTTGACAATATTTTCTTCTCAAATTTGAGCCTAAAGTTAGAATGCTCATAAAATTAATATATATTTTTAATTTTTTACACTCGACATATACCTATTCATCCATTCCTTCATCCCCCTGTCTATCCGTCATCAAAATAACTCAAAAACGAAAACTAAGGCCAAGTTTAAATTTTGATAACCAATATTAGACATGAATACTGAGTTTTAACAGATTAAGCAAAATCGGTCTATTGGATCAAATGGATCCTTGACGAGAGCCATAAAAGATAGAAGAATAGTTAAATGACATTTGTTTTGTTTAAAACACTTTTTCGTAGGCTGTTTGGATTAGCAACAATGTGAGGACAAAATTAACAAATAAGAAAATAGACATTAGCAATAGAGACATATTATAAAATACGTTTTTATAACTGTATGGACTGTATATTTGGTCTATTTTAATAGTGCGAACATTGGCACTGAACCATATGTCAAGTACCTAAGCAATTAACTTTGTTGTCATTTTCACTTGTTTATCAGATAAATGATACAGAATGAGATAATTTTTCGTGGGTATTTTGGGTAATTAAGAATATGCAACAAAGTGATATTGCCATTTAAAATCCTTCAGTTAAGAGAAATGATGAAAAATAAACCAAAACAAAACTGTAATTGATCCTGAAGACAAACCATACATATTGTTTGCGGTATTTATTTTATTTGAAATTTATATTCTACTCAAATAATTCTTCATTATTGCAAAGAAAACACTTTACTTGACATAACTAAGCACATTCCATTTTAAAATAATATATACATATCTTGAGTTTAACATATATAATTACGTTTAAATTTCTGTCAACAAAAAGTTATTTACTGCACGTTTAATTGATAAATATGATGTTAATTACACACTAATAAATTAATGATAACAACATACCAAACAATATTTATATAAATTAATAATAAATGTTTTAATTAGCACTGGTTGTGTTTAATTTATTAGTAATTAACCGCGTGCCAACCAAAAAAAGGAAGCTAGTTTATTGGTATTGATAATATATTTTTAATTTCGTACATAACAGTAGTTGAAAATGATTTTCGTTAAACATTGAGTGTATGTTAAAGTTGAAATCTAGCTGTCAATTAAAGTAAAAACGAAAAGACAAATTTTCGAAAATTAAAGTACTAGGCCTAGAGCAAGGGGTGGTTTTTTGGCTTGGGTTGCATTTACAGTAAGAATTGTGTTCAATTTTACGTAGAAACCGTACATTAATTCGATAATGTTTATTCCAGCAATACATCGTATAAAATGAAGCTTGTCACACTAGCGTTATTTTAGGCACACGAATTTGCATTTAACTGAATTTAATTTTATAAAACATACGTTTAAAATCCATAAATTAGTCCATAAAAATGTATTTAATAATATTGATAATACAATTAATAAATATATTTCATAATATTAAACTAATGGAAAAAATTAAAGTAACAAAAAACCTGAGCTTTTTAGTGATATAACGGCTGAATGGCTGTATTTCACTTAAGAGCAGGGTAGCTTATTAAGTTTTATTATTTTCTTGATTGAATTTATAATATCTCAAGAAAATTGTGTATTTAAAGTCGATTTGAACAAAATTGACGACGTTATGAGTGTTAACGCGCCCATCCTCTGTTTAGCTCTCGTATAAGCCAAGCAGAGCAGTATGCAGAAAAAAATAAAGAAGGTAGGTATAATGGTAGTATGAGGTAACTCGATTATGAACGTTTTCATTAATTCGAAATTAGAGCTCAAAACTTTAAAGCATTTTTTCTGCAATTTGCGTTTTCAAACTATTTCAGTATATAATTTATGAGGTAACATCGAAGAGGTTTTTTTCTAATTTACTATCATTTTTATATTTATTTATTAACAAGGATGATTTTTTTCTCAAAAATCACGTATTTCACTTAAAAGTGGGCGTTACTTGGGGAAAGGGAATCCACTTATTTCCGGGACGCCTCCTACTAATTCCTGTCATAGTCGTATTTTTTACTATTCCTTCATGAAAATTTTAGGCCATATTCTTCGAATATTATATTTTAATGTCCTATTAGTTTAATAAATAGATTTAAACTGTGTCGTCTTCACAAATTCACAAAACTGTGCCTTTTTTCACGAATTAACTCCTTACGCTTAAAAATGACCACATGGACAACTGAAAAATAGAGCATTTTGAAGCTTCAATCTTTCTGAACAAAAAATTATTTTTTAATTACTACTTAGTATATTTTTTCCATCCTAAGAACTTAGCCTTTTTTTAAAAACAAAAGCTTAGTCTTTTATTCGGCTCTCTATAATTTGTATATAAAGTTTTATTTTTTATATAATATGATTAAAAAAAAAAAATAAAATACTGAATAAAATCAATAAAATATCATTTAATATTTTATAAAAATTAGTTTTAAATATAAATATAAAACAATTGAATATAAAAACTAACAGAGTTTATTGTTTACATACTCCACATGTGGTTCAGTATCAATGTTTGAACTATTTTTAATGATTAGCATTCATAAAGTACGTATATTATATAATAATAGGTTTTGAAAATTTATATTTGTGCTTATTAGTTAAATTTGAACTGAAATTGTAACGAATTTAATCATTTTACGCAAAAATGTTTCAAACAAAAGTTGTTTGTTTTGAAAAAACAAATTTTTATCTTCAGACTTTTCTTCTATCTATAATGGTTCTTAAGTTGGAGCATGGATCCAATGGATCCAATGGAACGGTTTTGTTCATTCATAGACTAATTAGATGATTCTATGAACCCCTGTACCAAAATTTTGTTTGGTTAATATTTTTCACGTTACAATCGTTAGACTTAAATTTAATACACTCAAACCTATTATGTACGTGTGACGAATATAATAATGAATTGTAAATTATTTTAAATAAGAAAAACTTTTTTATTTATTTTAGGCTTGTGGCTTTCTTTTGTGTTTAATTTTTATAAGAAACTTTCACATATAATTACTATAAGAAGTAAAAGAAAAAAGAATTTTTGAAACAATTTTGAAAAAATGAAACAGAACAATTTTGAAATTTTGAAAAAATGAAACAGAACAATTACTGTTTTTATGCTTAACACAAAAAAAAATAAAATAAAATAAAATAAAATAAAATAAATTAAAATAAATAAATAAATAATAAAAACGAAAACATATATATGTATAATTTTAAATTAATATTGACATTAATTAAAACAATGTTTAATTGTATAGAAAAAATAATAATACGTATTTTGATTAATAAACGAATAAAACTTAATTTTCAAGACGGTGGAAATAAAAAGAATAACCTAATTAGAGATTTACCTAATTTCAAACGCTGGTACTCTAGAATGCAAATCCATTATAAGCACCCACCCAACTAAAAGATTTTTAATTTTATTTTTATATAAAGTATAATATTTAAAAGAATTAAAACATTATATGAGACAGTCTTTAGTATAGTGTATTTATTTCTTTCACTCTCTTATTTAAATGGAACCATTTTATGGTAGGTGTTTCTTTTTCGTACATTCTAATATGTATATAATACATCTTATTTACAAAGACGTGAAAAAAGAACATTTTCAGTTTTTAGGGAAATTTAAACACAAACCAGTTTGCGGTACGACTAATATTGAGCATGACTTTACAGCTAAATGTACGTAGAGTGAACATGTACAATTTTCAAATTGATCAACTTTGTTTTTTGTAAGATATATTAAATTTTTAGGAACAATACACAATTAAGCTAATAAAAGTAACTATTTGTAACTATATATAAAATAACTATGGTTAAAGTTTTAAATAATAAGGATCCTAAAAACTTTATGATCGCCGGATTGCAATAGGGTTAAAAACTAATTTGTTTTTTGAATTTTCAATCTGGTAAAAATCAATGAGGTACACTGATCGTTGTATTGAAAACTGTCCGACGTAACTCTATGTATATGAAGTTTTAAAAATACATTATTGAAAACAAAGCACTTAGAATCAATCTTTCGCAACTAATTATTTATACCACAATATCAATATAGCCGACCTACTGATATATAATTAAATTCAATTAGACCAGATGATATATATTGGTATTATTAAATATCACCTTGCAACCTTGAAATTTTCTGTAGGTCATGATATGTAGGTATATAAAATCAATTTATTGGTTTTGATTATTAATTTATAATCTCAATGTCATTACTATGTTAAGGTAGAAAACTCGTTAAAAATCTATCAATAATTTTTAATGAGCTGTGTTAAAGTTTCCAGAAAACAAACAAAAAAATTTTCAAATATTTCCTTAAAAACTATTTAAAGATTGTTGCAGATAAAGAGATACTTTTAGAGGAGTCCAAAAATCATCGACTCCATAACCTCATAAGTTTGACGAAAACAAATTGTTTTTTCTTTTTTCATAAATCTCATCACGGAGATTTTTCTATACAAATAATCAAATAAGTTTATGAATATAACTGCTTTAAAAAGGCTTGCAAATAAATTGCTTTAAATTATAGCAGAAAAAATAAAACAAGTATTACTGAATGAATTTCCATTTTTTGCCTCAATTTCCTATAGATTAAAACTATTTTGTATTTTATAATAATGTATTTCGAGTCATCAGTATGAATTAGCTAGTCGAAATGATTCTTTGAAGAGGTGTTAAATAAATGACTCAAATAGTTTTGATCTAGAAAATTGGAGTTAAATATCAAATCAATTCATTCGAAAAATCTTAAAGTTCTCTTTAAATACTACTCATAAGTATTACTGAATATTTAATAGAAAATTATGATTGTAGTGGATTTAAAATTCGCCCCAGGGTTTTCATTTTCATGATCTGTAGTTCAAAACGGAGGTTATTTTTAAATTTTTACTTTCAGATAAATATTTTTGCAAAGAATCTAATATTGAGCATTTTATGATAAAATTCACCATCGATTTTGCGTTCCACAAGCCATTAGGAAATAACAATTAAAAATTTAAAACAAAAACAAAAACATTTTTCATTTTGTGATCGTGTTTACTTGCATTAACTTTGCTATTCAAGCTAGCACAGTAGGTTTCGGTTACTATCAGTTACGATAAATAGCTGAAAATCGCAGATGATAGACTTATAATAGTTTGAAGTAAAAATAATATTAAATCCAATAATAATTCTATAAATTATTCAGTGTCAATAAATTTTTTGTTAAGAATATGATTGGAGTCAACTTCAAAAAGGAATTGGATACGGAAATTATTTAAGGATATTTAAGTTTTGAATAAAAATTTTGTTTTTACTTTTTGTTTCATTTTTATACACGGTTCAATTCAACAACGGCTTGAGAACCTCTTTCTTTTTCGCCAGTTACAAAATTAATGGATTTTATTAGTTCTTAGAGGTCTTAAAATTTGAAAGGAAAACATTTCCAGAATCTCAAAAATCAATGATTGTGCTAGAACTTTTTCTAGAAATATTTTTCTTGTGTTGTTAGTATATTATACTTATATGACTTATTGTATAAACTTTGGCGCACAAACTAAAAGGGTTATTAGTGATTAGAAAAAATAAATAAATGATATTAATTAAATATTTAAAAATAAAATTAAAACAAAAATTTTATTTTGAGATAGTGTTTGCTCCTGCGGTAGCCGTTGCACAAAAATATTTCTATGCCTTGAGTATTTTAGTTGAAAGGGATATGCGATTCTTAATGTACACAAAACGTAAATCGAAAAATATAATTTTTTAGAATACATTTAAAGACAATGTGATTTGAGAATTAATTCTTGAGAAACTCAGTAAGTTAGTTACTTAACTGAGATCGTTTATCAAAATTAATTCTGATAAACAACTCAACACAACATAACAATCGGGTATTGAATGTTTTTAAACAGACATAAAAATTGAAGTGTCCCAGTTTTTTTTTTGGCGTTATTCTTTGGTGAGATATTCTAAATATCTTCTTAATGAATTTTCATATCGATAATCAATATTATTTATGATAAAAGTTGTAAAAATTATTAATTAATTTTTATTCAAGAATTCATTTGTCTAAGATTATAAGATAGACAAAAGTATGTGTAGAAAACAGTTGCAGAAAACCTAGTTTTCTAACAGAAACGTTGTACATCGTACAGGAAAACGTTTAATACATTCAATACAATTAAATAAATTATGAAAAATCTATATTTAAGTATCGATTTTATTGCTATAGTGTTTTTATATTTGTTCATTAAAAATGTAATCTATATTGATTTTTTAAATTAAATAAAATTATTTTTAGAAAATTTTATTGAAAAAGTTAGCGTTCTATGATGACAAATATATAAGGTTATTTAAAAAAAAAATTTTCAATTATTAATTCATGTTACAAGAAAAAAGTGAATATTTTTAGCAACTGCCAATTATGTATAAAAATAGAGTATTACATAGAAACATCGTAAAGAAGTTACCCTCTTTATTCATCATTAATTTTTACAGAAGATACGTTTACCAAGTCAATTTTGAAAGCTAATTGGTTGTTCACAAGAAATTTATTTACTAGTACACCAGACGTGGCAAAAATGTACTAATGCTGATTATATTTACAAGAGCCGCTAACTTTTAGGTTTTTCGATTATTAATAAAAGTGATTTTTGAAAGATTTTTCTCGGTGTTTTCTCAAGGTGGGTGGTTTTTCCGATTAACACCCTACGAAAATTTAATAAAAAACCTGTTTGAGCAAAATTTGCAAAAATTTTTCATCCTGATTGGGATAAAATTCGAGTATTTGAAGGTTTTATTTTTAACAAACTCTTGCTGTAAATCCCGAAAGTATTTTGGAATTTAAAAAAGATTATTCAAAATGTTTATTTTTGTTTTTAATTTTGAGCTATGACATTTTTTGTGAAATGATAAAAGTGAAAGAAAATATAATTGTTTTTTTAGGAATTTTATTTTATTTAACTGAATCGTATTAAATTTGTATTTTAGATAAAAATGATAAATATAAAAGTTATAATGTACAAAATTTTTTAAAGAAATGCAATATAATGGTTTCGAGAATCTGAAGTAGATAGTGGATTGTGTTATTATTGTTTCGTTACTATTTCGATACAGTTGCTTCTACACAAAAAATTCAAATATCCAAAATAAATGGGTAAAATGTTCCAAAAACTTATTAAATAAATATTTTTAAAAGCCTTTTTTTTCTAGTGTGACGTTTATGTAGACTCTTAAGAGTTACATTTAATTTCTACGCCTTTTAATTCATACATTTTTCGTTTCGTTAAAATTTTGTTGAAACTGTATTACATTTCAAATATCAGACTGTATAAAAAAAATCCTCTTATATTTCATAAAAATACCAAGTATAAACTATAATTTTTCCCGCAGCTGAAGCAGGTATCGAAAATATAACGGACTTGTATTAAATTAAACTGTTCAAATATTTGAAAACTACACATAAAATATCACAAAGCGTTTGGATTCTGAATTTGTTTATATTGGTAACTGAATATACTAGATATATTTTTTGATTTACCTTCAGTATATGAAACTTATATTTACGTTATATAAGATTGAAGAAGTATTCAACAGGGAATTATTCTTCTATAATCCCTGGTTGAATTAATATGATAAATGGTTGTTATAAACTCAAGTAAAGAATATATTTATGTAAGATACAACAGTTATCACAAAAGTTTCGAATATAGCAATAGAGACTAAGCGAATCACATGATTATTTTTATGGTCCAAACAAATACTATTGATAATCGTTTATTATATTCAGACCATTTTTAAATACAGTCTAATATTTCTATGTCTAATAGTCTAATAATAAATATTTCTCAGTCGATACCTGAAACTTTAACATTACAAGTGAAAAATAAAATCTTTACACTTATATTTTCAATACATTTATATTTGTGGTTTTTTTAAGTGATTGTCATCGATTGTAAACAACATATACAGCCAATAATATACAAAGGACTTTCTCCAGAATACCTCCGTTTTTGGTTTACATAGATTTATATATATATATATATATATATATATATATATATATATATATATATATATATATATATATATATATATATATATATATATATATATATATATATATATATATATATATATGTTATAATTATTGTTACAACAATTCCGATATCGATAAATATAACTTGGAAGTTAAATATATAGATATAAATATTTTTAAGTAAACGGGATTATTAATTTTACTATTGATTATTTTAATATACAATATGGACTATATAGTGAAACATTCAGTGTATGATTCATTTTATGTTTACGAAGTATCCCGCTTCTTGAATAGTTGTAATTAAAATTTTCTTGACTGTCCAATAATAAAAGCATTAAATGATAAGTCTAAATTTAATCATAATTTCCAATATGTTCTTAAGGTTGGTAGTACAGAAAAGTATATAAATATATGATATGCCATAAATCCTCTTGAAAATTCTTCCATTTCTTAATTGTGTGAACCGCCAATAATTCAATTAATAAATTTTGCAAATGTTATAACATCACCAGTAAACAAAAAGGTAAGATGAAATCCAAAGAGTTATTTTTACTTTTATACGTACATGCTTCAAAACAAACTGATAGTTTTATAAAAGGCGTTTAAATGTTGATAGTTATAGCTAGAATCACGGTACGAGCTTAATATGACTGCTCAAGAGACGAACATCATTTTGGGAAAATTTCCGTTAAAGAAAGGCATAGTAATATTGAGACATAGTAATAGCTATTAAAAGTTAATTGCAGTAGCACCAGAACTATACAGCCAGCACATTTCACATTCAAATGAAATCAATAAAGGTAGAAGAATTAACCAGGAAAATGAACTTATAATGACAATTTACGTGAGATACTCTGTAATACTGAACAATGTTTTTAATCTATTCGAAAAATTCTTCGTTTTAAACTGTTGATGGAATGAAATAAAAACAATTTTTATAAAAAAAACTTCATCTTCTTATGTACTTGAACATTATACGCCTTTCTTATATTATTTTAACCTGAGTACGGTTTGTTATTTTCAGTAGGTTGAATAATAGAAAATTAAATTTAACCCATCAATAATAAAATTTAAATAAGTTGGACAATCCCGTTACTAAAAATACATTTATAGTGATATAAAACAATAAATTAATGTATTCAAAAAGGGGCTTTCGAAAAAGATAGAAGCAGCGGCCAAAACAAAGTCAACTTAGTGTAAGTTAAAGCAATATGGTATAAGTTTAATGCAGGGTGCACCAGGGATATACTTTGTCACTACTTTCGTACAATCATTATGATGAATGTCTGATGAACAATGCACTGGATGGTTGTGAAGAGCATGATGATGGTGAATGGGAGGCTTATCAATAATATAAGATCAGCAGGAGAATCAATTTTAATAGCAGATTATGAAAAAACTTTAAAGAATTTAACAGATAAATTTATGGAATGCAGTGAACTTGTCGGGTGAAACTTCAATTTAATTATTTATGAAAAACAAAATTATTTGACAGCTAAATATTAAATATAAAAAAGGAAAGAAATAACTAACAGATTTAATTGTTTAGATACGACAAACTATTCAGTACCAATGTTTGAACTAGCTTTAGTCAGTAGCATTCATAAAATACTCTAAATATCCAGTCTATAAGGTTATAAATACACATATAAGAATAGAATGTATTGTAATTATGTGTGTTTACTAGCTTGATCTATAATTTTGGCGAATCTAAACATTTTACGAAAAAACGGTTCCATTAGTGGATCGATTTTTCTCTTTCACAAACTTGATCTTTCTTATAAAATCTAGATGACTCAAAAAAATTTCAACTCACAGTCTTTTTATTTTTGAGTTCTCTTTAGACAGCCGGACACGTGGGTATGGGCTAATTAGGTGATTCTATGAACACATACTATATATACTATACAAACATTGTGTTTTAGACCGAAATTTTTTCTAGCTCTACAATTGTATACATGTCGAGTATAAAAATGAAAAGCAAATAAGAAAAACCAACTTTTATAAATATCTTTATGTGTTGTGTTAAATAATAAAAATTAACAAAAACGAATAATCAAAATGCCTTCTTAATAATCAAACCTATTGGATAATAGAATACTAAAAATTAGCTTTCTAAAATTGGAAGTGTGGTCGGTGTTATTCGTAGCCTATAAACAGTGGCTATTATAATCAGAAATGTTGTGTTTTTAATTACAAATTTCTTTAAAACCACATTTACGTGTATTCGATTGTTTCGGTTACGATTACAGAATTTCATAGCATCCTTGATTTAGACTACACCTTCACTGTATATTTAGAGATATAAAATTTGTCAAAACCATGATTTTTTAAATACAATGATTTGCTATTGTACATAAATGTCTATCTTTTTTTCAATTACAATATAAAAAAGATCCAAGAACATTACTCCTTACATATTTTGTCTGCCATTGTTATTGTACAGTTGTGAATTGTTTAATTCTCATAAATGAAATGATAAAACTATATTGAAGATTGTTATTATTATTATTGTTTGTTTAGTTTTGTAGAAACAACAGTCTCTAACAACAACTATATACTAAACAATATAAAAGAAAAAAAAGCAAAATAAAAAAAAAAAAACATTTTTCTCCATTTAGGTATATATAAATTTTTCTCTCCATACTTAATATTATATGAATGAATATAGAGAGGTTATAACAATGAAAGAAAAATATTATTGTTATTATGCACAGAATGTAACAAATTTAAATGTATTATTGAACAATCTGAAAATTTTTATTGCTTAAATAAAATTATACATGGATTGAAATATGGATCCATATTACTTTAATACGTCAAAGACTTAACTTAATGATGGGTTGGCAGTCGAACAAAAGGTCAGACAATAAAAAAAATACGAATTTAATGTAACGATTATGAACACAGACAAACTGTTTAATATTGTGTGAGATTGTCAAACTCTAGATATTTTTTTACTTTTGCTATATTAAAAAATTGTATGGGTTTAACAGAAGGATAAGAAGACATTTGCACTTCTCTATATAGAAAGCCGACTACTTAAATGAGTGAAAAGTTGGATAAAATTAAAAATAACATCTTCTGGGAACAAAACCCGGGACCTTTTAATTACCAGTTGGATGTGCTTTTGTAGATAATAATATTAGTCGATATTAACCAAATTTAAGATCGTTGAAAGTGGCATCTCCTTAAAAAATTGAAGTAATGGCATTTAACTTTGAGATAGATAAAAACGAAAAATAATTCAGAGAAACTCATAAGACTTTTTCTAAAGTACGCAAAAAGTCTTTTATAAAGAGTAGTCGGTGTAATTATTCAGCTCAAAAACAAACAAAAAAGAGTTATAATGAAATAATCTCCTCAAGCATTGAAAATTAAGTGTTAAAAATATAATAGATTCTAAAAATTTAATATCCAGTGTCAAGTTTACAAAAATATTCAATTTTCATTTCTCCATTAAACTCTTTATCGATCTTATATCTGATAAATTTGATCCAAAAATTGAGAAGGAAGTATATTTTTGGAATTTTATTTTATACTGTACTGTGCTTAACGGATTTGCTAGTTTTGGAATTTCTAAAAATAAAATTAATTTTTATTTTAAAAATGCTTTTTTGGAAAAAAAAATACTTCGAACGGGAGAGCTTTTCATGTTAAGAATCTTAATTCAAAATTTCAGAAGGTTTGCATTTATCATTTTTGTGCACGAAAATTGAAAGAAATATATTTTCTAAAACAGATCGTCTTTATAAAAAATTTCTTTTTTTATGATTTGTGATCACTTTAAGCAAGAAATTTGTGAAAAAATAATGCAAGGGGGATATGGTTTGGAGTAAATTTTGTTACATCTTATACATGAAAAATGTTGTATAATACTCATCCATATGTATGTACACATCATGCAAGATTAATAGCTCTCTTTTAATTTAAAATGTAGAAAATATTTTGTATACAATCTTAATTCGAGAGGCGGACTCTTCCATTTTCTTGGTCTATTCCAAAGAAAACAAACCCGAGTTATGATCAAGACACCTAGACTTATATAGATATATATATATATATATATATATATATATATATATATATATATATATATATATATATATATATATATATATATATATATATATATATATATATATATATATATATATATATATATAATTGGAATCTTGGAATCGGCTCCAACGGTTTTCATGAAATTCAGTATATAGGCTGTTTCGGGGGCGATTAATCGATCTAGCTAGGAATCATTTTTAGAAAATGTCATCATTTTATTTGTGTTTTATCGATAATTTTTTATAATGTAATGATTTATTTGTTTAATATTTATATTCATATAGTCATTGGAGTGGGTAAGTGGTAGCGTGCGAGGTTCTTATACAGTGATCCCGCGTTCGAATCCCGGCTCGACCGACGAATAAAATTAATTTTTTTTACATTTTAAACCCAACCCAACCCAACAAAACAACACAATAAAGTGAATAAGATTTTGTTATTATAATTGTATAATTTTTTATAATGTAATGATATATTTGTTTAATATTTAAAGTCATTGGAGTGGCTAAGTGTTAGCGTGCTGGACTCGTCTTCCGCCTCGACGTAATATAATTTCCAAAAAACACAATTTATAAAAAAAATAAAAAATACCGAGCAAAGCTCGGTCATCCAGATATTTATGTTTAAAATCACCCTAATAGATATCTTAAAAAACATAGTTCTTCCTCACAATTCGTTGTTAACTTTTCATATGTTACCTTGTTTCAAATATCCACAAATCGATTAATATCTCCGTGACACTCTTTTTCCGTTAAAAGAATCTTCCCAATTATATTTGATCGTGACCTTCAATTACAAGTACCTCCAATGTTAACATTTTTCTCTTAAATCTTTGTATGATTTTCGGAATAACTAAAAACATATGTTTTTAAGTCAATTTATACGTGATACTCTGGTAAATTGTTAAAATTGTTATCTGACAGGGATAAATGCTTATTCCGTTTTACTACAGCACTTAAAAGATTAATAAATGTTTTACATTTAATAAAAAAAATGTACTAAAACTGATTCACTTAGAACGGTAGAATCCGTAAAGCCTTTTAACTTTGAGTCAAGCCAAAAGTTATCACCTGAGAGTCTCACAAAATTCTAAAATTTTCATCCAAGCTTTGGCTCAAAGTTAAAAGAATCATTTATTGATGCTGTTTTTTCTGGGTGAATCATTTTTAATATATTTTTCCAATTATAAAATTCTATTTCACCTAGTGTTGCAGTAAAACTGGCTATATTCTTCAATTTTGCTTTGTTTTAGAGACATTGCTTTTAAAATACTTTTGTAGCCACAATTGGTTCCTTTGGGTGAAATGCTGCAACTAGCTTCTAGCATTATAAGTCCTACATAAATTGTAAAATTTTTTAATCCAGCAAAAGGAGTGAAAAAATATACAAAGGGTGTATACAAATATATTACCGGGTGGCTAAGAACTAAAAAACCTATTAATTTTCATCTTTAGCCGCCATTTTGAATATGATCCAAGTTTCAATTTTAGTTTATTGAATTCTACGTAAAATTTCCAGTTTTGTATGTACTTTGAAGTGCTTTTAAGCGTTATTGCAAAAATACATGGTATTATCGACAACTTAATATACTAACAGTACAATTTTGGTAAAATTTTTCAGTATATGCAGTTTTTTCCACATGGTATTCCCGAATGGCTAAAAGAGAAAATGGAAATTTCCTTCCTAATTTTTAAGTACAATTTTTTTGTTGTTTATTAGCTAAATTTGAACCAAAATCTTGGTAAATCCAAACAGTTAATGAAAAATGTTTCAAATATAATTTTTTTGTATAATAAAAAACATATATTTATTGTTTTTGAATGTATGTTATACTTTTAATGGTTCAAAAGCTGAGTCATGGATCCTTTGGATCTATATACCCATATTGCGCATTCACGAACTCTATCTCCATTTTTAGGTCTAGAATACCTAGAATCACCATAATATTCGCGCGTTATCTGTTTTTATTTTTTACTTTTCTTGATGACAGACTGGCGCACGGACGAATAACGGTAACCTGCTTATTAGTTGACTTTATAAACACCTATATCAAAATCTTGTTTATGTGGTCAATATGTGCTAGCTTTATAAACTTAAGACTAAAACTAATTTAATATTACATATTATATATGTCGAGTATAAAAACAAATAGATTTTATATATTAATATGAAACATAAAATGCATTTTATTTAACATAGACAATTGATTTTTAACACATGTAAATATTAGATGCTTTTGAAAAGTGTTAAAAATGAAATAAATAAATTTAATGAAATGTACAATATTAAGTCTATATTAACTATGATTAAAAATCTTAATAGTATAATGCAAGGGACAAAAAATGAATCAGAACGCTGTTTAACATTAATCAATTACTTAGACCAAATGAACAATGGTGAACAAAAATAATTCTAGACTTAACTTAAAAATAGCACATTGGAATGCCAATGGATTGAGAACTAAATGGACTGAACTTAAAAACTTTACTATTCATAATGATATAGACTTAATGTTAATAAATGAAGTTCGCGCTTCACCAAAAACAAAATTTAAACTTAGCGGATATACTAATTATAGGCTAGATAGACCTGGTCGCTGTCCAGGTGGAGGTTTGTTAATTTTGATAAAAAACAGTATTAAACATTTCCCCTTAAATTTCAATTATAACTTTTCTACTCTAGAAGTCATTGGAGTTAAAATTGAAAACTCATTAGCAGTAATATCAGTTTATGCCAGACCGACTATTAATGGTAAGGTAAATGTAGTAGACACTAAAGATCTTGACATGCTGTGCTTCAAAAGTCGTAGCGATAGGCGACTACAATGCTAAACACGTAACATGGGGGTGTAAAACATCCAATGCTTGTGGCCGTGTTATTCATAACTATATTCATAATAAACATTTAGCAATCATAGCTCCACCAGCCTATACCCTATACCCGACAAATGACGGACAACCAAGTATAGTTGACTTCGCAATAGTTAAAAACTACAATACAATAATTAATATAGAAGCACTTAATGAATTAGATTCTGATCACCTACCAGTACTTATGGAACTGGGTACTTCTGATAATATACGGCACAATCAACGCTATATAACAAACTATAAAAAAGCAAACTGGGAACTATTTAGATCTGAAATTAATAAAAATTTAACATTAAAGCTACTTAAAAAATAGAACATTCAGTGTCATCGTCAACGGTGCTGAATCTGATACTCAATACATAGCAGCTGGGGTGCCACAAGGTTCAATCTTGGGACCGCAACTTTTCTCATATTTTATAAATGACTTACCAATTGACCAAAGTACTAACACAGCCCTCTTTGCCGATGACACTGCAGTGTATGTAGCTTCATGGAATAAAAGAAATGCATTGAACAAAATACAAACAACCTTAGATAACTTCATGAACTTTTATACTAAATGGAAAATTAAACTTAATGCTGCTAAAACTGAAAGTATTGTGTATAGTTATAAAAAGAAATTAAAAAAAGGAGAAAATGATCTCAGTATAGAAATAAGTAATGAAAAAATTACTCCTAAAACACATGTTAAATACTTAGGAGTAACTCTTGATAAGAAATTAAACTATAATGTACATATTACTAAAGCATGCAGTAAAGCGTATGGTATGAGAAACCTAATATTTCCATTAATCAATAGAATCAGTAAATTATCAACTAAAAATAAATTATTATTATATAAAGCACTAATTAAACCTATTTTGCTATACGCTTCGCCTATATGGAGCAACGCCTCCAATAGCTCAATTAAAAAACTACAAACAGTACAAAATAAGATTTTAAGACTGATAAGTTATGCAAATCCAGAGGAATCTAATGCTAGTATAAGAGCTAGGTTAAATGTAAATGACATAAAAAATGATATTTATGAGCAAACTGAAAAATTTTATAATATAAGTGTCAAACAGCATCTAATCCTACATGATGTAGGAATCTACGACGCCAAAAATGCTCCATTTGAAATTAAGCACAAACTACCCCACAGCTTGCTGTGGAATAAATGTACATAGTTTTATAATTAGATGTAAGTTGTATATACAGTAGTTTGTAAGTATTTATAAGAAAATATCTAAAGGGTTTTTTATATTTTTTTTTACCCAGAAACCAATATCGAAACATATTTATAACGACACCATCAATACTAAGCTAGACAATATAATAAAAAACTCTTCTGTGCATATTGTTTTAACTAATAGGAACAGAAAAGCAAAAATTGTATCTGACATGTATAACACTGAGTACTATGTAAAACCCAATGATAAATAAAGAGAATTTTAAATCGTAAAAAAAAAATGTTCAAGTATTACCGGAATCATTGCATAGCTTCTATCGCGGGCCTTGAGCGCGGGGACCGAATCCAGAAATTCCGTAACGAAAAAACCTCACGCTCCCCACTCCGACGGGCAAGGAGGTGTGGCTTGACGAATCGAGACGAGCTGCTCCGAAATCGGACGAATACATAAGCAGCTGTTTATGAGAAAGTATATAGGTGTATAGGTGTAAGAAAAAGCAATACTGCATGAATAAAATAAATAAATAAATAAAAAATTATAATTGCATAAGTTGATACAAAATGCTATTCAATAGCTTTACCGCGGCAGTCCCCGAGTGCCACACGTCTTTTTTTTCACATCTGACGCTTTTGAAAAAACATAATCATCATATACATTGGACAATGCTTATTTGAACCACAAAAACAGATTGGTCAAATAAGTTAAAAGTTGGAAAAAAAAGAAAAAAACATTGCACAATTTGTAACTAAATGTAGCTTAAACTTATAGTAAAAAATATACAGTACTTTTCAACTGCTTCATTATTACAAACTGCATTAAAGGAGATAAGAATTAATTTTTGCATATATGTAGTAAAATTACATCTATAGCTCTGCTTCTAAGACTTGAATTAACATATATCTGGGTATTATTTATTGAAAATTATTTCTTTAGCATCTTTTGTATAAGATTTCGTTTCACAGATCCTTAAAAAGAGAATAATAATCCTAAATTTGCATAATAAAATTATTAATAAAAAAAAAATTAAACTATATTTCGACTGAGACCTCGAAAAATCATAAAGTATAGGTTAAAAACATAAAAATACTCGTAGCAACCACCTACAACTGTATATTTATCTGTCACCAAATCTAGAAATACTAGAGATTTTGTTTTTTTTAATTTCTTGTTAGCATGTTTATTATATTTTCCCATTAAAAATTAACTTTCTGAAAAAATCTACGCCGAAAATATTACATTACTAAACTCGTCAAAAATTCGCAAAATTTAAACATTTCGTCTCATTTTCGGAAGGTTAATCGAATATCATTTTTTAAAGGCTTTCAAACTTTTAAGTAAACTTATTCATACAAAATTTAATAATCATTTAATATTCTACATATACATTTACGTACATGCTCTAATACATTTAATGCTCTTATATGTAAGAAGACGAATCTACAAAACCTGTTTGTCTACAAATAGGAATGCTCTGGTGATCATTTAAGCTTATAACGTAGGAAAAACTTTTTTTATGTATTGAGTCAGAACAAAGTTTTCATTTCGAACATAAATTAATGGATTTCTGTATAATAAAATAAAATATACGATATTTATATATTCTTGTGCTCCCAACTTCTTGACGAGAAATATTTTATTAGTGTGAAGAAAGTATTTTTTTTATGTTTTCATTTTATTAGTTACAAAACAAAAAATTTTCCATTTTTTCAAATTGTGTTTACAAATACCGGACATTCATAAAACACTCAAAGAGGAAATAGTAACTAATATTTTATATACATTAATATCGTGCTTTGAAAAAAATTGTTTTTATTTACAGTGTTATTTTCTCTATTTGTGAATTTTGTGAAACAAGAGGTTGAGGTTTTGAAAATTTTAATTTTCCATAAATTGAAATATTTACAAAATATTATAAGCTCTAAAACTTTTGTGTTCGTGGGTTTTCGTTTTGTGTTTACACACACAAATGCACACACTGAAAAATTAAATTAAATCTATCAATTAATCTATCTAGACCCATTTCGTTGAACCTGCCCTGGGCGACAATTTAAACTCATAATTAAGAGAAGTCGTCACAGATAGGCACTAAACAAACTATTAACTTATATTTTTGATCATTTTCAAACAATTTTTACATCAACTCTTACATTTAAATGCCATTCTTTGTATTTGACTAATTGAATAATTTTTGTTTGACATTTATTATCCATGATTAGAATGAAAATGTTTGATAATAAATTTTTGCCTCTCGCTTCAATCGATTAAGAAGTCCGTTTCACATACTGTGCATAGTATGAACAAGTACTGTGCACGCTTTATTGCAAATACATTTTTTTAAATAAATATAATTTTATCATTATCTACTTCATCAACAAGCTGTGACGGATAGTTCAGTTTTTTTACTGAAGAGAATTGATACCAAACGGTATTCTACAATAAAATAGTCATTGAAAAAAATTGCCTTTTTGATTCGCTTTGATCAGCTAATAGTTTCGTTCGCATAGAAGAAAGCGCTTTGTGCAAAACTAAAGCAACATTTATGAGAAAAAAATTTTGGAATGTTTTGATTTTCTTTTGTCTCCTCTAGTTCAATATTTAATTTTTAGTGAATATAATTATTGAAAGCTGATAGCTTAAAGCAATTAAAATGGTCTTTTACTACGGGTCAGAAAAAAAACACTTTTAAAAAATGTGTACTCGTTATTACCTATTAGCTTTTAATAATTAATTTGACTCAATATTTAATATGGATATATACATACGGAGTACATCTATTGAGTTTCTGCTCCTGTTCGATTAGCAAGATATTGGGATAATAACTTTTTTGAACACATCTGTAATGAAACGATATACTACAAACATTCCATTCATCCAAAATTTTCTTGCTTGCGAGCATAAACGCTTTTTACCAAACAGAATATAATACTGGGCAAAAAACTTATCAATTTGTATCTAATCTACAGCTCAAATAAATACTTTGAAAGTAAAAATCCCAAAGTACTTATCTTTTGTAGTTTCGAAACTTTCTTTCTAAGTTATTATAAAATTCGGTATATAAACATTTCATTGTCAATTTTTTTATAAATGAGTTTAATAAAAAAATAATAATTTTTTCTTTCTTGTTGTCAGTATATTACAAAATAAAATTACAAAAAAAAAAAGAAAATTTTCTTTAAAAAAAATCCGTCTGTCTGTCGAGTTGTCTGTCATAATTAGATTATTTATAAATATAAATATGTGACATGTTTTATTTTTATTCAGTTTTATATGTTTTTAATGCTTTTATCCATAGGAGATCTACTTCTAATACACTTGTGGGAACTGCGGTGTCAAATCAAGGTTTAGTGCAACTTTAATTAAATTTAAAAATCAATCTATAAATATCTTGTAAACATAAAATCCCAACAATTTTAGATTCCATTTAGTATCATTTTATGGTTAGTAAATTCATAAGCAAAGAAGAAATGTGTGAGTTTTATATTGCAGTGCTATAAATATATAGATTTCCTCGCTTTAACAATATACTTGATATTTTTACAATTTATTCATTTTTCTTGATGGCCTCTCAATATTTGAGGCCCTGGGTACGTACTATATTTGGACCGAAAATATTATCTTCATCTATCCCAAAAAGCTATAGCACCATAAAAATGATTTATTTTTATATTAGTAACCTTGGTAAGAGAATATGTAGCGAATTAAGAACCTGTAACATTGAGTAAACAAGTGTTCAATTTAACGTTAAGCGCTTATGTCTTTTACAACACATGTTTTTGATGTATTATATCAAATGCATCAATGTCACACCACATGTTTTATTTTACATGCTTTGAAATTACTTCGCGCTAAAAACGGTTGTCAGTTTGACGGATATAAAATGCATTATAGCATTCAATGAAAAGCTCATCATATGAGTATGCAAGTTTTTTTAAAGTTACGGCATACTGTCCACCATTTATTAAATACAATAAGTAAGTTTCCTACTGTCGAAAATACCTATTGATTTTTTAATAATAGTAATAATAATATAGGGAAAAACTCAACCTTATGTCCGATCTGACTATAGAGACACGTGCCTTAGGATAACTACGCAAATTCTTTAATTCCGTAGGCTAACGAGGAACTTGACCGTGCGGCATTCTGTAGCTAGTTGAGAGCAAATATCCAAAATGTCGAATTATGATGATCCATATCAAATTTCTTCCCAGCAAAGTCTATTGAGCACAAGTCTATTAGGCACATAAGATTGATCTGCTCAGCTGTTACCATACAATAACACTAAAAACGCGGCTTCATGGGCCGTATGTACACCCACTGGCGCGAAAAATAACCTAAAGTCAGCCACATTAAGCCGCAGCATCTGCGTGTTAAGGCTGGGCTCCTTATAAAAACTGGATTTGTACGGATTTCATTATGTTTTGGAATATTCCGTTCCCATCTATCGGGCACTATTACACGTTAGTGAACTTTCTTCCAAGAACGTAGCTAGCTTGTGGAGATTTCTCATGGAGATGGTTGGATTCTGGGGTGCGAACTCTATCCATCTTTTTCAGGCATAAATCCGATATCTTTCAATTTAAACCTATCGAATAATAATAATAAAGATAATATATATATATATATATATATATATTTATATATATATATATATATATATATATATATATGTATATATTTATATATATATAGATATATATATATATAGATATATAGATATATATATATATATGTATATATATATATATAAATATATATATATAAATATATATATATATATATATATATATATATATATATATATATATATATATATATATATATATATATATATATATATATATAATTAAAAATATTTGTCCGCCAAGGAGTGTCTGTTTCCTTTATCTTTTATAATCCATCCATCCATCTCTTTTCTAGTTTATCTGTTTTCTTTTCCCACAGTGCACATTTAAACGATCGTCAGCAAAACAACATCGGTTATGGACAAAATACTAAATTACTTTATTTTTAATTGTATTTTTGTTACTACTTTATGAATATATATGAAAATCCAAACGCTGTACATAACGTGGGTTAAATATTTAATTTCTTGTAATTTGTATGATCAGTCAGAATAATTAACTTCAATGAGTGAGTAAACTAATTCGAATTGTCATTGGTAGTTTTTTCAAGGCGGGCTATATATATCGCTAAGCTAAATTTTGTGTTAATCTATTCAAACTTTATGTAGTAACTAATGTTGTATTACTTAAAATTCTAGTATCTGCTTTTCTGGCATTAAATATTTGAATACTTCTAATTCATTTCATAATTGCATTTAATATTATTATTCAATTTGCTATCTAGCCATTACTTTCATGGAAGACGCAGATTTTTAATATAAAATACTTAATTGTAGATGCGAATAAAAGTTAAAAAGAAACATATAAGTTAACAAGAATGGATGTATATAACACAACACTTCCATTTTTGCTTAAATGAAATTTTGTAATAAGTAATACCTTTTATACTTCTTTTAAACTTTGTTTTTGGTAAAGTTGTTTCAACAGTAATTACCAGTAACAAAAACAAAAATAGTATTTCCTGCTGGAGTAATTAAGTAATCTACTAAATTCCAATTTTCCATTAAAAACCAAGTAGAATTCTATATTTAAAATCTAAATGCAATATAAATAAAAAAGTTTAAAATAACTCAAACCCTATTACGAAAATGAAATGTGTTCTTGATAGACGGCTATATAAAATTAGTGAAAATGATGCTTAGAGGATACACATGAATGTTACCTTACAATGAGAGCCTTTTTTTACTAAACAATACATATTACGAGTGGCATACGAAAATAAATTTATTTTTTTTTACCAAGAGGGGGAAATGCATAAAACTGCACTGGCCGGGAAGTCACATTTCCAGGGGACTTTTGGCACGGTACGGGGTTCGGACCAGAAGAAGTATAGAACATATCCGCTAAAACTCTAAACTCTTGAGGATACTCCGTTTTACCCCGCGCGGAACCGCCGTCAGGCATTACTTCGCCCGGGGAGGACTGGCTAACTATTGTCTATTTAATTATTGCCGCTGTGGATATCTCCTTCTCCGATCTCCCTGGAGAATCTTCATCATCTTGGACGCTGCATTGGCCACTGCTTGAATGCATTTTTGACATCGATAGTCAGAATTGCGCATTATTTCTTTGCGCCTGTTGTCCAAATTTTTCCGTCGATCGCCTCCCTAGTGATACCAACGACTTTTTCCACGTCATTGTCTGTGGACCTGGCTTTGCGAAAACCGAACTGGTTTTCAGAGAGCCCCTGGTCACTCTCAGTAAAGACCGCCAGGCGGTTGGCTACGATTCTTTCCAATTCTTTGCCGACCGTGTCATGGAGGCAAATTGGCCAATAGGATGAAGGCACATCCGGTAGTTTGTGGCCCTTTGGCAATAGGACCAAGTGTTGTCGCTTCCAGTAGTCCGGGAAGTAACCTTCTACGATGCAGGCGTTGTAAACAGAGAGAAAGATGTCTGGTCTCTTTCTGATGGTGGTTTTCAGAGCAATGTTTGGGATAGCATCCGGTCCGGGAGCTTTTGTGTCTCCGATCTTCTGGGTAGTCTTCTGCAGCTCTTCGTTTGTCACAGGTGGCACCTCCTGAACGCCGGGATCAATCGGAATAGCCATAGCCATATGATCCGCTGATTGAAATAAAATCTTTCAATTTTCGCGCAGAAATGAATCATAAAATATTTATTCAAATGTTTTAGAATTTGGTATGCACAAAATTGACATGAAAACAAACATTTATAGAGACTAAAAATGTTTCTAAATATAAAATCAATTTTTATTTCGAGAAAAACTCTTTCACAAGTCCTTCGTTTTCATGAAATTTTCATAATATATAGATATTTTTTGAGTTATATGTGCTCGAAAATTGAAAGGAATACGATGTATATTACATGTTTTTTAAGTCATCCGCTTTATTTAAGGAGCATTCCTCTAATAGCTGTGGATAATTTCTCATAAGGATTGTCATTATTTATCTCTTTTTTGGTTGTAATTCTCTTTAAATAACTTGCCTTAAAAAATGTTACGTTATGTATGAACTTGGAGAGCGCTATATATTATGTCCAATAGCACACATTGCACGTATGTATGCGTTGTATAAATGAATATACAGTTGGATATAATGATATTTTATATACTATACATTATATCACACGCAAATCTATTGGGATTTATGATCTGTAGGGAATGAAGAGAAAATATATCCTAATGTAAAAATAAAAATTAATACGATTTTTCATCTATATATTTCATCAACTTGTTTGATGATGGTATTTGAACTGAACACGTTCTATATTATGGTCGAACAAACCACCCTTTACATTTGCTCTCATTTATTTTATTGTGCTACGAAAATTCTCATAAAACATGTATTCCGTATCCAAGGTACTGTAAAAACCCTAATAACGATGTAAAATTATAGACATAGCATATGAATAAGTGACATATGAGTACATCAAAAATAGAAAGAATTATTGATATGGATATTACTAAGCTATCTGCAGCCAAAATATTTATAAATTGTAGTTGCAGAAGATATAATTTATTTTTATACTATTAGTCAATATAGGTCATTTACATTAGGGCTTCGCCTAGAAATTTAACTGAATAATCTGAATTTTTGCACAAACTTGGTATAATAAAAAATGGCTACAGGGCAGTAGACATTCGGGGTTAATGGACCGAAAACATGTGTTTTTGATAATATATCGTTTTCACTTCCTCCAATCGTATTTATTGAGTTACAGAGGATAAAATTATAAGTTTTGGCTGAAAGCTTTTTTTATACGTTGACTTGTTTACGGGATAGAGGGCGCAGAAGATGGAACACTTAATTACAGTTAATGTCAATGATAACGAAGAAATTGGATGATGAGGATGAGTGTTAAATTGCTGGCCAAATGTTTTAAAGGTAACTTTGTTAGGTAAGTAATATTAAAGGACTAACCAAGTAAAAAAACCGTATAATAAATTTGTATTATTGAACGATTGAACTTTCATCAAACGCCCTCTATAACGGTTAAACGTATGCAAAACCCATGAAGTGAAGTTTCGGCAAAATATGTAGGCAATTTTATTCTCTACAACTTTAATTAATAATAGAAATATGATTGGAGACAGAGAAAACGAGATATTCTCAAAAAACTTCTTTTTGGTATCTTAGACTTTGAAAAGCTAAGGTACCTAAAACGTGACCAATTTTGACTTTTAGGACAACTTTTATAATATCAAAATAAAGGTGTGTGCAAAAATTCGGCTTATTCTGTTAGATTCTGAAGTTGACCCATTTATTTGACTGAGGTAATTGGCCTATAATAATATATAGTCCGCAAATAAGTATATCTAAAACTATAATGTTAGGATTTATAATGAAGTAAAAAAAAATAAATAAATAAAATAAAATACCCAAATTAAAGTAACATCTGAAAGATATGTATACCTTATCATGAATTTCAATTAAATATTAAGTTGTAGAATATATGTATCTTAAAGCGTTTGGGCAGCGTGCGCAGATAAAAACGCCAAATAGTGCTTATTATCCAGACTGAAAGCAAAAACGTATAATTATTAAAATTATATGTTAAACAGTGAGAATAGAATATTGGAGAAATAATTTTTTTAAATCAGTTTAGTTGCTTCAAAGTCACAACAAACTTCAAACATCGTTTTTAAACTTTTAGGGATATAATTTCGATTAAGTATGTGGCTTGGGACGTACCCTGATCTATAATCAACATTTGAACAACCCAGTCAATTCTTTTAGGTTTTCAAAAAATTCTTTGTTAGTTTTTATAACTGTTATAACATAATCATCGGTTAAAAATATAAAGCATTTTGACACAGTTTGAACTGTACACACTAAAAATTAAACCCCCTATTCACCCCTTTTAATTTTAAAACTCTGTGCATAGTCCTTGTCTATGCATAACTCATCATCTGTTCAAAATTTTAAGCTTTCTGACTTTCGCGGCAGGTCCAATGCTTTAATCAAACTTTGGAAAATTTGAACCTCCTCTTTATTATTATTATTATTATTATTATTATTATTATTATTATTATTATAATTGTTATTAAAGTTACGCTTTTATATATAGAAATGAATTTAAGTTTTAATATTCACGAATAACAATAGGAGACAAAAATTACTTAAACGTAATTATCATAACAAGAAGCCAAAAATATAATTGTGTACAATGTAAGCAATATTATGGACACTCGAGTGATTAAGTAATCAGCATAATGCTTTTATAGTAATTTTTTGATGAGTAATTTTAGTAAACTTGCATTTCAAATTGAATATACTCACACATAAATTTGAGAATAATCTTAATATAGGTGCTCTAAAAATAAAAACTTTATTCATTTAAAAGCGTAGTTATGTTTATTTGAGTATAAATAATGAATAAGTTCTACCTGGTAACTTTGAACTAATCGATATTAAAAATTGATTTCAATTACATACTGAATGCATTATTTTGGTTAAAAAGTGATTCATATTCTTTTGCACGTTCTTTTTCACTTTTCACGTGGAATCTCAATGTTAATTAAGTTATTATAAATAATTTACTTTAAAATATATACCAAACAATTGCCCACGATATGGACCTAGAGATCCAGAGCTCATCATCTAATGATTTAGTTCCAGAAATTCTTATAGCTTAAAATGGATAGATAGCTGAGAATGTAAATAAATTTTTTTATTTTAAGATTTCGGACTATTGTCATACAATAATATATAACATGTTCTCATGTTCTACTTACTTTTATATATGAATGAATTAATTGAATAAATATCAGAAAAAAACTTTATCTGTCGAGTGGAAATAAAAATTAGTTTTTTGTTTTTATTTCTATATCTGTTGTAATTAATTTCTGTAGTAAGTTTGTTTTTACATCATAATATAAAATTTTTCATTCGAAAATAGTTAAATTATTATTTAAATTATTTTAGTACAGTGTTTAGAGTATGTTAAGAGGGGAACCACACCTATTGATCCTCTGTACCGCTTCTCTTTATAGAACACTCTAACATCTGAATACAAAGATGCTTTCTAGCTCAGTATAATTGTCAACTCAAGGTGACAATTATATTGTGAATTTTTCTTTAGTGGAGTCAGTTACTTCGTTCTTATATACACGGATTGAATGTAGATTTAACAGTTTACGATTTTGGTTTCGATTTAAATGCTGCTTAACGAAGACATAGTTTTAAAACTACGGTAGGTAACGGTCACGCGACTATAGAATTTTTATTTGTAAAATTCTTTTTACTTTTCCCGTTAGTGCTAAACGTACCAACAAGTTTTAAGCTATTGCATAGCTTCTATCGCGGGCCTTGAGCGCGGGGACAGAATCCAGAAATTCCGTAACGAAAAAACCTGATATGTTACAAATCATCATTTCCATAGAAACCAAAATCTAATTTTGAAATTCAAAATAAAACTTCTTTATCTATTCAAAATAAAACTTCTTTATCTCTTCTCACTAGCAGTATGACGAACTGTCAACTATATAAAGTGTGCATATCGCATTGTTCAAGTATTACCGGAATCATTGCATAGTTTCTACCGCTGGCCTTGAGCGCGGTGACCGAATCCAGAAATTCCGTAACGAAAAAACCTCACGCTCCCTACTCCGACGGGTAAGGAGGTGTGGCTTGACAAATCTGATCCGAAATCGGACGAATACATAAGCAGCTGTTTATGAGAAAGTATATAGGTGTATAGGTGTAAGAAAAAGCAATACTGCATGAATAAAATAAATAAATAAATAAAAAATTATAATTGCATAAGTTGATACAAAATGCTATGCAATAGCTTTACCGCGGCAGTCCCCGAGTGCCACAAAAATTTTTTTTTTTCAAAAATTCTCACCCTTCTTCAATCGCTGATTTTTTATAATTAGTTTAGAAGTTATTCGAAAACATATTAACATAAAATCATTTTTTAACATATATATGTTAGTTTTAACATATGTTATTGCCTAAGACAGAGTTTTCCCATATAGGTGTAGTGAAAATAGTTTTTATATTTAAGGGTAGTATATTGTGTTCAAAGATGCCATTACTTTTGTTTCTTAATCATATATTTTACAGTTATCAATATTTTACTTCATAAATGTTATTTATATAAAATATTTACCATAAAAAGTAAAATTTTGTCAAGATGCGAACCATTTATAAACGTCAGTACATTCGACACTCGTATCTGCGCTATGATTTAGAATACTATTTATATATTATACTGGGCGAGAGAACTGCGTGGCAATATGCGTTCCCCAACACGACGCGTGTTGCGCGATCGCATATTGTCGCCTCACGATGTACTACACCAACCACAATATGCACCAAATCTTTAGTAGACCAAATTTCCCAAATTTCTAATCAATATTGTTTATTTTTTTAGTTTATTATTTATTTTGTTTGGAAGACTCACCATTTTGGTTGTGAAATATATTTTTGGTTCAAACGAAAATTTTGCTATTTGATTTCTTTACACATTTTTTGGGTCACTTAGTACTAATTTGAACTTAACGAGCAAATATATTTCCCATAACTTTCTTTTCTGGGCGCATTTTTAGCAATTTTTGGGTTTTTTTAGGAAAGTTTTTCACCTGTATCTAAGAAAGGAAGCCTTTTTTCTAATATATCCAGCCCATATTCTGCAAAGATACATTTCATGTTTGCTTAATTTGAGATTATATAAAGGTTGATAGGGCAGACATTAGATATACAGTTTCAATTTTTAGTTATCGATTAAAAAAAATAATGTTGAAATGTGTAGAGTTATAAAGTTTAACAATACGCACCTGCTAACCATATGCATATGTTATTTCTGTACATACATATGTGGATATATAATAATTTTAAAAGTAAAATATGTTATTTTATATTATGTATCAGTTATTATCTTAAACAACCGTTTATATATTTTTATTTTTATAACATATGCATACAACATGATGAAATTTTATGCCCAACATTAGTAGTGTATTTTTTCCTAATTTGATAAGGTTTCATTAGTATGTGGACAATGGTGAGTTCTGCCTGCATGGGTTCAAAAGAAAAAAAAAGCAATACCTAAAATTTTTAGTACCGAACGATGTTTGATTATAGCTATAGGATGCAGAAATATCAGTGGTTATTACGTTCCACCTGTATCTATCTAGACCGTATGGGATGATATTAAATAGGGGTCGCATGCCTGACGCCTCTTCCAAGAATGAAAGATAAAAGGCGTAACTGTAAACGATCATTATTACATATAAAAAGCATCTGATAAAAAACGACCATTAAAAAAATATATCAAAAAAATTAAAAATCTCAAAAATTTGAATACTACTGTTAAACACAACAAGAACTATATATGTATGCAAAGAACATTACATAAATTCTTCTTCCAATCGAAGATTGATTATACTTAGTTTATCATGATTGCTTTCATGAACAGTGAGTGCACATCGTACGTAAGGAGGGTTTTCATTTGTGATTTTTGTAATGAATCTAAAATTATCTTCTTGATTTTTTATCAAAACAAAAACTATAAATTTTTGTATGAATTTTATAATTTTTTTTTGTTTTTAATTTATTTTTAATTTAATTTTTTATTTTATTTATATTTTAACTATAAATCATAATTTTTACAGTGTGTTTAAAAGTTGGAGATGTAGATGGTTTAGAGTTTATGTTGTATTTTCGAGACTCACTTGTAATTGCGCTGGTTTTTTAATTGCACATATTTAAAAACAATACAATACCAAAGTATTGTATACGGATAGAATAAATAATATAATCCAAATGTAAACAAATAATAAAAAGAATATAAATTAAATTTTTTCCTTTATCATTTCAATAATTATTGAAAACAAAAATGCTTTTTGATTTTGTTTTCATGTGTATTTCTTCATTTTAAATTTGTCATACTTTTTTGCGAAAGCACATTTCAATTTAACAACGCATCTATGATATTAAAAGAAAGCAAGCTCGTATTAATGTTGTACAAAAGGAACTGTTTTGTTAAAAAAAAAAGTTTTGTTTTCTCTTTAAAATTGAAGGACATCTTATATGCTATAATTTTATTTCATTTCGATAAAATCTCATAAATGGATTAAATTTCTATTTACTTGAGAACAATTTTTTATTTTAATAATATGATATTTGAAAATTTATAATCTACATCTTTCGTTTACATGCAACGACAGTATAAACGATTAAAATATGAAAAATAATAAAATATTCCTGTTTTAATAATACATGATGTTTTTAAAGTTCCGCATAAGGAGAAATGAGTAGTTTTAATTTAACTAGGTGCTTTGTCACAAACATTTTTCTCAAAGATTTTCATGCTTTTTTTTTTTAATTAATAGATAAAAAGTTTTCAACCACAAGCGATTAATCAAAGTTATAACGTTTACAAATAAAATAGAATTTTCTAATTCGTTTTTTCTTCAGTTATTATTGTTTTATTTAAATGCATTCCTCTAAACATCTTTCCGAAAAGAATTTCTTTCCCTTAATAAAAATTTTTATTAAATTTGTAGAGAATTGCAAAATTTGTACACAAAATAGAATGTTTAGACTGGGTACCCACCCATAAGCATATCATCATTTACAAATATAGTTCTAAAAATTTGTATATGGTTTATTTATGATTAGTGGAACAGCTTTTCCTCATTAAAAAATTCTTCAGTTGTCGTTTTCTTTTTCATTACATTTTCGATAGTGCCCTACAAAATAACGTTTTTTTTTACTGTACTAAGGAGATCATTCAAAATTGAGAAAAAATTTATTAAAACATTGTATTTTGATGTCGGGCAGCAGAATCGTTTTTCGTTTATTATATGTTTCTACTACTTAGGCTTTGCGCCGGAAATATTTTGCATACTTTAGCAGCAAAATGCTTTCAAAATGGTAGGTTCTGAATGCAAAACTGCATTCGATGATTATACGTTTTAAAATAATTTCATATGTAATTTATATTACAGTCATTCTAAAGTTTGTAACGCTAGCAAATGTTAATGAAATAAACAAAATCTTGCTCTAGTTGTTCAAAGAATTCGTAATTATTCCGTTACAGTTTGCCCATCCGTCCGTCCGCAGGCCCGTCATACTTATAAACGAAAAGAAATATCGAGCTGAAATTTTTGTGATCTTAACGTAAGCTTAAGTTCGTGAACGAGCAAAATCGATCCATTGGATCCAATGGACCAAAGACCCAATTTTTAAACCATTATAGATGGATGAAAATTCAATAACAAGAATTGTTCGATTTTTTTAAACAAAAAACAGTTTCTAGAAAACATTTTTAATAGTTTTAATTCGTCACAACTTTAGCTCAAATTTAGATAATAAACATAAATGTGATTATTGTTCATATTATATACATTTATTTTAAATAACTGTCATTCAATTAATGTCATTCTACTGCTATAAAATTTATTGCATACTTAATTCAATGTATGAGCTGCATTGAGTGATACCAACTAGAAGTGGCTGTACTTACTAGGTTTATGCTTAATATCGTTTGCGTATTTAAAACAACGGATGGACATTTAAAATTTTAAAAACTCACCGACCCTTGCGCACAAAACTCCAAAAACGCTAATCTATGCTAAATCGACGCAAATATGACATGAGTAGTTTAATCACAGGGTAAAAGTAAAACTCATAAGACAAGCAGGTGTTTGCTAATTCACCTGCTGATGTTTCTTGGGTATATTCGTTACAGAGTGGACCAAAGTACAAATCTACCAGCTGATCTTTGCTAACCCAAATCTAAGAAGTGCTGAATTAAAATATAGCCTAGATATTTTCATCGTCAAAGGAAAACGGCAATTTTTAATAATGGAAAAACATTGATAACCAAAATACTATTTTGTATCACAGACCCATAACACTACGTGTGGGCTTTTGAATCAGTAGAAAAGTTGTCTCCACAACAAGAGTTGGAACCTGAATTTATTAATTTTAACAAATATGTTTGTAAACTATCCAAACTGTTTATGGCTGATTTTTGTTACTATAACCATAATTAAATTAAGGCAAACCATTATAATTATTCTCATAAATCATTACAACAAACATCTTTAGGAATTTGTTGACTCACTTTTTTAATGGTGTTGGTAGCAAAAAACATCCTGTATATAGAAAGGATAATAAAATGGGAATAGAATTGAGAGAAATGGAAAATTTATATATTAACGATATAGTTTAACTGGGTCTTATTAGATAATAAATATTTCAATAGAAAATGAAATGTCAACAACATTTATTTTAATATATAAGTAAAATAATAGATTATAAATAATTATACTTCAATATTCATTAATTACACTATGTTCTAACCATTAAGTTCAAACATTTCTTTATTATTTCCATTAGAAAACATTAACCTATCAATTCTGAACTCATTCATTCTGTTTATCTAACAAATTTCAATTTGTATAAAATTGAGGATATGATTTGATTTTGTATTCCTTATTTATACGCCCATATAAACGTTTAATTTACCAACAGTAATCTCACAAATTACAATAATTTATTTTTTCATATATAACACTCAATTTCTTACACAAACTAACCTTCTGTTAATCCTAATTATGTTCCCAATAAAATCAGCTTTCTAAGAATCTTTTAGAAAATTTAAACACACATACCTAATATTGTCCTGTAAACGAAAAATTTTTTTCATACCTTTTAATATTTAACGAGAAGTTCCTATTCTGGTTGATTTCAAAGAGATCAGGTCGTTTGATTAGATATCTACCTTATTAGATATCTAATCTAATCATCTTATTGTATGTAATTAATTGAATATATAAAAATTATATATCTATTAGAAAATTTTTACAAGCGGTATTACGGTAATAATTTTTATTAATCTTTTATTGTTATAATTCGGTGACTTATTTTTAATTAATAATGAAGTATATCTGAAAGATTCTTATATTCACAAAACTTTAAATTTCAGTTCTTCTTTACATTTTTGTTTTCTAATAATTTAGTATTTGTTTTTTAATAATTTTTCCGCTGCTAAAGAAGTGAAATAAACAAGGGACTCACGAGCTTCAGAGGAAATCCAACAATAAATAGTGGACACATAATATATGTAGTATCTGGTACTACAAATACATTTAAATAAAAAATATTCAATAACTCATTTTTATTTTTTACTAGTTTTAAGCAAATAAACGGATTAACCTGACTTACCTATTAAATTTATGAAAAAATATAACTCTTTTAGAGTACAATGTGATGTTCAAAATAAAAATCCAATCACCTCAAACTGGTGAATTGATGTTACGTGAGTGCCTTTTTTAAAATCATGCGATGTTCCCAGAGACTATTTATTTCGTAGAAATCGCATATCGGCCATTTATTGAGTTTATTAAAGAGCATCGTCTCTGGCGTTTTATAGGAAATCAATAAATTATTGTAAATATTATTACAATTTAAAAAATCGACATATTTTGAAATTTTTGTGATCATATTTCAAACTGTTTAGGACAGAACTCATGAACTCATTTTAATTTTGCGCACGTCATTATACAGGCTTTTGAAAGCTTTGTATGAAGGTTTTTTCTCTTAAAATCTCAGTGTAGCAGACAATGTGAAAAAATCGAGAATAAATTATTTTTCATAACTTTATACTTATGCTTTTGTTATTTCGTAAATCAAGTCGGGCTATTTTTTCATACTGAATGAAAGTTCTCTACCAAATTTTTGTGCCCTTTTTTATGTTAGTATTTAAGTCATGAAAATCTTTCAACGCGTTCTATGGATCAGGTACATAAATAGTTTTTTTTGTGTGCGTAGTATTATTATAGACCTTTTAATCGGTCCCTCTGAAATTGTGCGACTTCACCCGCCTATTATATCCGTTTTGTTTTTTCGAGCGCCATCTTCTTTTATGAATTTCATACACAATAGAATTTCTATACACAAAGAAAATTTCTATCAAAAAGACGATTTCGACAAAGGAAATAAAAGTATCAAAACTCGACTAGTTTCAGTTATCCTCTACCTTTTGTCCACGTTATACAAAAAATATCTTTTATATTCTATAATAGAAGTAGACACATGCTAGTTATTGGAACAGATTGGCGCTAAATACTTTTATTTCACTCGTCAAAACGTTTCTTTTGAAGGAAATTAGGTCCATATCACTTGCCAGAGGTGTTGATCTTTAGTAATTACTAATTCTACACTTCCTACACAACAAATTTTTCAAGTGTATTGTTCATTATATACGTCCCATTGTGTAACAACATCATAAACAGTAACAGGAGCGTAAGGGTTAAATTCAGAAGAGTTCTTACAACTTTTGCTTAAAACATTTTTTCGTCTCTTTAGATTGAACATTCATGTAATAGAAATATATTAAATTTGCTAACGTATTTTGTGAATATGAATTAACATATTTGCATCTTTAAGTAGCTCAAGCATTTGTACATAACGAAATGCAAAGTATTTAAATGCCGAATTAACTCTGTTAGTGGTTGCTTATACTCTATCAATTTGACTTAAAAAATGAAACTTGGCACCACTCAATTTAATTGAATTACTTGTTACTATCAATCTCGTATATTTTGTTCGACTTTTTGGAAGTTTGATTTATATAATTTGGATCATTTAGTACGTAACAATATGACGTTACAATATTAGGTTATGAAATGTTAAATGCAGAGAAAATAAAACATTTACTCACCAATTGTGAAATAATAGGATTCTGGCACTATGCCATTTTATGCATACAGCATAACCAATACAATATTAATGATAAATTGTATATTTGTGTAATGACACAAGCTAAAAAATCTTTCTGGTAAACCTAACATAATAGACCAGTCAGAAACTAGAGGTATTTGAGTATGCAAAAAGAGCTATCACCATAATGATTGTTGTACATCACAAGATCGACACCATTATATAACTAGGAGCGGTTAATTCAAATTTAATAGAAAAAATGATTTACTTTAAAAATTAGTTATTTCTTGAGTAAATGTTTTTTTCGAAAATTGCAAACGTTTATCTACATATTTTAGAAGTATATTTCAAAATATGTCATCATTCCTACAGAATATGCTTTGTTACAGTCATTAAATCCACAAATCATTTTATTTTTTAAATTTGACTGTTCATTTAAATTATGTAAATAAATCGATAAATCCAAGATAATTCTCAACAATGTATATTGAATTTAGTAAACAAATATCGAATGCGTTAATCTTTTAATTGACTACTTTCTTCGATAATCATATAGTAACAAAATCTATTTGTTGCGCATGTCTATTTAAAATAAGTAATTTCAAATATGCCAAAATTTACGGTTGAATTTTCAGAATAAAAAATAAAGTGTTCAATAGAAACGGAACTAATTTTTTTCGAACCAATACTTTAAATTAGTTTCAGAATAAAATAACTGGTATTCGAACGATTCGAATACATACTAATACTGCAACAAATTTTTAATAATTAATATTAATCTAATAATAATTTTCATAAATAAAAATTGATTTTTAAAAAAGAAAGTACAAGAAAAATGAGTAAAACCAATTTTTTATTCATTGAACATTATGAAATTGAAATACTAACAGAAATTTCTTTGTAGAATTAAAACGTCTAGATATCGGTTTGATTATGAATAATTTTTTTTAATATTAAGGTTAATAAATTGAACTTAGCTCTTATGCTCAGTCGTAAAACACAGTAAATTTGAAAATTCTTTAAAAAATCATTTATTTTATTGAAGAGCTAATAAAGATCTATTTAGTACTCAATACCGGATTTAATAATTTAATGTTCAAACTCTTCCCTGAAAAAAAGGCTCTCAATGCTTAAAAAACAAACTATTATCACATACTATATCAATTGGTGGCGTAATTAGTTACATAAAGCAGTTTCGATTCCAACATGATAAGTTTAGTTATAAAAAGAAACTTTTCAAGTGTATGATATTTTGATGTAGGTATTCATGTTAGGTAATATGTATTTATTAGGAAAATGTACGAAAATTGGTATAGACCGCGATATGCATTTGATAGGTAAAGATGATTTCCTTAAATTACTTAAAAATGAACGGCCGACATTCAACTGAAGCTAGAAATAGATTTTGTATAATACCAAAAAAAAAAGCTAATGCCAAATTGTATTTATTTAGAAGTATTATTTGCTCTTTTCGAAAATGATGATAAAAACCCTGACGAAAGTTTTCATTTAAAGAAATTTAATCAATACTTGTTTTATTAAATTATTTTGGAAGCAACACACGAACTAACAAAACAAGTATAGAAACGAATATGGTAAACATTTTACATAAATTTAAATTAGGATAGTATGGTACAGATACGCTGAGTACCGGGATAGTAACGTTCACGTGGCGTGAATAGTATTACATTTAACTTACTTCAAATTATGGGAACTGCATAATATATATGATGTATTATTGACTATATTAAACAATGAATTAAAAAAATAAAAAATAAACAAGTAAAGATAACAACTAACAGAGTTAGTTATTTTGATATATGGTATATGGTTCATTATCAATATTTAACCATCTTTACCGATACGCATTTAAAAAATAGCCTAAATATGCAGTCCACACTTTTAATTCCTCATATATATATACTAATATATGTACTGCAATTTTATAAGTGCTTATTGGAAAAAATTGAGCTGGCACTAAACAGTTTACGAAAAAATGTCTCAAAAAAAATTTCTTTTTTGAAAAGACAAACATTTTTTGTCTGTACACTTTTCTCCTACCTTTAGTGGTTCAAAAAATGAATCATGAATCATCTTAGATCAAATGGAACAATTTTGGTTATTCACAAACTTCTTTCTTTTTATGAAAATTTTATTTCTGCATTCAACGTTATCAAGCGTTACAAACTTCAGGCTACAATTAATGTTTTTTGACTTATTATGTATGTTGAATATAAATATGTTTTTTTGTCCCGCGGATTACTTTTTTAGAAACATAATTTTTGGTACTTTTTTTAGAAACATAATTTTTGGTGAGTTTTGCAAGTCTGTATTTTACAAGAGCGGAGTTTTTTTACCATAAAGAGCGGATCCCAAAATATCAACGTAATTTTTTGAAAAACTATTTGAGCACTAAAATTTTAACTATAACACCTTATAAGAAAGTGTGTGGAGTTAAGCGAATGATTTTTAGAAGCATGTAATTAGCAATTAATGGAGTACAGAATTTTTTCGGTTGAGTCTTATAAATTAGTGTTTTTATATTAGTTTTATTATACCAGATTAATAGTAAGTAACACCCTACAATTTAAATTTTATTTTTCGTTAAACTACTTGAGAAATAAATTTTAACATTACATAATAATTATTTAGCTCCTATTTATTTCATAAAAATACTTGATTGTTGCTGGTGGGAGCAGTACTCCCACTTTATGAGTTAATTAATGCATATGGTTTAAATATTTGAATACATATGTATTTTTAAATGAATTTGAATATCTATTAAATCAAATTTAAAATATTCATGATAATCATGTTAAATATTAAAAATATCAAAAAAAATTTATAAATATAAGACATTTGTGAGGATTTAAGTATTTGAGCGTGACAGCGGTTTCTGATAAAATAAACTAATTAATCTATATAAATAAACAAATATTAATTCAATTACCTTTATCGATAAAATATTTATACATTGGCGACTAGTGGAGCGCCGTAAGACATAAAAATGGTAAAATCTCGGAACCCAGGGCCAGTCAATGAATCTGTATAACAAGTGTTTGACTGCATTATTAAAACCGCAAATAAAAAAGTTAAAAAAAAAAAATTGGCCGATCTCGATTACAACAATTTTTATAAACAATTTACTGAAAAATGAAAGGCGCAAGGGGGAAAAAATGTTTACAGTAAAGATATTAATTTTATATGTAATAAATTATGTTTGCAGAGTAAATTCAATGTTAATTTATTAGATTTTCGTAAAAAAATTATTTACAAAAGAAAATTTAACCTTAACTATATACATTATTGTTCATTATTGTCGTCGTCGTCGTCGATTTCGTTGATGTAGATTGTAGGTAAAGGATTAGTACAGCTATCACCATTGCATTCTGAGCAAGCTGCAGTGCAGTTTAATCCACTTTTCCTGCACCCACAAGATGCTCCACATCCTGTTTTGCATGCGCAAAAAATAATTTTTAGTAAAGATTCTGGAGCTGGTCGCTGCGTCATTGTTAGCGGTATCAATATTCCGCGTTCATCTTTCCAACCCCATTCTTCTGGTGATATTTCTTTTCCGAACCATGTTTGAACTTGTAAATATACTCTTTTGAAGTGTTCAAAAGCGGCATCTGCAGTAGGTGGTAAAGACGGCAGTTTAACGCAGGTATTTTTGGCAGTTGCTTTCAAAAAAGAGTTATATCTCAATGCATTAAGATCTTTTATTTTTTGGGGGGCATTATATAAAGCAAGAGTGCATGTAACACCAGCTTTAAAAATTTCATTGATGTCTTTGCATTCATTTTTAAAAACTGTCGCAGCATTTTGCAAGTCCGTTCGTTTTTCGAAATTTTTTGCAAACACGTTTTTGCCACGTTTAAAAAAAGCTGACGTCGTGTCACATCCAGTGAATGCATGTAAGAACAGAATATGCTCTTTACACTTTGGTAATATTTTTTCTAAACTCTTAGAAGAGTACGCTCTTTGCAGTATTTTGCCTTTGGATGGTTTTCTAAAATAAATTTCTCGGTCTGGTGGTGAGAGCGCAGTCAATAAAACTAAAACATCTACATCCTCGGACACTACAGCAATGTTTTCAGATTGCAGATTAACAGCAGTTTCAATTATTAGTCTGTCGGCATCAGCTTCTGCTTGGCAAGAAAATATTTTATTTTCTGTGAGTGTTTCTCGTAGCATATCTATAAGCCTACTCTTATTTTTGGCATTCGATAAAAATTTTTCCTGCGCTACTTTTAGTGGCATGGTTTTATCAAATATTATGTCATTACATGCGTTTTTTTTACAGCGACGCGTTCGTTCCATTGATTTTGTGCAGCTCTTCTTGTAACCATCAAATACGACATAAATGTTGTGTCCATAATTATTATGTAGATATCTGACATAATGTTGACAAATTGTACCGAAATTTTCATCTAATTGCCACTTGCAACGATGTAATAACATCCCTCCATCAATGACGTAGGAAAATTTTCGTACATCGTTCACATCCACTGACACTTCTGGGAATATGTCATAAAATGTAGATTTTGTTGTTTTTCGTATTTCACCATCTTCAAAGAGAGCAAGAGGATAAGGAGCTAATTCATAAGTCAAGTAGTTTTTTAGTTCTTCATCAGATTTTTTTAATACAAACAAACAAAGTTTGTTTTTACAATCAAAGTTTGTAAAACTCAGTAATTAACTTTTATCACACTCACTCCACAATAATATATTTATTTTTTAATTATTTTCTTTTTTTTTTTTCGAAGCAAACAACAACTACATATGAAGCCTAGTAAGTTGTCACGTGTACTATTCTGCTAGGGCCCGCGTTAACAACACCCAACAGCTGCTGTTGCCCCCTCTATTCCCCTCCCCACCCTTCATCGTTATACCTGCAGTCCCTTGAGACCCAACATGAAGTTTGTAATAGTTCTTCTTTTTAAAATCTAATTTTACACTAATATAACTTAAGGAAAACTCCAAAAAAATAATAATTATTTATAATAATTATTAAAAAATTAAGATCGGACAAAATATTTTTTTTAACATTTTTCTATATGCTATTAAAAACACATTGCCATAGTTTATAAAAAGATTTATTTACTGGCCCTGGATTCCGAGGTATAAACCTTACGGCGCTCCACTAGACAATTACTACTTAAAACATTAAAAATAATTAAAAACGTAAACATAAAGTTTTTTAGTATATGTAAAGATACACTATCTTGCTGTCTGAGTTATACAAAAAAAATCAAGTAAACAAAATTACAAAGATTGTAAATTTGAGATGAATTTCGTAGTAATTCAGCGAACAATTTCGTGAATTTAATACACGCGTTGGATAAATAAAAATGTTTCATAAAATTTAAATGTATTTATAAAATATTTATAAAATATGAATTTTAAAATTATAAACAAAAAAATTATAAAATTTTTAATGTGTTTTCTATACAATGTTTGTGATAAACAAACAATTCTAGTAAACAATGTTTGTAAATTTGTGACAACTTTTATAGAAACTTATATTTCTGTAAAATTACAATATGCGTAGGATTTATACATACAAATTGTAAAATTACAATATATCTCGGTAAGTTCTCAGACAGGTCTTGAAAAATTACCACTATTGTAATATAATTTTATATTACCCAACACTGCAATTTTACTTAAGCTCTTTCTTGTAATGTAATTGAGATTTTACAAATATTTTTATAATATATATTAGAAATCCAATTATCATTTGCCATCATTTTATTGTAACCAAAATAAATAAATTTGAATTTCAAATAATTTCTCAAACTTGGAATCTTCGCACTTATGGTTAACATTTATTATTAGAACTTATTTTAAGTACTAATGATTAAATGAAGACCATTAATGTTTTGAAATAAATACCCCAACTATGGCAAAGTCAAAAACAAGGAAAAATTATTTAATTAAACGATGGTATCATTAATTTAAAAAGAAAAGGAGTATCAAAAACCTGGTGTTTATGGTTTACATTTTTACTCTCTTTCATTTTAACTCAAAGGCTCTGTTTGTCTGCGTGCTTGTCGAAAAAAAATTAACATCGAATTGTAACCATTTCCCGTGATCAATCGAGTTGAAAATCAGACAGACTTGATGCGACTATAAAAACGATACATTCAATTTTAAAAACTAAAAAATTTTTGAAAAAACTTTTCAAAGAAAGATTTAAAATCCTTGGTTTTTATGGCTTAGTTTTTCTATGCAAGATAGAAATATTTGGTTTTCTTCAGTCGATTTAAAATTTTAAATGTGTGTAAAAAAATAAATTGTCAATTTATTAGATATTTTCCTTTGGAAACCTCGGAAAATAAGTTATATTCTATAATCAAGAAAGGTGTGCTTTATTTTAATAGAAGATAAAAGTAAAGGACATGGTCGGGAGAAAAAGAAAAATTTATGTTCTCTTTAAAAATATCATGTTAATTTGTGTATAAACAGTGATTAATAAGACAGTGATTTCAACAGTTCATAAACCTACTCGTTTATTTTTTTTATAATACTTTTTTTTCACTTTAAAGAAAAGTTTTTTTTAATGACAAAAAATGAAATCTTTTTTTTAATAAACAAAATATCTTTTAGCTTTAATGCTAAAACTTCTACGAAACTTTAAATTAAATGAAGTATGTACTACTTTATGCAAAACTTGATCAAAGTTTTAATAGAATGAATGACATGGTTTTATTTATTATGTGATTGTGTGTGATGTGATCAACAAATATTGTGGTATAAAGTATATTTAGCACAACTATACTATAATGTATTTTTTGTTTTGGCAGTCAAAATAACTTTATTTGTCATTTATGAGGAAAACATTATAAAATAAACTATTTCTTACAACAGAAAGAAAATTTTTTTATTTTCATGTAAAATTAAATATTAATGTAATTACAATTAAGTTTTTTTCTTTTCTTTTTTATGTGCAAGAAAAATTACACAAAAAAGTAACATTATAAAAATTATAAGAAATATGAGATTAAATATTCAGAAGTTGCCTTAGTATTAACTATTAATCCTTAAGCAATTTAGCACTATGCCAAGCAAAAAATTTTAAAATATCTTAAATATTTGATATATCATTTTTGGAAAAAGGGTTAAAATTTGAATTAAAGTTTTTGGGACAGACAAACAGTATAGTGTTAAAAGAAAAGGAGAAAAAATGAAAAAATTACAAAAAAATTAGACAACAAATCGTAATGGAGGATGTCTTTTGTGAGCCGGTAAAAAGTATTTTCATATACTAAATAATTGTATGCTTTGAAGCATTACATTAAATGTATTTCCATCCAGTCAATTATTTTTTCTGACGATTCTGAGAATGTTTTCCATTTTCCAAATAATATTTTAAACGAGTGTTTTGTTTTACAAATATAACAAACTAGCTGTAAGTCACCCGCTACTCCGAACAATTTAAACTTTCTTCAAAATAAAAAAATAAAAGTGTAGAGGTATAGAAAGCACTGCAATACTATCTTCCTGGGCAACTATTTTGTACAAACCACATTAATCCGCCCAAATTTCTGAGCTCTTCTATTGTTAGTACAATTATCGCAGGGCTCATTTCTCTAAAAAATGTTAATTACTGTCTACAATATCTAATCAACAAAACCAAGAAAAATATTACCCCATATTTATTGTAAGTTTTGTTCTTAACTTTATTCAAAAAATCTATAGAAAAAAACTTTTAGTTTTTTAAATTTCCTAGACTGTTTTTCAATTACTAAAAACTAAATAGGTATATGAGTTTGTTACTTGATCCAGGTAATAAGACAATATAATCAAATTCTCTATAACGCATACTTTATTTGGCTGCAACAAACGGCTTCCACCTTACTCAGTTTTGGGTCATGTCCACGTTCCAGTTATTTCTTTAATTCTTTTTGTACCTTATTCTAAATGGTCCGCAATCAAGTAGATTGGATCCGGGACAGGCTTATACTCTTTTGAGAATTCCAAGATTGTCATTGGGCGTTTGCAGAGAGTACGACCAACCTACCCAAATCTTACCCGGTACCGTTAAAGGTATCGGTTTTTTTACTTGCCCGTCTCCTGAACTCCTCACTAGAAATGTCTATTGGAAATAATATCTCTAAAATAATATCAATGTATCTGTTGGTTAGTTTTGAAATTTCTTGTAGTAGATGCGCTGGGCTTTTTGAATTTACGGATAAATGTTATTTGAGTAATATTAAAGACAATTCAACAAATGAATACAAAAACCGTTGTTTGGAGATCACTCAGGCCTCCATTATCCAAAAATTGTGAAAAATTCTGAGCATTCGGACAATAAGATTGCTTTTGTCTGACAAAAGACAATGTACCTCTATTTAAAATTATCTCAAATAAAATATTATTAGCTCAGCATTATTTAACCACATACAAACAAATTTCTAAAGATGTATTTATAAATGACTTAATTTGTTTACGGGCACTAAAAATGATAAATCGGCATATACATATTTTGAAGAGAGTTAAACAAGTGAGTTTTATAAAATTAATTGAATATTCTCAAATAAAACAAATATTTTTTGTGACTTCTGATGAATTCAATTTAATCATTTTTAATGTTGTGAATAAATTTCTTACTTTCTCACAAATATATTAGATTCACCCCGAAAATCAAAACCGGGAAAAACAAGACAAATTCATTTTTTAAAGCCTTTCCAGGTATCGAAGTCAACCAAAATCTTTTTCGCGACATTTTAATCGTCACAACTTTTTCTCAAATATAGATTGTTAACACATTAATTGTAGTGAAAATCATTCATTATATATGTAATATGGGTTCCGTTTTGCGAAACTTAGCCACTTGAAGCAGCAGTATAACAGGTACTTTTTTAGCGCTTATTTTCAAATAAAAAATATTTATAAAACATTTATAAACTATTCTTGCTTGAATTATTTCTGAATAAATGAATGATTAAATAATATTATTAAACAAATTAATATAAAATTATAAATCAATTCACAAATATTCTCAATATTAGAGGATCCCATTTTTGAGCACATTGAATCAATTATCACTTCCGGGAGAAATACGTGATTTAATTATATAGAAGTTGTTGGAGAGAATTTGTAGGTCTCACCCATTACTGCACGTTGATTATTTCTATTAGAATGATGTTTCAGATAATAATTTTCATTTAAATTCTAAAATATAAAATTATGTTAACACATTTAATATTCTCCATTTTCCATGCGAATAACAAAATATAATTAGTAAATTCAGAATATTTTCTATGCTTGAATAAATATTGTTTACTTGATTGAAATATTTTTAATTTTTCATATACAATTATTTATTATTTATGTAATTTTAATTATTATTATTATATTTAAATTACAAGGTAATTAATTATAAACATTTAACAAATTAATGTAATGATTTTCTCGTGCATATGTAAATATTTATTTAAGTATGTAATGTAATAAGTTTATATAATTTTAAATTTTAATTTTGAATTATAATCGAAGAGCCGACCATTTAAATTAAGTAGTCATAGGCATTTGATATTTGAACAATTTTTGGTGCGTGTTAATATTTCTATGGACTTCTTGACATCCCTGAAATTTTTCAAGTTTTCCTACATGTAAATAATACATGCTTTTTATAAGATACATAAACCAAATTTATATCAAGCGAAACGTCTTTAATGTGGAATAAAAGTCGAACAGCTTAAGGTGGCCGTTTCCATGTGTTGACTTATATATAAAAATGTGTCTTTTTGATATAAATTTGGTCACGTATCTTATAAAATAAAATGACACTCGAAATCAAAACCACATCATTGTACATTTTTGAAAGCGGGCAAAATTAAGCTTTATAGTAATACTATGTACACTCCAAAAATTTTTCATATACCTATATGATCCATAGATTTTTTAGTCGGCTGGCTCTGGGTTTATTATTTTGTGAATTATTAAACGAGTTTAAGTCTTATGAAAATTATTATATAATTTTGTAATAGGGCTGATTTTGTGAATTTGGAATTTCGACATATCTCTACGATTCAGGGTCACTAGAACCTAAACTCAACGCTTTTAGCATAATGTATGTGTGTGCGTGTGTACATTTATGTGCTGTCGATGTGGTACCACTTATATTCGACGCGATTAAATTACTAAACTTAAAATTGAATTCTATCAAATCTCAGTTGAGGATAAAAAACTAAACAAATGACAAAAATACCCATATTCGTGATTATGAACAAATTCTTGTTCTTTTATTCGCGTCATTGATAATTTCGTGGCCCTTACGAATCGCACTTACACCAAATATGGTCTCGGACGCAACTTCTCCACATGATATATACAAGATATGTCAGAGTATAAGTTTTAGTCTAAACATAGTTACGGTAAAAATATTAAAGCTAATAACATAATTTTGGCATAGGAGTTTACGAATCATCTGATTAATCCATTTCTTCATAATTATCTGTCCGTTCCTCACCAAGTTTAGATGTAAAGTTTAGCCCGGTAAAGAAAAATATCTATTTATCAGAATTTTCTTAAGGCAAAAAGATCTTATACTAATTTCAATAAGTGTTTATAAAAATTTTAAGATGGGTATTTATAAATGATATAATATACATATTGCCACCGAAATTATCTAAATTATTTTTTATTATAGATTATATTCATTGAGCAATATATAGACAGATTTAACTTCTTCACCATTCTTTCACCAACTTTGAAAACCTTAGAAAGAATTTTTTTTAATTCAGATTTTAATTTGGCTTTTTGAGAGAGGAAAACTACCGGAGACACCTCCAACTGTAAATAAATTTTCCCATTCCAAAAATATTCAATTGCAAACTTAATAATCGCTGTCACATACTATTCGAAAAAAATCACTATACATCTTGCATTTACACATAAATTAAACGTCATTTTAAACAAACTGTATTATATTATATCTATCTATCGTTGGTATAGTAAATAGACAAACCATTTTGTTTTATTGTTTAATATATTACAGACACAATTTAGCATACAGCTCTTTGGTTTGTGAAAGCTTCGTTTACGTACACATTAAATTATAAAAAAGTGAACTAATCTCCATCTAATCTCAAAATAATTTTTCATGAGGATACTCTTTCTGTATTTGCATAAAAATAAATAAGTGAATAAGGCCGTTATGATGAAGAAATTTAAGCAGTCAACTGATCTCCAAGTTAACCTACATCAGTTACAGTCAGTTACTTGATGGATGACTGTAAAAATGACTTTAAAACAATAAGAATAAATAAAAATAATATTGTATTCATGGTTTATACTAAACCTCCCATGAAGGACGGCAGAACAAATAATAACATTATTATTGGTTTGGATCAGAAAGGAATTATCGATAATGTCTAAAAAGGTTATCTTCTAGAGATACAGATACTTATTATATAAAACCAGCTTTAGATCTTGTCACAATACTCGTAAAACAATGAAAGAATGTTGTGTTGAAATATTTTATATACATAGATATATAATGCAATACACATATAATGTATATATAAAGCTAATGCAGATAGAGTGAATTTTCATTCACATGAAAACTGGGCAAGAATCTGTGAATTTTCTCAGAAAAAAGTTTGGAAAATAGTTTTTCAATTTTATCAAACGATATTACATCGATTGTATATGAAATTTGGCGCAGATTTTACCAAAAATCATATTGTCCCATAAAAACTTTGCCATCTTTTCAATATCCCCCCACTACCCCATTAGGGGTAAAATTTTTGAAAAATCCAAGTTTTAACGTGGCACTTTGGTGTAGGACACCCAATTGTTCAATTTTTTTGATCTGAAAAAATCAAATAAATGGATAGTTCTGTAGTTCGCTCTAGTTTTAAAATGGATATATGGGATTACAACTTTAAGGTATTTGTTTGACGGGTGACATTTGCAAACAAATAAACCATAAATACATTCGTTTTACTGCACAGAGATATTGTTTTTTAAATGATTTATTGTCTGTTACAAATTTAACCGTTTGCTAAAAAAACTAGCACATATATTTTTTTAAACTAGGCATTGAAATTCAATTTACAAACAGGAAATTGATAAATATTTCAATCAGAAAATTATAGAAAAAATTATTGGATTTGTTAATGTTCTCGATTAAAAGGTTCTTTGCTTTCATCTTGAAAATCAAAACCAAAATTTTATTTCAAAGTTTTGCTTTATATTTTCACACTTTTGAAAATATTGTACCCAAACGTTCTTTATTTTTTTAGTGCATTACTTATAACCTTTTTAATATAAGTACGAGTAAAAAAAATTACATACCCTATTTGTGATAAATTTGATTTTGGTAAATTTAAAAGGCATAGTATTAGTCTAGTAGATTCAAAACGAAAGTGAATATCAGAGATTCAAAAGTATAGAAATAATTTTAACATAATTTAATCTTCTTCTCTATAAGACTGTTATTTAAACCGCTATTTATATTCAAAAAATTATTCTCAATTAAAAACCAGTGAACATAACAACTAACAATATTAATTATTAAGATACTCGACACATGGTTGAGTGTCAATTTTTGAACTATTTTGAATCATTAGAATTAATAAAATACTCAAAATATATAGTTCATATAGTGTATATAAATATATTCGTTCATTTGGATTCAATATAGACCAGAGAAGAAGCCTTAAAAAATGATAAAAAGTGGAAGAAAATTACAATAGGGTGAAACCAATTAGAAATGCAAGATAATATGATAAAAATGAAACGAAAAATAAATATCGGGTGATCTGAGTTCGGGAAGTAGGAGGGGGTGAATTTTTAAGGGTAAACTTCGGTTTATGTGAATTTCCGGTGAAGTTCTATGGAAAAAAGTTTAATGGGAAAGTTGTAGGTAATAAAACAACTTTTACATAAACTTTTGTATTACCCCTTTTTCACATAAACTTAGAATTTTTCGATTGAAAATTAGTGTGCTTTTCGATATTTATTCAAAATAAAATGAAAAAATAAATATTTTAAATCAAAAAAATTATAGTGTATTTGAGGTTATTTAAAAACAGTGTTAATACAAACGTTGTAGATCTTTTTCTTACCTACAACTTTCCCATTTAACTTTTTTCCATAGAACTTATAGTTTTGCCGGAAATTCAGATAAACCGAATTTTACCCTTAAAAATTCACCCCCTCCTACTTCCCGAACTCAGATCACCCGATATTTATTTTTCCATTCATTTTTATCATAATATCTTGCATTTCTAATTGGTTTCAGCCTACTATAATTTTTTTTGTTTTCAAAAATTATCTACCCTGTTATAATAAGAAAGTTGCTAATTTTGTCTCTGAACATGGTTTCCTCCACAGATTTATTTAATATGTTATTTAAAATGCATTATCAATCTTGACAAATGTTTTCAATGTAATCTGATTAATGAGCTTGTAATACAAGCAATACGCCCGTGAGTAAAATAAAACATGTTAGCTGCTGGTAGAAAGAGGATTGAATACCGAGAAAAGTGAAAGAAGTGAACCAGATGGAATAGTCAATCGACACCAGATGATAAATTTTACTAAGATGATAAATGCTAAGGTTTAATTTAACACATTCATTCATTTACACATTTGGGGCAAAAGCCTCAAAAAAAAAATGTATTTTAATTTCATTTTACAATACAATTTGCCATGGTGGAACTTTGGAGTAATGAAGTGCTCTCGGAACTTAACCAGAATTTTACACATTCATCCCCGCTGGTTTCAAAGTCCAAGATATGAGAATGTTTTACTATTTTTTAAAGCAAAAAATTGCCCATAATAAAAAAATAAATTTTGCATTAAACGGCTATGAATGTACAGCCTAAATTTCTAAACGGAAAGCTGAAATATGGATTGAAGATTTATTTTATAATTTTATTTATTAAGATCCTGTGTGATGAATTATTTATTAAGAATTAGAGGATGAAGGATCAGTGAAAACATCAAGACAAAGTTTTTACTTTGCAACGTTTCGTGTTCTTTATTAACATTTCAGGCGGTCTACAAATTAAATTATTATTTTATTAATTATTATTTAATTTGTAGACTGTCTGATGAAGTGTTTATAAAGAACACGAAACGTTGCAAAGTAAAAGCTTTGTTTTGATGTTTTCACTGATCCTTCATACTCTAATTTTTAATAAATGATTAATTTTATATTGTAAGGATACGAATCGTAATATTTTTGGATATTTTAACTTAAAGGGGAAAATGAAAGGGTAATTTTGTAACAGAGTCTTTGTTTTCGGAAGTTAGAAACATGAAAATTTGAATAACATCAACAAATCAAAAATAAATAATAACGCCTTTCACTTTTCTTTAAATATTCACAGGGAATAGGGAGATGTATTTTGGTATGGGAGATTCATTATAAAAATAGTATGCGTTTTTATGGGAAAGTTTAAATGGGAAATACGATTATTTAATAAAAATTTCAAATAGGGTATTATTTAGTTAATCATTTATCATATTTTTATAAACATTTCTTTTTATGAGGTAACAAAACCTACGTACATAAGTTGAATAGGAAAAAATATGATGCGTCTATCGAATAGATAGATACAAATGAAATGATTTCAATATTTTTTCATTTTAATGTTATTTTAAACAATCCTACAAATAATATAAATTGTACCTAGTTTTTTTCTAATAATATATTTTGTTATTAGTCACACATATAGAGAAAACATCAATTCGTACTAAATTTTTCGTTATCCTATCGTGAGGCCTATCCTTTTGCATAACTTGGAGGCCGTATATTTTCCGGAGTATAATTTATGAGAAATGGTAAAAATCCATTATCTGACTTATTATTAAAATTATTACTTATAAAAAAAAATTGAAGATTATCTAGAAATAAATCTCCACAATTTTAAAATACAAGATAACTTGAGAATTTCGTGGTACTACTTACATAATTTATTTATTATGAAATAAATAATTTGAGGACAAAACATCTCATTTAAAATCATGAATTTTAGATTGAAGTTCAAAGAATGCATAAATAGTAGCAAATATCCATAAATAAATATCAAACTATATAATAAATTCTTAAAAGTATTATAAATATTATATTTCATAAGGTAAATATGAAACATTTTCAAAGAAATTAAAACAGGTCGCCACAATGTTTACCTAATAAATCTTTGTGTTACATTAAACATAGCACGTTTCAAATATTGACAATGTTTATACTAATTTTATAGTATTTAGTTTACTTTAAATACCCCCAAAACATAAAACAATAAATTGTGGGTATTATTATGTTTAATAAGAATAGAAAAGTAGAATTATAATTATTTGAAGTAAAGTATAGTATAAATAATTGTGTAAACACAACTTTCAATTGGGTACTCTACCAAATAGATTTTATTAAAGGCCTCGAAGATAATTTCTATATAAAAGGGTCACTGGCTGGTTTTCTATGTAAGTTCATACTATAGGGTAGAAGGGAGGTCTCAATATGTTTATATATCGATCAAATGTACTGTACAAACCGCTTAGTATAAAAGCTTCAACTGAAGACCAGAGAGAAATGTTATAATGTAGACGAGGTGAAATGAAGGATACTTCAAAAAAGGAAATTCAATCTTAAATGGAAATAAGTTTCGAATTTTTATCTAGGTACAGTCTAAACCGTTAAGTCAGAAAGCTTGATATTTTTAACAAGTGAAATGTTATAACGTTAATGAAAAACTAGAAAATAATGTTTTTAATTCAACCTCAAAAGAGGTGGACTGGGTGATTAAAATTTTAATATATAAATCACGGTTATCGAATGGCTCAGCTAGAAGGCTCTATATTTATAACAGATGATACTGTTACAACGTAATGTGAACGAGGAATGAAAATATGTTGAATATAAATTTATCACCTTGAAACACGTCCACCTAATAACCGTCATGGAAAAGCTGCTTAGTTCTCAGTTTATCACTGCTATTGCTTTCACTAACGTGCCGTTCTTATTATTTCAAATTTTATAATGTTTTATACAAATATTTGATGGTGTAAACAACTTATTATAAATAAAATTATTTCTTTATCAATGATTATTGTTTTATCTGTTGATTTAATGCGCGAGTCTCATGGTTTTAACCACTTTTTTAATACTTAATCATAACATTAAGTACTTGGAAGTGTTTAGATATTATATAATTTTATCGCGTAAAGTATATAGCTATCTTATTCCTTGCTACACATGGGAATAAAATGTGAAAAAATTCAGAGAGCGGATTAACGAATCTGGGCAACGATATATCGGTTATAAAACGTACTTATCCATAAATGTGTCCTTTACATATACATATAATCGAAAATGAGATTCAGTTTTTTTTTTTTTTTTTTTTGTCGCAAATCTTGCACAATTTTTACTTATTCCAGATTTTTGCAGTTCGTTTTGTAGTTATCCAAGCACTACTTTGTTTAATATATATAAAGATATAGTCATCGTTGATTTTTCAACAGATACACCTTGTAATATTATTGTAATATGCATGATATTTATTTTTATAATTTGTGTATTTTGTGTTGAGCAGTAAATATTGTACGTGTGATGATGTTTTTAATTTTCTTTTATTATCTAGGTTTCACTATTCTCTTGCTATTATTATTATTTTTTATTTTTATCATAAACTCTCAAATTTATTAAGCTAGTAAATTTATAACACTTTATATCATTGTTAAAAAACCATTAAGATAATAAATTAGTTAAATTCATTTCTTTTATGTAATATATATCATTTAGATCATTTTACTGTGTTTTACTGTACTAAAATGATATAAGTATGGTCTGGATGCTAAAAGCTGCAATTTATTTAATTATTATTTATTTTGTTTGGATTATTGTTTTAATACATATATTTAGTGAAAACAAATTTAAAGTGGTATTAAATGAGTTAAGTTGCATTCCCATAGGATTGATTTGAATTAAAAACGATCATTATAACTGCAATAATAAACAAATGGTTTATGTGCTAGTGGAAAGATCCACAGGACAAAGTTACCAATGAGGAGAATAAAAAACTATAATATGTTAATTATAACGAATATGGCTAGTTTTAATGTTTTTTTCTGCAAAAAAAAAAAAAAAAAAAAACAGCTTGACTAATATTTATGAAGAGTCATTCAGTCTAAAGTGAATGACTGTGAGGTATAAGAGTAGTACTCTTATCCGTGAAGGATAAGAGTATGGGCGCTAGCGGTGAGTTTTGGATGACGCTGTGTCGAGTCTTCACATATCCAGGCGATATGCCTGAATCCATAAAAAGGATTCTCCCTCTTAAAAAAGAAAAGAAAAAAAACATACATGTATACATGCATACACTTATTCCTACCCCTGCGAAGTAATGCCTTGAAGGCCGTTCTGAGGGGTAAAAGAGGATAGAAAATAAAGGGGTTAGGGTTTAGTGAGTATGGTCGTTGAGTTTTAGTATGGCGCTGAGTCGAGTCTCACAAATCCAGGCAATGCTGGTAAGAGATAGTAAAAGGCAATGCTGGAAACAGCTCATCATCGTGGTGGACATAGACCTGTGGGGTAAACCTTGCAAGATGGCCTTGACTCATCTGAAAAGCCAGCCAATGACGTCCCCCACGTGTCCTGAACTTATACAAAAGATCGTTACTGTCTGTTTGCAAGATAGCGAGAATTCAACTACTTGGAATAATAAAATGGACTTGTTGATATCCCATCTGTAACGGAGAAAGAGCTGATGGAGGCCTGTAACCGCCTCGGGATTATAATATAGCACCGTGATTGGACGGAATCTCTAATATTATCCTTAAAACAGCTATAAAGGCAGCCATTGTTCCTAAACGCCTATGACACATGCCTTAAGGAAGGGACTTTCCCTTGGAAATAAAAACAGCAACGACTACTATTGCTTCCTAAAGGAAAAAAGCCACCAGACGAGCCGTCATCTTACCGTCCACTATGCATGTTATACACCACGGGTAAGATTCGTGAGCGTATAATCCATCAAAGAATAGAAGCAGTTGTGGATCCACTCCTGGCAAACAACCAGTATGGCTTCCGAAAAGGACGATCAACCCTGGACACGATCAATCTGGTTGTTACCACGGCCATGGAGACAATCACAGATGGAAGGGTGGTACGAAAAAGTATTGCAAGCTCTTTAAGAGAAGAACGTGCCAGGATACCTGCGTAAGATAATAGCCAGCTACTTCACAGATAGAGTGCTGAGATACGACACGAAAGACGGCCCGAAAGAGTACAAAATCACCGGAAGTGTTCCAAAGGGCTCTGTTCTTGGCCCACTGCTGTGAAATATCATGTATGACGGGCTCTTAAGGCAAATGATCCCGTGATATGTTAAACTTGTCGCGTATGCGGACGATGTAGCCGTAGTGATTGTCGCTAAGCACCTGGCTGAGATTCACCACATACATGCATATATACACTTATTCCTCTCCCTGCGAAGTAATGCCTTGACGGGGGGAAATCAGATAGAAGATAAGGGGTTTTGGGTTTAGTGAGTATGGGCGCCAGCTGCGAGTTTTAGTATGGCGCTGCGTCGAGTCTCACATATCCAGGCGAAGTTAACCCTCAACTGGCCAAGCACAAGACCGAGGCAATGCTTATTTCCAGTAGAAAAGTGGTAGAGACCATCAAACTGAAAGTCGGCGAACAAGAAATCACATCACAAACTTATATCCGATATTTGGGATAATTCTTGGTGCTTGACTTAATTTCAAGCAGCAAGTGGAACACGTCAATGCCAAAGCGTCAGTAGTGAGGGCCAGTCTCGCACGATTTATACCTAACGTTGAATGCCCAATAAGGAGCAGTAGACTATTGTTATCATCTGTAGTTACATCAGTGCTCACGTACGGAATAGCTATTTGGGACGCGTTAGAATCACAGAAAGCATTTAGAAAGGCTGGGCCAGTGTACCGTCTGTGTGCCTTAAGAGTAGCTTGGGCCTTCCGCACAATATCTGAGGAAGCAGTGCACGTCATATCTGGAACCCTACCTCTCAGAGTCCTAACGAAGGAAAGACAGACCATTTATAAACGAAGAAGGGCAACCACACTGAGCCCTGAAAACTCAGAACAGACGATTGGCATCGCAGCATTGTACGATGGAAATTGAAGTGGGATGCCGCAGAAAAAGGCCGATGAACACAACGCCTTATACCAAAGATTGACGTTTGGTTGAGCCGAAACCATGGTGAGGTGAACTATTATCTGACGTAGAAGATGCAGAGCACATATTCTTTGTGTGCCCATGTTTTGACCCCCAGCGAGAAGAAGAGTAGGCCCACGTTTTAATCCCCAGCGAGGTTTGAAAAATTTCTGAATAAGTCCAAACAGAGTCGGTAGTAGAGGCAATGTTTCTAGTGAAGCTGCCTGGAACGCTACAAGCACTTTTGCCACAGAGTCCTTAGAGAGCTGCGTTCCATTGAAAAAAGAAGAGAACAGAACAGACAGAATCTAGAAGGAAGGTAAAAATAACACCTTAGCCACGCGATATGCCTGGAATCCGTAAAACGGATTATCCCCTCTTTAAAAAAAACATGCCTATATACATACATACATACATACTTACATTCAGAAGTAATGCCTGACGGCGGTTTCCGTAGGGGATAAGAGTATAGAAGAAAAGGGGTTTCGGGTTTAGTGAGTATGGGTGCGAGCGAAGACGCTGCGTCAAGAAAAAAAAACATACTTACATACTTACATACATGCAAATAAACATACATACCAAACACTCATTCAGGAAAACGAATTTCAAAATTGTATACACATTTCATATACCTTACATTGTTCGATCAATAAAAGTATAATTCAAGTATTCGATTAATTTTTGACTATACACCGTTAACACGGGCTATACTTCAAAATATACGAACTAGATTCTCTTTTTGAATCCCGTTTTTACGTAACTTTAGATTCAATCTTTTATCTAGTAATTACCTTAAGTCAAATCAATCGTATAATCTTTTCATTTCAAAAATTCATATAACGATTCTGTATTAAATTCATTTACTTCTTTTTTTATTCAATATTATTCGTCTTGAATTTAATATATTATTTTGTTGAATAGTAATGACATAGCTTTGTTGTTGTAATATGAATGGAACACATGAATTTCATTTACTCTTTATATAATACAGACATATATTTATCCATATAATATTTTGACTACCTACGTAAAATATGATAAAGCTGATTGTGAGTGAGTAGTTCCACGAAGTACACTTATATTAAGTTTCAATTTAATTAGTTATTATATTCATTTCAATATTAGCTATTCATATTTCTAGTATCTATTCGATATTTTATGTGTGTTTATATGTATAATAACATACCCGATTACATCTATACAAGTCGAGCTAGCTGAGCAAAATTGAATTTATATATTCTCAAAATGGGGTGCTTTTTAGATTCTGGGAAATGAAATTATGTGTTAAAATTTTTAATTAAGGAAATTGAGTCATTATGGTGCACTGCTGCCGTGACATCACTCTGGCAGAGTAATTTGAATAAATAACTTTTATAATATAAGAGGCCATCAATAAATTACGTCACACGTAAATCAGGCACTTCATTTTCGTTCTGAATTTAAACATCAGGAACATCCTCTGTGTCGGCATCAATTTCTACAATCCTTTAAGCATCGTCATCATTCATTTAACAGAGAATTTCTCGGGCACGCCTTAACGCAATTCTTTGAGGAAGAATATTTGCTATAGGTAAAATATCTTGTTTTTTATTTGATTGTTTGTGTTTATGAGCGACTTTATATAAGGAATATAAACCACATACGATACACTATCTCTTAAGTATGGTTGACTCGACACAGGGGCAATAGCTATCGTTTGGCAGTTCAAATCGGATGATAATCGGCGATTTAATGACAATTTTGTAATAATCGAGCAAACTTCGCTTCGTTTTGATCACTTCCTGCAACTACATAACCATTTGATAATTTATTTAATCAATATAGGTGGTGGTTAAAATCCTTCTTCTAATAATTACCAATGACTAGAACGTCGTGTTCGGTAACATGTGATACTCTAGCATTTTACTATTTGTTATAGATATTGCGACTCATGTACGTGATTAGCATACCAACTCGCATTATTTTTTAACACCATAGCAAATTTAACATCCTGTCTGGTATCAGTTGGTATAAAATATTCGGCAACTACAGGAAATTCATCAATGACTAATTTGCTCCAAATATTACACTTATTGAAGGTCTCGCAAACAACCGACGCGTGGTAGAGTAAAATAGCGAGCAAGCATTCGCCGGTGACTTAAACCTATTAAAACCCTTTATATTCTAAATTCTTGTTATATTCTGATTCACTCGCATCATAATGCATTAATATGTTATTAAATATACATCCCGGCCCCTACTCACACATTGTGACATTCCGGTGATATCTTCCGCCCCCATTAATGTGTGACGTAATATATGGATGACCCTTAATGTAAGTACCAGAATATGGTGCTTTTTAGGTTCATTTATGGTGTGCAAATTAATTTAATGAAAATTAGAGAAAAAATCACTGCACTGCTTTACTTACATGAATTAGGATCAAGCTCGCAGTGACATATTCAAATAACAGAAGAAAAGTATTCAAATTTGAATACTGACAATTTGAATTGAAAAAAATTGTAGGTGCTGCAAAATTAAATTAGGTGCTCAAATTGATTATAAAGTTAGCTGACCCGACAGACTCGGTTCTGTTTTAACGATGAATATTGAATTCGAATTGTTATATAATAATTAATAAAAAAAAAAAAAAAATATATATATTAAAAAAAGAAGTGTTTATAATTCTAATACTTTATGATTTACAACATTCTTAGTTTTTTATTTCTAGCGCGTATATAAAAAGTTTTGTTGGTATTCCGACACGGGAACAGGTGACATATAACTGGCAATGTGAAAACATGGACTGCCTTTGAGATTTATTTATTGACATTACAAATGCTAGCCGCACTAGAAATTGAAACCATTAAAAGTTGAATGACATGTCGCTCAGAATCAAAAGAAACCGTATAATCAAAACGTCTTCGCCTTTGTAGTCCCTTTTCAAAATTGTGGCTTTGATGACGTTGCTGATTAATTTATTCACAAGCAAGTCGGATGCCAGCAACGTAGTGGCTGATTTATATTCCGCAACATAATGATTACTGATCCGACTTTACATGCAGATTATGAGGTGGTAATCTAGGCAATTCCAGCAAATTGAAAAACTCCGTTGGATAGTTGACAACATCATCTTGGTTAGTAACGTAGTCAATCGATTTGTATCTCATTAATTTGCCAGCTATCATATTTTGAATCTAAAAATTCATTTCGTTGACATCAACATTTTTTGTAGCCAATAAAACTCTTTCGCTCAACCATACATGATCTTTGTTATTTTGAGCAATGATTGGGAAAATCGATAAGTTCGGTCATAGTTTGCAAAGTACGATCTAAGGCGTCCAAAGATTTTTTGTGTGCCATTGTACTCTCATCCGAAACTATTAATTTGCTGTGATGCGACACTTTGGCTATAGCATATTTTCTCAAAAGGTTGCAAGTTGGTGTTTCATTTATTTGCATGGTCAACGGCAACTTAGTGCACAATGTTCGATCGCCTTCCAACAACGGTTGTAGCCCAAATGACTCTATTTTTTTAATGAAACATTTAAATAATAATTTTCCAGCACCTAAAAAGATTTTTCTGTTATTTCAAGATGTTACTGCTAGCTTGACACTGTATTTATATTCATATAAGTGAAACAGTGCAGTGATTTATTTTTATTTTTTTAATTTCGATTAAATTATTTTATTAAATGCTCAACATAATACAAGGACTGAAAAGTCCCGGGCCTAACACATAGATGGTGCTAGTTTTATTGCAGTCATCTTTTTTCAGTTAATACTAACCTTCAAAAGACAGCTGTTAAAATTTCATGATATTCTATTCATTAGTTAGTGAGTTATTGTGCTAAAAGTGACGCTACTTTTGTTATTTTCAAAACAATGGATCAAAAACAATTTCGTGTTTTAATTTTACACTGCTTCTTGATGGGACAAAATACCGTTCAAGCGAAGCAATGGCTTCGCTTTATCTGTTCCGATAACTGTTCCGATCCTATCTTCGATATAAATTCCATGTTAAACATCGTTTTCAAGAATAGGATCGATATATTATCTCTGATAGCTTCTTTATTTATGAATAAATTTTAATTTAATTTTCAAGTTTTGTGTGGAGTGAAATTTATTTTCACATTTGGATGTGAAATAAAGCAGATTCAGTGTCATTCAACATTTCTATTTTCAATAGTACATACATGACTATTTTTCCATAGTCTATCATATTAAAAAGTTGTTGAATTGTGAAAATAAAGTCACGTATAGACTAGTAAGATTTAATTTTCGTATTTTGTGAAATAAATCAGTGCATTTTTGCAAACTTAAAAGTGGCTCAGATAAAAAAACACTTTTTGTTTGATAAATTTGTGTAACCAGCTTTATAATTTTACAAAAATAATTTTTTATTCTCTCCAAAAGTATGTTTGCAGCTTTAGTCTAAAATTTGCTAATTCAAAATGTTCTTAAGTAATGTCTTTCATTTATTCCACTATTTATTAGCGGGGAAGAATACTAGCTAAAACCCCGAAAAAATAAATATGATTGTAACTTTGTAATTTTTAACTTTCTGCCTGCTTTCCTGGTTGTGTATCGTATATCTATAATTGCATTCAAAATCAATTTTCTCTTTATGATTTCCTTTTTGTATAGTTTATTCATTGGAAATATGTTTTCAATAAAATTATTTTTCCAATCGTTGAAGATAATTAAACTGACTTAAGATAATTAAGATAATTAATATCAATTTCATCAGGTGAGAAATATCGAAGAGTCATTTTAAATTGTAATAAAAACTTACCAAAACTTTTCACGATGTTGTAATCTGAAACAGAAAAAAAAAGATATTAGACGTAGAAAATTCGTAATTTCAACCTTTATGAGATAACAATCTTAAACACCAAAAATACCTAATTTTCTTTGATCTATCTTTTATTCACGATATGTTGGTGTTTCAATTCCAGCTTGCTACTTTGCACAACGTTTCTTCACCCCATTTGAATTCAGAATATTCCAGCTGAATTCAGAATATTTCTGAAATTATTTTACTACATTTACTGAATTAACGCACTCAAATATAGTACGATATAATACTAAATGCAGAATTAATGTAGAAATAATAATATACGTGAAAATAACACTAGAGAGTTAATTGTTTAGATACACGGCATATGATTATTAATGTTTGAACTATTTTTAATCAATAGCATTCATAATATACCAGAGTAGATAATTTTTGAAAACAAAAAAAATTATAGTAGAATAAACCAATTGGAAATAGAAGATAATATAATAAAAATGAAATTAACTAAATTACGGCCGATCTGGGTTCGGTCAGTGTTTAAGGATAAAATTACAAGTCCTATGGAAAAAAGTTAAATGACAAAGTTGTAGGTAATAAAAAGATATACAGCTTTTGTATTTACAGTTTTTTCACACAACCTGAAAATTTATGTGAAAATTCAAATAACCAAGTTTTTAGTTGTTTTTTTTCTTTTACAAAAAAAAAATTTTTTTTCCTCGAAAACTTACCTTTTTATGTTCCAAATACACTGTAATTTTTCTGATTTAAAATATTTAGTTTTTTCACCTTATTTTGAATAAATATCGAAAGAGCACCCTTATTTCCAATCGAAATAATTTGAGGTTATGTGAAAAAAGTGTAAATACAAAAGTGTAGATATTTTTATTACCTACAACTTTTTTCAATAGGACTTGTAGTTTTGCCGGAAATCGAAATAAACCGTTGTTTACCCTTAAAAACTCACACCCACCTACTTCCCGAACACAGATCGCCCGTAATTTATTTTTCCTTTCATTTTTATCATATTATCTTGCGTTTCCAATTAGTTTCATCCCACTTTAATTTTTTTCCACTTTTTATTATTTTTTATAAGGCTTCTACTCTGGTCTATAAAATAAGTACTCTAAATACTCACAGCTGTCTATATAGTTATAAACACATTATATCATAATAATATGCATTGGAATTATATTTGAGCTAAAATTGTGGCTAATCAAATTATTTTATGAAAAAATGTTTAAAAAATAAGTTATTTTTCAATAAATAAGTTGTTTATTTAAATTACCATAATAAAATTTTTGTATTTGATTTTTACTTATATTTTTAAAGTTAGGAATTGTAATCTTGGATCCTTTGAGACCAATGAATCGATTGTACTCAGTCACGAACTAGGCCCAAATTTCATGCCTAGAACACTTATCAAAATTTCAGCTCGTTATCTCTTTAAATTTTTGATTTATCCTGATGCGTACGGACGAGAGATCGGAAGGGCTGAGGGGAGAACGGAGGAACGAAAATGGTCTAATAAGTGCGCCTAGGAACTCCTTTACCAAAGTTTTGTTGGTGTGATAAATATGGTACTGTTTAATACATCATAATTTCTAAATATACTATTACAATTGACGAAAGAAAGTTTGAAATACCTCCTCCTTAATGTATTCTTGTTTAATTTAAACAATTTTTAAAACACTTTGTACAGAAGATATCATTAAAATTAGCAGAATAATAACAATAGCATTTGTTGCTACCATTTGAATACAAATTGATCTACTCATTAATGTTTCTCTCCGTTTCACAACATTGCTATGTTAGTTTTTGTGTATAAGAGTGAATATTAAAGCTTATTACATGTGTATTATTCATAAGGTATATACGTACCTTCTGAATAATATTAAGTTATTAATTTATTATATTGTCAGAAACATTCAAATATCTGATAATACTTATAATTGTAATAATTTTCATAAGACAAGTTGCGTAATATTAAATAATTCTTACAGATTTTCAACGAAATTATTTGAGATTTTAACCAGTATTAAACAATTTTTTACTAAATTCAAACATTCGGTTTGTGCCGAAAGTTGGAAGCAGTACCGAATAATCAGCTTTGGCCTTAATCATACTTTCGGTCACTAGGGGTGAAAAGCCTCTACGTACGTTCACGCAAATGATATACCTATATTAAGCAAGCGTACAACTAAAAAAGTAAAAAATCACCCGAGTGTGCATTTAAGTTGTTTTATTCTGTTTGTATATTTCGCACGGCGGTTAACCCGGATTCGTTTACGTTCGTGTTTTTGTGTCGGCTAATATATGTCTTCGGCATTGGTTTGATTTTTGGTCAAAGAAGAAGAAGTAACCGATTTTTGTGGCCGAAGGTGGCCGTAGCCGAATCTAAATGTTCGCTCGGACGCCAATCGCCACCACCCGGAATCTAATCCTCATTGTGGTGGTAGATACCTCTTGGTCCACTTTTTTGAGTAAAGGGTACCAACCTCCTTTATCACATAAAAACTTTTCAAAAAATTCTAGATTTTGAAAAAATTTCTCGAATTTGCCCGATCAAAAATTAAAAATAGTTAAAAGAAAATGAGGTCCTCTTAAATGATTCAGAATGGTTGGACATAAAAATACTTTTAAAAAGTTCCACAATGTCTTTGAATCTTTTTGATAGGTTTATAATGAGAATTGAAGTTAGTTTTATTATGGTATCAATCGGAAAATCAATTTTAATTCATTTTGACTTCATATACAATAATAATTTTTCTAAAAATTATACATTTTCCAAAATGTAAATTAAATTAAAAATGTTCAAATGTTTGAAAATTTATTCATAAATACTATTATTATTATTCTTTCTCAACTTTCTTCTCTTCAGCTTGGCAACTAATCCCAAACTAATAGAAATGCTTCGTCTCCAAAGGATACAAGTACCGAGTTTGAAAATAATATTGCGCTCAAGATTAGCCGTCATTGACGCATCATCTTCATATTTATTTAAAGCTTCTCGTGCTCTTTTGTACAAATATCGAGGTTTGTAAATTTTATCGAAACAATAGCTATGAGCATAGCGACGTTGAATTGCTCTCACAAGTTTTCACTTTTAATCGAAATATTTTATTTTCATTTATTTCGTTTGTATAATACAATTTGCACAAATGAGATAAATATTAATTTCAAATACACAATATCATCTTTATCCGCTTGTTAACAGCAATTATTTATGTATTGATCGTGGCTTAATTCCTTTTTTTCTTATATTTCATCTTGGTCCATTGTGGGTGTTAAAGTTAGATCTTTTCTTTTTAAGAAAATTTACCATTGGTACATGCTTTTAAATTAAGAGTACTTTAAAACAGCGAATCGTTACTAAACATTATTTATACTCCTCTTATATACATTAATTTAATTTTCTTTCATCTAAAATTTAAAGTGTTAATTAAAACGAATAAAAAGCTAAAATCTAATTTTTCATCAAAAACTTTAATTTTAAAGTATACAATGACTATTTTCTAAAAGTCGAAATCCTTAAAAGAATATCTAAATCATAAATTTTGATGTGTATTTTAGGAGCTATCTAAATTATTTAACAAATTTTCCTAAAATATTCTAAAAACATACGAACTAACACCAATCAGTAATCGACTTGTTGTAATTCAATTATTCTAGAATATTCCAAATGAATTTGCACCCGACACTATATAATAAATATTACAAGATAGCACTTTGTAAAAATAATCGTTCAAAAAGGTAATAAATAAAATCAGAACGTTCATATATTGTTATATGTAATTTGAGGATTTGAAAATTTGAAATAATTTTTGTTTTTTTGCATTCTCATTGAACTGCAATGTTTATACATAGATCACAAAAACAACATCATGGCAGTGTACATACGCTCAATCAATCGAAATAAATAACTGAAATTATTAGCAAATTGGTCATTATTAAATTTGCACTAATAGCAAATAATGTGTAGGTATTTATCGTATTCAGTAAGTCAAACAGGTGAATGTTTTCATTGAAGAATTTGAATAGAGCTTCAAATTATGTGATAACATACCAAAAAGATTTACAAGATTACTAAAAACGCTGAGCTTCATCCAGGTTCCACTTATTACCTTAACGCAGCTCACATCTACATCTTTACAATTTTTTAACAAATTTTTGTTGGATCTTTAAAAAGTCTAAATACGTTTTCGTCCTTTCAACATTGCTGAAACCATTTTAACAGCAAACAATTTTAATTATTTCAATACAATAAATTTCAATAATTATGATGTATCGTAAAAAATTTTATTATATATTAATTATTGTAAATAAAATAAATCACTTAAAAATAACACAGAAAAAAAAATTATTTTTAATAATATTCCCCGTTTCGAATTAGTATTCCAAAATTTTCTCTTTTTCTATTTAAAAAAAAATTAAATACGAGATTTTGGAAAATTTAGAAATTTGAAAACAAAAATTTATTTTCAATCTTTACTTGCTTCATCTCAGACTTAAAGTACGAAGTATTTTGTAGACTAAAAAATTTTATAAGTAAATTAGACTTTATTACTTTATGACGTAAAAGGGTTAAATAAACGCATAAAAGCATAATCTTTCCTGTTAAGATATTATAGTTGTATTTTTAGGTTGTATTATTAGACTGTAATATAATTTCTATTTGATTAATATTAGTTATGACATTCTCAAAAAATAAAACTGTAAAATTATTGCAATATACTCTAAATAACTAGGTATACGCACAAATTGTCCTGAAACCACTAAGCATATTATTTGTAAACATACTTAAAAAAAATTATATATGGATTATTTATAAATAAAAACCATTTCGTCGAAAATGTGAAAATGGATTATCCATTGTCCGACAACATCAAAATTTCCATTTTCCACAATTCTCTGGTTGTTAGAAACGGATATTTGATTGTATCACGTTGCGAACAAAAGGTTTTTATATTTACTATTGAATGGTTAATTTGAAACTTGTAGGAACAATAGACAGAAGGGCCGTAAAATAAACCAATTCAATTTTCATTATTTTTGTGGAAGAAACAGTTTTTACACTAATCATAACTAAGCCATACACGAATGGTTAGAATATTAATATTTTTTTAAATTGACATGATAGACGTATAGACAACAACTTTTGATTAAATTTGACATAAAATATTTAAATTCTTACATAAGTGATGGAAATAAATGAATTGATTGGTGTTAAAAAGACACAATAATTTTACGCTATATATTTTTACTATGCATTTGTATAGTTTAAATAGCTGCAGACCTCTTTAACATTATTTTTTGCTAAGCTACAATAAAAAGCATTTAAAATTCAATCATTATTGAAACACTTATATCTCTATTGTTTGACCTAGGTAAAAGAAAAAACTTTGAAAATTTAAAAGTTGCTGTCTCTTGGTTATAGATATTTTTGTAATTCGCTCTCACGATTGCAGCTATAATATTACATTTTACACATACAAATTAATTCTTCCAGTAATTAGACCATTGTAAAAGGGATGATAAACTTATTGGAACGTGAAAGAAGACAATTGTATATAATCAATTGTATATAAAGGTAGATAGACTAAATATTATTATTATGGCCGGTTCAGTTCATATCTCCATGGTTTCTCCTATTGTTCAACCATGTAGGTTTATAAACTTCTATCTCTAGAATATTAATTTATTCTCTTACAAAGAAAGATAACAATAGAAAATGTTATAAATAATAACATATTTATTTTTACAATATGCAGTAAAACTTATTATATATTAAAATTACTTAAATAATGAACGTTCGTTTATAATCTGATTTACTTATCATTGGTACTGTTAGTAAAACTTTATACTTTAACTAACGATCATAAAAGGTAGGAACTTAGAGCTAGGTATTCTTTACCATCTAATCGCATATAATATATTATTATAATACCAGCCATATATATTTGTTATATCTATTTCAAAATATTATAAAACTTTAATACGTACTTCTATTTAAACTTTAAAATGTACTTGTTGTATGGGTAGCTTTAAAAATATTGAAGATAAAAATATTTTACAGGTATCTCCATTGAAGCACTAGCCATGCCTCACGATGGCTTTCCAATCTTATTTATAAGAAAATAAAGATAATAGATAGATAGATAGATAAATAGATACAAACGTATATTCATACATACATACATATTTACAAACAAACAGACAACAGAAATTCGATTTTGTCTAGTTATAACATCGATATGGTACAAAAAATTAAGTATAATAGGATAAATTGCATGAGTTTTTATCCTCAACACATCCACTTGCCTTTAAATATCAAAAGTAGTCGAATTTATGACACCCTTCCCCTCTGGTATGACGTCACATATTTGGCTCGAAATTATTTTATTATTTTATTTCCTTTAAACTCATTGTGACTAACGTCAAACGAATATCTATTTCTATCTTCATCGTAGCTATTTAATTGATTCGCACTTGATGGCAAGTTAGAAATTACTTTTCACTTGTACTTAACCGACCGACTGGAAGACTAGACGTGTGAAATTTCCACTTAAATTTCCTTACAAATTCGCTATGAAAATTCCATGGTCAAACTTATGGAATTCGTTCATGTGACATATTTTAAGGCACACGTGTAAAATACTATAGTGCCATTCCAACACCTTGACTTAGTTAATCATTTAACTATGGAGAATCTTATAACGTTAGCTACCAGTTCTATTAAATAACCTCACAACACAGTTGTTGAATAAAATAGATTTATTAATTTATAACTACTACTATAACTACTACAAACGTTAACTATAAGATGTTGATTATGTGGTTTTATAAATTAAGTGATATTTTAAGCCTCAAATTAATTGTTTCTTACTCAATTCTAATCTGCTTATAATCTGACATGATTCTAATTAATTAAGCGTAAACCAGGCCCTTTTATATTGTTATCGATACTAGAAAGGGTTGATCTAATTACACATGCGTTAATTAAATTTGGACATGCGTATCAATTAGAGTACATTTGTTTACCTGTAACATTTGTTTAAAAACAATGAACTAACAAAAACCATTCAACTATAGAGTTATTGGTATATGCGTCGATTCTTGTTTTAATACGAATAATTTAATAACATAATTATTTATGTGTAAATAATAATTTAAAAAATATATTTTCGCAGTGAACAATTTATATTTAGTAATTTTTTTTTTTTTTGAGATAATTGGTAATACATTCACGTTATTTGCAAATGTAATCTTATATATTTAAATGGGCAATTATTGTATATATATATATATATATATATATATATATATATATATATATATATATATATATATATATATATATATATATATATATATATATATATATATATATATATATATATATATATATATAATTGGAATCTCGGAATCGGCGCCAACGATTTTCATGAAATTCAGTATATAGGGGGTTTCGGGGGCGATAAATCGATCTAGCTAGGAATCATTTTTAGAAAATGTCATTTTATTCGTGTTTTATCCATAATTTTTTATAATGTAATGATATATTTGTTTAATATTTATAGTCATATAGTCATTGGAGTGGCTAAGTTATAGCGTGCGAGGCTTTTGTACAGAGATCCCGCGTTCGAATCCCGGCTCGACCGACGAGTAAAATTAATTTTTTTTACATTTTAAACCAAACCCAACAAAACAACACAATAAAGTGAATAATATTTTTCAAATAAGATTTTGTTATTATAATTGTATAATTTTTTATAATGTAATGATATATTTGTTTAATATTTAAAGTCATTGGAGTGGCTAAGTGTTAGCATGATGGACTCGTCTTCCGCCTCGACGTAATATAATTTCCAAAAAACACAATTTATAAAAAAAAAAAAAAAAAAAATACCGAGCAAAGCTCGGTCATCCAGGTACTACTATTTTATATAAAAATAAACAATAATCAATGGTCAACCATAATATCAGAGCAAATTCTAAGTAAAATATATTTTATTTCAATTTTTTGTAAATTTTCTAGTATTCTTAGAAATTCTGACAAATTTAGATTGGTTTATATTAGATTTGTCTTTAAATTCTTCCTTCAAGACAATACATTTATATTTAAAAAAGGATTTAAAGAAATGTACATTATTATTAAGTTTTATCTTCCTTTTTAAGTTTACAGTTTACATTAAATTACTTTTATATCCCGTATCAACAATGATCATTAGAAATTATTGTGTTCTTGATAGTAAGCAAAATGTTTTAATCGTTGATTAAAAATTTTTTATACATGTCCACGTTTTGAAACTTACTTTCATTTCGCACTAGCCCGTCTGTGGCACTCATCCAGAAGAATAAGCCAAGATTCAAAACTATCTGTCTTTTTACTTGCATGCCAATATCTCGTGACCCGTTCTTCTAATCTTGATGAAATTTTGTATGTAATGTGGTGTATCTCTACATAAATATGTAAAAAAAATTTTAAATTCAAATAGCTGGGAAGTCGTTATTAAAGAAAAATAAAAAATTAAATGAAATAACAAAGTCAGCTTCTAATCGTACAAAATTCTGAATGATTGAAATGTAGAAAATGCCTATTTTCAAAACATCAAAATTGAAACTAATTCGGTGAAGATGTTTTGGATAAATAACTAATATATTTCAGTAAACATACTTATACATCACGAGGAAGTTTGGTTTCCGTTATTGACAGTATATTTTATACTTTTAATATAAAATGAAAAATAGCATATTATTATTACCATAGCCAAATTATGCCGCTTAATTACTAGAATTACTAGAAAAATAAAGACTGCAAACTAAAATTTTTTGCTTCTGACGCATGTTTTTCAAAAAAGGTATTTTTGATAATATTTAAAATACGGACTCAACAAACTTTAGATTTACGATGGTCATTATTGGAACATTCTATACTCACTTTTGCATTTTATCCAGCCCACATATTTTGTAATTGATGAATGTATTAGGAACATCGTAGTTTATAGTCAGTCATAATATATTATAAACATATCCATAGAACAACTTAACAACAACGAGAAGTTCATATTTTATGACAAAGCAATAAGTGAAGATATGATGAAGATAAACTTTATTATTTATTTTTAATCATTGAGGAAAACCACATCAAACGTTAAATTTACAAAATTTATTTTTAATGAAAACATATGAAAATATTAGATAATTAATGGAAAATAATAGTGTTACATTTGAACACTCAAGCTTAATTTTGTTTTCAGAAAAGATTCATGCTAAATCTTGTTATAAAAATACTATATTGCTGTATACATAAATAAACAAAAAAAATATGAGCTTTAATGATACATAGAATGAATTATGTACAAAAATCGATATGAAAAATTTGCTATATCGTGTCAAACAAAACACTAAGCAAAAACGGCTGGATAGATTTGATTTAAATATGGCATATATTATTTCTTAGATTAAAATAAACCAGAAAATAAATCTGAAATGTCCTATAAGATACATTCAAATTGAAGTCAAAGGTCTATACTATACTAAATGGAAATGCCTATTCAATACTAAATTGAATATATTTATAAGTACTTAGCGGTTACTTTCTGTTCTTAGTTTTGTTCTTATCCCGCCCTGAGTTTTCCACACCAATTTAAAATTATAAATCAGAACTTCTAAAATCATCTAAATATAATCAATTTATCCGCTTGCTGAAAATTTCATAGCATTCTATGATGTTACCATTTTAGGGGTCCAAATATTCTGATCTTTTAATCGTAGGAAATAAAAGAAAAATTTAATAAACTAATAATTATCGAGCTTTTTTTGTTGTATTTTAAACTCCATAAACAATCACAGGCATTTCAATTTACTATAGTGACCATCGAATTTAATATGAATATATATTTAAGAACATCATTTCCTGAATTATTTTAATCTAAGAAATAAAGTATGCAAAGTATAAAGCATGGTAAATTTCAATAAAATCTGCCCAGCCGTTTTTTCTTTGTGTGCATATTTGCTTCATTATTGTAAATTTTTCATATCGATTATTGTACATAATTCGGTATATGTATTATAATAGCATATATTTCTTTATTTATGTATACAGCAATTATTCATTTTACTTTAAAGTCCGAAATCGTGTCTTAAAAACTTCATAATTTCTTAAAAAGTTTCGGAATGAATCTTTTCTGAAAACAACATTTGGCTTGTGTATTGAAATAAAACACTATTATTTTCAATTAATTATTTTACATTTTCATACCTTTTCATTAAACATAAATTTTGTAAATTTAAATTTTGATGTGGTTTTCCTCATTGGTTAAATATAAAATAAATAATAAAGTTTATCTTCATCATATGTCTTCACTTATTGTCTTGTAATAAAATCTTATAAAGAACTTCTCGTTGTCGTTAAGTTGTTCTATGGATATGTTTATAATAGTTTATGACTGACTATACGATGTTTTATATATTCATCAATTACAAAATATGTGGGCTGGATAAAATGCAAAAGTGTATATAGAATGTTCGACTAATGACCATCAGAAATTTAAAGATTGTTGAGTCCGTAATTTCAATATTATCATAAATACCTTTTTTTGAAAGCAAAAAATTTTAGTTTGCAGACTTTTTTACAGTAATTCTGGTAATAAAGCGGCATAGTTTAACTATGCATTAGCTATTTTTTGCCTTATGATAAAAGTATCAATTACATTGCCAATAATGGATACCGGACTTCCTCGTGATGTATAAGTATGTTTACTCAAATAGTTATTTATCCAAAACATCTTCACCGAATAAGTTTCAAAATTGATGTTTTGAAAAATGCATTTTCTACATTTCAATCATACAGAATTTTGTATGATTAGAAGCTGACTTTGTTATTTCATATAATTTTTTATTTTTCTTTAATAACGATTTTCCAGATTAATGGATTTTAAGAAAATTTAAATCGTTTATGTAAACAAACACCACATGCATATAGGTACTTACATATAAAATTTCATCAAGATTAGATGAACGGATCACGAGAAATTGGCATGTAAGTGAAAAGACAGATAGTTTTAAAGTATGGCTAATTTTCTGAATGAGTGTCACAGGCGGACGGGCACGAAATGATATTTCCAAAGTAAGTTCCAGAACATAGACATATATGTAAACAATTTTAAAATCGAAGCAAAAAACATTTTGTTTACTATCTCAGGAACACAATAATTTCTATAGTTACAACTCGAAAGTAATTTGTTACTTTGTATGAACATCGTTGTAGATAGGGTATATGCACATGATTTGATGATATCATAAATAAAAGCTAATTAATATTATATTCAGATAAGGGATACATATAAACTGTACCTCAGCTCAAGTTTACATTTTATATAGATCCAATTTGTTACGCATTAACAATATATACAAGCTCAATGTCGAATAATTTTAATAATGGTACAGGTACTTTTATGTTAAAATACTATTTTCTTACCAAATGGCTTTATTACCGTATATTGTATTGAACGAAGGATTTAAAGGCAAATTTAATATATTAAAATCCAAATTTGTCAGAATTTCAGAGTAAAAACTTAACGTTAACGTTACAAAACGTTTAAGAATAGAATAGAGAATTTGTTTACTTTAAATTGGGTCTGATATTATTGTCTACAACTGATTGATAAAATAATAATATCACTCATGCAGCAAAATTTCGAGGCATAAGTGATTTTGTTTTATTTCGTATATAAATAACGTTAAGGAACAATTATCCCAAAAAAATGACCAAATATAAATTGTTCATTTTGAAAATTTGTATTTTTATTACTTTTCTTTTACATAGATATTACTGAAAATGGTACTAAAATACTTGTATTAAAACGATTAAGTTGAATCGTTTTCGTTAGTCCATTGTTTTTAAGCAATAGTTTCATGTGAGCAAATGTATTCTACAATTTCATTGGTGGTTTCAATTTTATTATATTTATTTTTAAATAATAGTATTTATAGAATGCAACACGGCGCAGTATATATTATATATTTATAATATAATATGTATTTACAAAAAAATAGAATCTATAAAAGTCTTAATGTGACTACGTGATCAGTGGGCTAACGAAAACCATTCAACTTTACGTGTGAATAAAAATTAGTAATATTTATCTCTGATTAAAAGATGGCTTTGCCTTCTTCATCGAGTACAATTCGATTGATACAATAATTTTTAAAATTTATTTTTAATGTTCATAATATTTTTAAAAAGGAAATTTCTTGCATATTATGACCAGTATTTTAAACATTATGATCAGTGATATTTACAAAAAAAATTTTGAACAAATTTATTTCATTTGTAATTATGTACTCGTGGGTATGTATCATCTTTTAATAATTTGGGTAACTTATTATATCTCTAGATTAGTAGACCAGTCTTTAGTGTATTGTCAGATTTATAGAACAAGTGAACAATTGAAATAAAAATAAGAATATTACTGGAGTTATCTTCGTGTAGACTATCTATCCTAAGGTACTATAGGGATCCAAGGTATTATAAGGATATGGGTAAAGTTAAAATTTTATGTGAGCGGCTTTATACCATGTTTCAAATGCGTATAAATAGTGATCGTTGGTTTTTTCTATTACTGTTAAATATTTAATCTTTCCAAACTTTAAACAGGTAAGAGTAATTTTGTAACCAGGACTATTTCATATTGTTTTATTTTAATACACAGGCTAAATAAATTTGAAACGTAAAATTTTATCCTAGGTACAACTCTGTATAACATTTGATTGACGTACAAAATACGAAAAGAATTTTATAGATAGGTATAATACAGGTAATGAGCGACATCTATTTCTTAACGTGATACTATATTATAGATGAAAAACATGACCTTTAATATATTGAAAACTCTCTGTGTATGCATATGTTTTGAATTTTATTATTATAAAATAACCTTTATAATATAAAGACAGCATCATTATTGCATATAAAACTTAAATTATCAAAATATAATGAAATTGCATGAATAAATTATTACTTGAATGCAATTTTAAATTTTATTAAAGTAGATTTTATTGTTAAATGCAAATGCAATGTAGTAAGCAAATAAAAGCTTCTCCGTTTGTTCTTTACATTAACATGTTCATTTTACAATTTTGACGAAAATGAATATTTCAATTACTTAAATATTATTACTATATTCGAAGATATAATAGAGAGCTTGAATGGATTGTTTTATTACAATTGGAGCGACTGCATTTCACGAACACGGATCTGAAGTTATTTTATGAAATATTATTTAAAAAAGCCAGATATTATTAAGTCATTTATGTTTGTATCTACATTAGATTACGTGTAAAATTTTGGTTTTCAAGGAAGAGATTGAAAATAATCTTTTGGAACTTATAATTTCTTTCCTTAACACACAATTTTGAGTGTAGTTATCATAATGAATCTCGTTTCGAAGCTATAAAAAAATGGGCAAATTAAAATGACTAAATTGATTATAAGTATACTTCCATGCTTTGAAAATTCATTTACACAATCATTGTCAATGTTATTTCAATACTTCAAATGGGTTACGTATATTTCCAAGAGGCTAATTCTTAAATTAACTTTCCTAATAAACATCTTATAGGCGTGAATATATGATTCCTTCCAAAACTTTATGTGAAAATAGATCGACTTCTGGCTATGAAAGAAATGGGATAACAAATTTTATCTAAATTCTTGAATGAGAAAATTAAATTTTTTCGTAAACTCTTTTTTAGTCGCTCTTGGATGAAATCTACTGTGTGATGTACGAAATCGAATTTTCTTTATTGGTCAAAATCACAATAGGTATACAACTTTCAGATTTACAACTAATGACAAACTTAAAACATTACGGTACAAACTTATGACAAAATTAATATATATAATATAGGCGTATTCTAATGACCCTTATATATAATTCGACAAGAAGAACATATACCAAATATATTTATTCTTAAGAATCCCGTAGAGAAGCATTTCAAAGTAATGCAAATAGAACTTTAAAATACAAAAGAATATAGTATTTGTTTATATCAATTTAAAACAATAAATCACATTGTCAAACATATTGTTATATACTTCTTGTTCTCTTTAAAATAAAAAACAATAACTTTAAATGTTAGTTAAAATCAATAAAAATGTTTCTCCCAAATGGAGAAAAGTTTATCTTATGTAATATGAAAAATATTTTCTCTCTTCCTATAGTTTGTTTTCACATAACTTATTTTATATTATATTAATTTTATTAGAGGTTTTATACAAAACACAAGTAAACAGTAGATAATAGTAAATATGTCTTGTTCCATTGGGTAAAATATGTGTTTTTCTAGGTACTGATACATAAGAATTGTTTGGTCAAGTTTCATCAATAAAAATGTCGAAAGTTTACATGCTATAAACAAGGAATGGCAGATTAAACTATCTGAGAGTATTTAAACAATTTGTTATTGTTAAGATACAAACAATTGTTTGAGATAAACAACAAAAGTTATTGAAATTGTGACTGGTCATAACAGCTTCTTAAATAGGATTCTACTGTGTTATTCTATTTGAATTTTATTTAGCTTTAAAAAAATCAATTTCTTTTATTCATTTGCAATATTTCTAATATATTATATTTCTCTTCTTCTAAAATTATACTTTTGAAGAAATATATACTTACAAAATTTATGAAATCTATTAATGAGTCCGTCCGTCCGACTATTATATTAAATCGATGTGCTTTATTTATTTTTTTTAAAGAAAGGTATTGATGCACAGATTTGTCATCAAGCATTTGTCATCAAACACCTTACTTGCATTTTTTTCAACATACGCAAATAGGTTTTTTAATAGTTTTTATTAAATCTATATCTCCGACCTATTTGGCAGATGCAAAGCCATAGAGGCACGGGTTCTCAAGGTTTACTTAAAAATAAATCAACCTCACAAAACGTATACTTTTATACATCAAAATATATAATAATATTCTTTCTACTTATAAAAATTTTTACTTTGAAATTAGTTTACTTCTATGAATTAAATTTTAGATAATCATTTAGTTTTTGTATGTGTTACAAAATTACTGAAGGTATGAAATATGATTTTCGTGAATCATTCTTTATGATTTTATAGGCATTCTTTTAGCACATAAAAATATATATAAAACCAATTGAAGAAAAAAACTGACGAAGTAAATTTTTTTAGATAATTGACCTATGGTTGAATACCAATGTTTGGATTATTTCTAATAAGAATTCATAAAATATTAAAAGTATCCTGCCTGTTCAGTTATATTTACAAGTATTATAATAATATATATTGTAATTACGTGTATGCGTTTATTATCTAAACTTGAGCTAAAATTATGGCGAATCCAAATATTTTAAGAATAAATGTTTCAAAACATGTTGTTTAAAAAAAATATTTTTTTGTATTAAACATTTTCTTGCTTCTATTGCAGTTACATAATGGATCCATTGTATCCAATGGTCAAATTTTGCTCATTGACGAACACGATCTTACTTTTTAAATATAGAGTACAACAACCAAAATTTATAATTATGTCGTTTCGTTTTTGTGTTATTAGGGTGGCCGACGGACGGACAAACAAACGGAAATGGGCTAATTAAGTGATATGAACACTTATACTAAAATTTTGCTTGATCGGTCAATATTTACTAACGTTACAAACTTTAAAGTAGAGCTTGGTTAAAATTATGGTAATGTAAAATTATTATTATTTAAATATGCAAAAAAAAATGTATGGTAGATATTACAAAATACTAAGAAAGTAGATAACTAAGAGTGATAATAGTAGATTAATATCGAAAAAAATAAGGATTATCTGCGAAACCATTCAGGCAAGACAAAATGGACGCATTTTGTAATTTATATCAAATTACATGAAAATTTGGTTTCTGCCACCAATAGGGACAGATAAAAAAAAAGCCTAAATTGATATTTTATGGATTAAGTAGAACCCAAAAATTGCAGAATTTTTAATACGTGACATCCTTTAGATGTAAAAAAGTTACAGTCATTCTGAATAAAAATGTATATATAACACATGTGTTTAAAAACTTTTAGTTGATAAAATCCAGATTCTCTTCAATGGCAGAAAGTCTCATCTAAGTATACGTATATTTCAGTTTTAATAAAATATATTAGAAAAAACTTCCATAAATTTTAATACTATATTTTATACGGGATGAGTATTATACAACAAACTTTGTTTATCTGAGTCTCTACACTGATATGTCTTTTGTTTGAAGTTTATTGTTTAAATTTTTGTTAAATTTACCTCTATTGAAATTTTTGATTTGTACATAGTATAAATATTTTATTTTTCATTGTTCTATACTATATTAACCACTTCGTGGCCATATTCAGATTTCAGAAAACTTATCATATTTTGATTAACTTACAGCAGAAATATTAAAAATGAAGAGGAACAATTTCGTTGACGAAAAATTCATATTGCACTAAAAAGAAGTAAATAATAATAAAATTTTTAAAAAAATTGTAATGCAGTTACCATGTTTTTATAAAAGATGTAAAAAATAATTTGATAATGTATAAAATAATATCTAAATGTATAAAATAATTTCATAATTATCAACAGAAAATATGGGGCACATTTACTACCATTAGTTTTGTTAATAAAGTATCTACTATGTTTTTCTTTTGAAATTAGAGAAATATTTTTTATTTTTTAATCTGTTATGAAAACATGGTACATTGATACTAATATTTATTTTATTATTTACTTTTGTTTTGTTTTTGTAGTTTGATATGATGCTCAGAGGATATAAAATACATAAAACCACAAATATGTATTGTTTAGTACAAACAACTCTTTTGGCAAGGTAGTATTCAGCCGCGGCTATGCTTTGGCCATTATCTATCACATTATCTAATTTCATATAAAAATATTTTCTTGTTTCGTACTTTAAGGGCCCATCATCATTACTTTAAACTTATTTTTAGAAGTTCTTTAAGGAGCTACAATAAGCAAAATGGGAGAAAAAGCTATGTAACATCCTTACCACAGCTACCATATTAACCATATCAATAATTATATTGACCTGCGTCAAGAACAAAGTTCTAAACGTTAGTTTTTCAATTTTAAACGTGATTTAATTTGTAAATGCCTAATGATTATATTCGTGTATTTTCGTCACCCTCAAATTTAATATTTCAACCGAAATGGACATTTATTAAAAATTAACAATATGACAATAAAATTCACTGTTTTATATTCAATTGTTTAATGACTATTTTTTCTTACCCATGAAATGATTTTTTGATTTTTGAGTTACTAAAATACACGAATATAACCGCTGGAAATCTTTGTTTTGATTTGAAAAATTAATGTAAATAACTTCGTTTGAATTTACCTTAATCTGACTCATTGAATTTTGATAAAATTATTAAAAAATCTTTACCCAATTATCCTACGAACCCTTTGCTCTGCGGAAAGAATTGTTTGTACTAAAAAAAACATATTAGAGGTGACAAGAATGTTTTCTTTTAATTCTTCAGCGTTTAGAACTTTGGATATATAGTCTGCACTTTGTTTCTGCACCTATTTTATTTTAGTGATTAGATTTAGATTAACTTAAAAATTTTTCCTATGATTCCTTTGACACTATTTACTCACACAACTTAAAAATAAAAGAAGGAATGATATATTTAATTTCACAGATTGCATTGCTTCGAAATTTAGTGTGTTAAACTCCACCTGATTTTTATAATGTTTAATAATAGACAACTTTTTGCTATACATAAATTCTGAAAAATTGGACGTTGTCTTTCATGGGGCCAGTAAAATATACGTTTGCGCTGACCACCTTCGGTGGCTGTGACGGATATTTGATTTTTTGATGATTTTGATTATTTAATAAGATCGTTTTTTAAAAAAAATTTATCCTATACCTGACAAAATCAACTGTCCATTCTTCGACAGTTTGGATGATATTTTTTTTTTAATTACAAAAATAAAACAATCGCATGAAGCTAATGGGAGCAATCAAAAATTTTACAGTGTCCGAAAAACAAAACCACCCACCTTTTGGAATTTTTGTTAAAGAAAAAGTTGTTTCAATTACTATAACAAAGCTGCTTGTGAAGTTTAATCTTGTTATTAACGTTTGAAAAACTCAGGTGTTCCAACCTATATGAGTAAAAATAGGATAAAAATATAATCCACAATAAGAGTATAACATATTTGCCTGCTAATAATACTGGCAATAAGTTAATAAATTAATGCCTTACAGAAATATGGATAATTGAAGATTTATTTAATGGTCACATAAATTGGAGTCTCTCCCAAACCGAATATATTGTTACGCTAATTCAAATTCACACCTATTCTACCTCCATTTGCATGTACGGTGAGGTTATAAATCTAATTGTGGCACCAACCAATCAATCTGTTACAATTGCTGTAGCAAAATACGTTATTCAACAATCCGATCGCCATTTTAGGCAGTTACTGTGAATGTTGTATTGCATAATGTATACCTTAGAGATATAATTTTTTGGTTTCCATGGATTTTTGTATAACTTTCAATCTAGAGAACACATACTTTAAAAAGTGCTCGAAATAACGAAACACATACATTTATTTGCGATTCTATTTTATTCGCGAGGGTTTGTACTAAAATATTTGAAGAATACGGTGATTTGAAATACAATATCATATAAAATAAGACGTTTTTGATTTCAAAGAGATACATAATTTGGTATTCGTCCTACGATAGGTCAATATATTTCCAAATCCGTCATTCAGTTTCAAGTTTGTCTTTTCAGTTTCATGTATCTGTAATTTAGATGAATGTTGTATCATGGAACTGTTTTAAAAATTCACACTTCCTTTCTGAACTTTTTGAAAAATAGTTTGTATTGAAAAATGAACATTTTTTTTTATAGTTCGCTTACCGTTTAGAAATTTAATTTTTATAATGTGGGCTAGTCACAAATGGATGCCCACGTTACTCGCTGATAATTTAGGCTTCTACTTGTGAAAGAATTTTCAAAGAATCGGCTGAGCAGTTTTTTAGTTGACCAATAACAAAGAAATATTATTGAAGTATAGCATTCAATTACTGAAAGATTTAAAAAAATTGGGTTTGGTTGTTCTTATGTACATTCGTTGTAAACAAACAAACAAATCTTCTCTTAGTATTATAATATAGAAATGCAGATTTAGATCAAAATGTTATATTCTCGGGTAGTTAAGGAATATAAGAACTTAAAGAAAGAGTTTATACTAATGTGTGAAAGCAAAATAAGAATATGCATCAGAATACGTGAGACGAATTAATGAAGCTTTTGAATGATACTGACAAGAAACTTTTGTGGAACTTAATAAGCAGTAGAATTAAAGAAAGAAAGAATGATAATATAAGTGTAGATGAATCGAAGAGTTATTATAGTCAATTGTTTGATGTGAGAATGGATCGTGATGATACGACGGGAGAACAGCAGGTATACTACGAAAATGATAACATCAATTTAGCTGTTGATGAATTTGATCTAAATTAAGCCATAAGCATTAAAAAAAAAATAAAACACCAGGCAGGGATGGGATCTGAAATGAAGTCATTAAATTTGCGTATGAACACTGTTCAGAATTTGGAACCATCCTAACAAAATTTTTCAGCGCTTAGTTGACTTAAAAGAATATAATCAAAGAATTGGGCAGCAGGAAGGATAATAAATATATTTAAAGAGAAAGGCACACATTGTAGCCCTGATAACTATCGAGCAAAGATACTTATGCCCAGTTTAAGAATGCGATAAATGCATAATCAATGAGGCACGGGCTGGATTTTGTTAGGAATAAGGAACAATGGACAACGTTCTTGTTTCAAAGGCAGTTATTGATAAGTATTTAGCTTTAAAAACGTTCGAAGCTATCCTTCTGTTTCATTGATTTTGAGAAATCATTTGACAAAATAGATTAAGATTTTCTTATGAATACAGTATAAAGGATCAGAGTTCCCAAGAATGTGTGTTTGAAAATGTTAGATATTTCAAGTATTCGGGCGTGGTGAACGCATTTTATGGAAATTGGAGCGAACATGAGAATCGTTTAACAGATGGAAAAAAGGGCTTTAATGAAAATTAGACGATAAGTCTATAAGCAAGAAAATTTATCGATAAGTGGAATATTGGTAGCTAATAGCATTAGTAGTAAAAAACTTTTTAAGGTTATTAATGTTATAATAAACAACTTCCTAAAACTTTAATAACCAATTGAGTAGCCCAAATAAAATTTCAACTCGATAGGATAAATGGTTCATCTAACTTGAAAGTGACAGTTGACCGAAACAATCTAACAAATTTTAGATCTAATTAATGCTGAATTTGTTAGTTATTCCCTTAATAATAGATTCCTAAATGTTAAGTAATAATTATACGACATCAAACATCAAACTAACAACAATCTGCATGCTTGTAACTCATATTGAAAAGTTTTGGTTCGTCAAAGAAAACTATCATAGTTCCCTTAGGACCAAATGAATATATTGCTACTACAAAGTGATCTTAAACAGAAACGATCAACTTTACATTTCAGTAAAATGCTATAATTTTATTCAAGTAATATAAGACAATACCAACAAAATATAAACTGATTTAATTGAATTATATTTTATTAAAATGATATTATTTGGTTTTATACTTAGATACTAAACACAGATTTTATCAAATTAACACCATATACCTAATCGTCGTATTAAAATAATCTGAATAAGTACAAAAAATTTTTACGAAACTAGAGACTAACAAATAAGAATGGAATGTTTGACTTTATGTACCTTATGAATAGTAATCTATTAGCAAATTGAGGATTTTTACTTCTCGTCGAATTTTGAATAAATAATAATTTTATGACTAATGATGATTTCCCTATTCAATATTTTTGTATCAGTATGCTTAACTGAAACACAAAGACATCAAGCCTAGGTATATTTTTAGAATGTATATACAGGGACAAATTTTAAAAAAAGGTTTTTTTTTTGTAACGAAATACACGCACACGATGGTTTATAAAGAAAACTGACTATTGTTATCAATTTTCAAATTTATGTATGAACGCAAATTTAATTAAATTTAAAATGGATACTTATTCTGAAAATTGAGTATCGAATTTTTTGTTGCGATTACAATGCGTTTCTTAGTTTGTATAAGAAAATACAATTTTCAGATAGAAAACCCGACATTTAATAAAAAATAATCGGTTTTATAAAATTGATGCCAAAACAACTTCACATGAAACTAATTTCATAAATGAAGAATCTCTCTTAGTTAACAAAAAATTTCGTTCATGTAAACTAAATGCAAAATAAATGATATACAGTCAACGACTCAGGCGAACGAGTTAATCAAAGATTGGAAGCGTGTGGTGTAGTAGTGCATGATTTATTAGTGAATTTATTATTGGTTTTTGTAAATATTGTGTTCGAAATTATTAATAAGCATCACAAAGCACACACAAAAATCGTATTCAGAATATTATACAAACGAAAAATATCGCAATGGATTAAAAAATATTAAATCACCAATATAACATTAAAATTTATAATGAATAAAATAATTGTAACAATAGGTATTAAAGGACGTATTAACATAAATCAAATTTGATAACATGTATATAGACACCGTGAGAATTTAATAGATGAATGCGCTGGTAATTTATTAACAAATTAAGAGAAAAAAACATTTCCAAAAAGTGCTGAAACTCTTCATCATTATTGGATAGTTCACAAATTTAATTTTAGAACATCACGCTATCAAATAGTATTATTTAAAAAATCTAATACAAATAGTTAATTAATAAATACGATAAAATAAAAATAAATTAAAACACTATCAGGCAACACCCAAGAAATAGTTTAACCTTAAAAAAGAGACAACATAAATAAATTTTTTCTGTTGAATAGACTAGTTTTTTTTAGTTTGGTTTCATACATTTATTTTTCTTTATACAGAACAGCTACAACAACCAATCTTTTTATATTTTTTATGAATGAAATTGTAAACAACAGCTGTATAGCTCTGAGTACAAAGGTGACAAGACCATTAACAATTAGACGTATTGTAAATAAGCTTTGTATAAGTTGTATTGAGCTTTATACATATATATGATTGTAATACTTGCAAACACAAAAATCAATAGAAAAGGATGGGTGTGTTATATCGTTGAGGGCTTAGTCATATAGAGATTGATCATTGAATTAATGCCCAAATTGCGTGGATTTGTGCAGAAAAGTTTTACACTCGCACTAACTGCAAATTTATATCTACAAAAAGGCTCGTAGAAATCTATGAAAATATCTACATTTGACACCGTATATTTTCTGATATAGATTGATGTCTCCTATGAATGAGTTGCAGTTTCTATATGACCCAATGCCGTAAATCCATTTTCATACTCGAAATATACGGCCAATGGATGGATAAGAAATAAAATTTAGAGAAAAAAAGGCTACGTGACCTCATAGTTGACTTGTTTTTTATCATCATTATTTTATGTAACTATGGTCTACCATTGGCTATTATCACTTAATTACAAATTAAGAAAATTAAAGCCTTGCTGGTCATAAGACCGATTTAGTGTTATTATTAAATTTTGATTCACAGCTAGCATAGAATAATTTTGAAGCTATTGCATAGATTCTATCGCGGGCCTTGAGCGTGGTGACCGAATACAGAAATTCCGTAACGAAAAAAAATGATATGTTACAAATCATCATTTCCATAGAAACAAAAATATAATTTTGAAATACAAAATAAAACTTCTTTATCTCTTCTCACTAGCAGTATGACGAACTGTCAACTATATAAAGGGTGCATATCGCATTGTTCAAGTATTACCGGAATCATTGCATTGCTTCTATCGCGGGCCTTGAGCGCGGGGACCGAATCCAGAAATTCCGTAACGAAAAAACCTCACGCTCCCCACTCCGGCGGGCAAGGAGGTGTGGCTTGACGAATCGAGACGAGCTGCTCCGAAATCGGACGAATACATAAGCAGCTGTTTATGAGAAAGTATATAGGTGTATAGGTGTAAGAAAAAGCAATACTGCATGAATAAAATAAATAAATAAATAAAAAATTATAATTGCATAAGTTGATACAAAATGCTATGCAATAGCTTTACCGCGGCAATCCCCGAGTGCCACACGTCTTTTTTTTTCATATATAATTTGTTTTTAGTTGGATATAAGCTAATGACGGGCCAATATTAAATATTAAGAGATGATTTTCTGCAATTATTTTATTTTGACTCAGCGTTAGCTTACAGCTGGAATAAAATATTTATTAAAGCTAATAGCTACAACATGAATATAATTTTGTATTTTAGTAATTGTTATTAAGTAGCTCATGGTGAGCTAATATTTAATATTTGAAGATGATTTTGGGCCATTAATAAACTTTGACTGTGCTAGCGCAAACCTAGCATAAAATAATTTTTTACAAATATCACATATCTTTAGTCTAATGGTGGGCCAATATTTAATCTCTGGAAAAGAGTTTGCTTAACTTAAAAATTTTATCTGACTGTCACAACGTTTACAAATTAATTTTTTTATATATCAGTTTTCAAATTAAGCGTGAGGTCTATACATCGTACTACTTGTTATATTAAAAATTATGCCCAACTAGTAATTAAAATGGCATTATATAGTGAGGTATTAGCAGGCCACTTACTGGGAAATGTTGAGTTAAAACCCCAATTTATTTGCTAATGGCTGATCAGGGATGAGTTTTAATTCTACTCGTGTATATGCCACAATAAGTTCCAACCAAAGTTTTGATATGAGTGTTCACAGAAAAATCTAATCAACCCATTGAATTGAAATGTATATATTTGGTAACACAATTCTTTTTCTGCACTTTAGAGAAATAGAAAATTCAATTTTCAATTTTCAATTAATCATTATTATTATGAACACAATCGAATGCCTTTTAGTTTTCGATAATCTGATTCGACAACTTGTAGCTTTTGTTGTGCGACAACTAACTATACTTTTAACAACTTTTGTTGTGCTTACAAATTTTTAAAGAAGTAGAAATAATACTTACACCTCAAGAGATACACATCTATTACCAATATTATATTGAAAAATAGTCTTCCAAGCCCTGCTTTTCTGTCTCGATTCAGTTAAATAAAAAAATTGATTATTACAAAAAAAATTTTTATGTTGGAAAATGGTACATTTATGATGACTTACGATAAAATACTCTCATGTCAAACCAAATTTTTTTTATGTTGGAAAACGTTACATTTATGATGACCTACCATAAAATACTCTCATGTCAAACCAAATTTGAAACCAACTATGTAGAATAAGTGGGAAATTAAGCAATAAGAAGCGAATGTGGAGATATTGTGAATAAATTAATAGTAAAAAAAACATTTATAAGGTATCTATTAAACCCATCTATTAATTTATTACATTGAATAATTCTACTTCTCAATTTGAGGGTATGGAATTAAAAATATTTTTTAAGCTCTGATTTCCTGTCATCGTTTCACAGTGATTGCAAAACACCCCACGTTTTTAGCTTGCATAGAATAATCGATTCTAATGGAGATCTTCCCGGGGTGAAAAAGAATTTTATCTCATTACATCCTCACTTCATAGAATGATAGAAGTAGTTCGATTCAACCTGCAAGATTTGATCTTAACAAACATACATATATTCCAAGTTAAATAAAAGCTTTTAAAATGGATCAAATTATATTGTATAATCTCTATTACAGCTTAAGGAGCATTTTCTTTCATACCGTAGTGGTATTGTAATTCCATATAACCAACAGCAGTAGTAGCTTTTATATTACATAGACGTGTGAGAGTCAGTGCCATAGTGGTTCTGTTCTGCGTATGTATGTTACCTAGGAGCTTTTATACGACAATACGATACCGCTCGTATATGACTAGGAGCAACAACGTATAGTTGTGATTCAAAGCGACTACAACACAACAGAATGCCACACGGTCACATAAAGATGTGATAGCTGACTGAGCAAAAGTCAGTTTATTTGGTAGTCTATGGATGTATTACATTTTCCATCGTTATATTTTTGTTATGGAATTGTTCATTTCATGAAACAAATGTAAGAAGTTAAGTATGAGAAATGTTCATATGTTGAATTTCAAATGATTTTTTTTTCGCCAATTTTCATAAACTGTAAACTTTTACATAAAAGGGAGTATTTTACTCGTAAAACATTTCGAGTGAAAAATTTTGGTGTGTATCTGTAAAATATATTTCAACAAAAAACATATTCAAGCACAGTCGATTTTCATGTTTTAAGAATGAATGGATCTAAACTACATTTAAAACATTTTGTGTCAATAATTATTCAATTTATTTCACGATATCTGTTTTTAATACTTTTAAATTTTATATAAAGTTCAAAATTGTACCAAATTCTTACTTAAACAGTCGCTTAAAAAAACAATATTATTTTTTTTTTAAGACTTCTAATTGAAAGCCTCCAAGTAATTAAATACTCTAAATGAATTAGATTTTGGCCAAAATCTAATGTACGTGATTCTATAACCAACCTAAAATTCAAATTGATTGCATTTGTTTTCGGCAAGTAATTGTGTAATAAAAATTTTAATGAACTAAAAAATAATAAACTCATAAAATAATTGATTTTTAATATAAATCTTAAAAAGGCATCTATCAAAATATGGTGGAAGAAATTTTACTATCAAGAAATATGTTGAATAATTGGATTGTGTTTCTATATGTGTATGACTATTCTGTTATTAATACATCAGCCACGAACTGAATTATAGTATCAATGATTAGATAGTAAAGAGTAATAAAAAGTACTAATTTGGTATAATGAGATTATATTTTAATAATATACTTTAATTATATAATTTTTCTAGTAATTTGCTCTCTAATACAATGAATAACAGTATTCACGATTGTTTTGAGACATCTATAATCAATATATTACTACCGCGCACACATATCTCAAAAAAGTATCTGCCGCGACCTGATAAAGAACTTTATTTTACTATTATATAATTATTTTTACCTGACTATTTCTTTGAGATAGAGCCTATGGTCATAGTGAGCTCATGGTAAGCTTGTTTTTTTCATAATTATTTTAGCTTGTCTTAATTAAAAATTATAATTTAAAAAATAAAAAGTTGTTAGTCATTAGATTAGCAAAGCCCGGGTTATGATTTTATAGCAGGCTATGTATGTATGTATGAGGGTTTCTAAGTGTGTTCCACCATAGCAGCTAAACTGCCTAACCAATTTTAATGAATGAGGTGTACATCGATTCGTTATTACTACAATTCGATCGGGTATTATAGACTATATAAACGATAATGAAATCAATATTGTGGAAGTAGGAAACGAAGAAGTGGAGGTTTAAATTTTTCATCTTTTCGGGTATCAAATAAAAGAGCTCAATTCGTACTTTATATTTCGAAAATATTTTTACTAAATTATAAAAATGCTGGATTATTCAATTCATTCTTATATAGAATCGTGTATAATTATTTTTAAAATCTAGCATTATTTTTAATAGATTTTGAAAAAATGAAAATTTATGCGGCATTCTTATTGTTTAGAAGTTATTCAAACATAGTTATAATTTCGATAACGGTTATATATAATAAAACAATTGAATATTAATATCGGTTTATTTAGAAATTCTGCAGATAAATACGACAATATAAACAATAACTTTAAACATTATCGATATGACATAGTCATTGAATAACAATCAGTTTCTACCTTAGTGAAACTAACATATGATAAGTGAAACTAACATTGGCAATCTAATCTCTTGATACCTGTAAACAGAATAGCAAATATTAAATTTTATACAAATCGTTTTATATTCACATGAAATTTTACAAAAGGAAGTAAAAAATATGTTTTTTATTTTCTTCTAACTATTCTTAAATCTAGCGGTAGTAATCTTAATATTCTAAAAATCTTGGATAAGTCCAAAATACAGAAATAATGTATTTTAAAAAAGTTCAAAATACAGACAGAAATGTGTTTCTGAAAATGCAATGATGAAGATATATTGAAATTAAACTGTATCACTCAAAAGTGAATAAAAAGTATAGAATTAGTACGTACACAAAATTTAGAATCTTACACAATTTTCATCTTTTGAACTTTTTTTGAAGAAAAATTTAATATTATGCCAAAAAATTACATGTCTCATTTGAAATTTCCATCGCGGAAAAAATTCTTATCAAATGTACGCTTTTGTTTTGTTTATTTTTAAGGGCTGTATTTTTAATTTGTATATATTCAAATTATTAAAGCAGCTGTATATGAAAATCACCCTTGAGGAAATCAATTATTAATGAACCGTACTATACAGCCAAAAGCAAGGCTCGATATTTTTTAGTTTATTTAATTCATAAAAATTATATTATTAACAGTCAGCGATGGAATACTGGATAGCGCGGTGGTCATTCAAGCCAAGGAATGCAAGTTCATATCCCGTCAACCAAATCAATAATAAAATTCAAAAATGTATATAATGCAACCTAGGAAACGTGAATTAAAGCCATCGTCATTGTATGAAGGTTATTTTTTTTATACCATGATTGAATCAAACTTTTAACTACTGATTATTTAAGTCTAATATTAGCCCATAAATTATTAAAGTAGTAACTAAAATGGTATTACAGAATGAGGTAGTAACTGGCCAAATTAAAAAATACGCTCATTACCCTAAAAAGAACGGAGCCTTATTTTAGAAAATAAAAAAAAAAAAAAACATTATAAAGTTGAATTTCAAAATAGATATGGAAAATATTAAAGAAAATTTGATAATTTTCTGAATACAGAATTTTTATTTCAAAGTTAGCAACGAACATAATTTTTACATTTATAATGACCTTTAAGTGACCAGTGTCAACATTTTTGATCGATGTGTCTTACTGTATCATTCCGAGGCAAAGTACACAGACAATTTTCGGTGGCTTTCAAATATAGAACGTTTATCTTTTTTCTTGAAAGGAGTTTTTATACTTGAATGCTTTGAATTTGTTAAGGCACTCCCAAATGATTTAATTAAACATTCCTGTATAACATATAGGTATGCATTTAGATACTTATTTTTGCAAATTTATTCATATAAAATCAATACTCGTACATTTATGAATATAATCAAGTACCCTTTTTTATTTTTATAAACTGTCATATTAAAAAAAAAAAGCAAAGGAAAAAAGAAAAGGACTTATTGATTTTATAATACCCTTAGAGGCAAATATTATAACATGAATAGAACAATAGAAAGCAAGAAGTTTTCTTATTTATACACAGTTCAATTCATTTATTTAATATTTCGCATAATGTTGAAAAAGAAAATATTTTACTTTTATAAAATAAAACAGCCTACTTACTTTTCCCGCCTACTTACGTTCTAAAAATTTCAAAGCATCAGGGTTTATAAAGCACATAGTGTTTCCTAGTTCCGATTTTATCTTGAGATGAGGTCCTTAGACTTAAATTGGAAGGCACAAGTTCAAAGGCAAGTTTTTTGCGGCTCTCAGGTTCTGGATATTGATTAAAGATTCCAGTAATATATAATATTTCATTTCGTTGAAAATTTATATACGGTATTTTATCGACTTCAACGAAGTGTGATGCAATTAATTTATCTACGGCTTGCATACGTTTTAAGCTCCAGTGCATATTAATTTGTGAATATACGTGTACGCAAATCTTGAAAAAAAAACCTTTGAGTTACGTACAATATCGTATACATCATTTTATAGCTATTAAAATTCCCAGATTTTAAGAATTTCCACTAATCATTAAAAATACCTTATATAAATTTTAAATGAAATATTATTTTTACAATTAACTTTCTAAGAGAACAAATTTTGCTACAATTTCAAATTTGAAGCATGAAAAATTTGCAAAGAAGTTAAATTGTGGTACGCTAATATTCCGAGTTATTATTATACCCCATCACAATAAATTTTAAAATATCCAATTAAATTAGATAATTTGGATAAAATGAAATATAAATATAAACGAAGCCTAAACTAATGACAAATTTTGCTGAATTGTGTAGTACTTGATAGAGAGCTTGCGTATATTGTTAAGTACTTAAAATAAATATTTTTTTAATCATTACTGGAAAATACCGGAAATACTATTAGGAATGTTATTGACCAATGGAATCAACTTCATAGAAATTTGTAATTGTGAATGCCTGGAAAAAAAATCAACAAATGAAAAGTAATGTTATGTATAGTAATTCTGACATGTCAAAACAAAGGAAATTATTTAGTAATTGACTTTGCAAAGACTATTATTTATTTTTAAATTAGATATGGTAGACGACCCTGACTTCCTGTTCGATACTTAATTGAAGTAGTCATAATTCCGATTATTCATTTGCATTAATCAAACGAAAAAATGTATTATTAAATTATTAATATAAAAATGTTTTTCAATTAAGTGAAATAATATAAACATCGAAGAAACATCAAATAAAAACCGAATTATATATTAATTTATAATTAAAATATTGAAACATTAAAAATGTGAATAGACTACATAGAAAAAGCAATGTGAAAATTGGCCACATGTGGTGGAAAAATTAATCAGCATCGATGCATATATTTGTAATTATGAAAATATGAAAGACTAAAATGTTTCAATTATCAAATTTAATCGTTTATTTTTAATTAGTATTTTCTGCATGAAGTTTTAATTACAATCTAACGAGTCAGCAATCTAAATATCGGTCAACATCTTTGGGTAATACTGACTCATGATTATCAAAATTAAATTTATAACTATGGCGACCGTAAAAAAAATTTAAAAAATATTCTCTGATGATAAAACAAAACGATAAGTACACCATCGATACTCATGGCTCCGAGTTCAAGGACCTTTTAAAATATTAATAAATCTTTTGAAACAGTATCGTTATAATCGACAATGCGCATATAAGTTTCAACAGAAAACTTTTGATATTCTAGCATAAGGATCTTTGACCTGAGTGTGATTGAGAATGCCAAGGCGTATATTTCTCTTGCGTAGGTCCTTTGTTTTTGATTCATAATTATTGAAGCCGTATCTTAACTTTCGCCATGATCCATATTAATCAAACTACTTGTGCACTAATTCGATAAATTCTGTAATTTGTAAAGCTATATATGTATTTAAGAAATCGCAGCTTTATAATATTAGATGAGTATTTTTTAAACATTTTAAACGTCATTTGAACAAAAGAGTATATCCATCCGTATTTAATATGTGGAACAAATCTTTTGTTTTCTAGCAATACGATAAGGTGGATGGGTAGATTATGGTTTAAAATATTTAAAAGAGAGGTTCTCCATCTTTAATTTATACTCTCTTTAAATAGTTTATTATTGCCGATTTAAGTTAATAGTTAACAATAACACATATCATTGTCCTTTGTATATATGGTATAAAGCATGTGTTTTTGTTAACAGGTTGGTATTAATTTTTAGCCTTGACATAAAAATCGATTGATCATTTTTGATGACCATATATATAAATAAAACCTGCTTTTTATTCAGTTTAAATATGATAATTTTGGTGATAATTATACTTTACCTGTAACATCTAAACACATGTTAATAATGTATGATATTATAGTCAATATTTTTATTGAATTACATAATTAATTTTTAACGAAAATCTGTACTTTCTTCCATTGTAATCATTTTGTTTGTGCATATCAGATTAGGAGTTCGTAGGCAGATTATAGCAGGCAGATATTGAAGATATTTTAACGCTAAACCCTGCCTAATAAACCGATGTATACTATTTAAAAGCAGATAAAGATACGCGATCGTCATAATGGACAAAAAAAATTATTCACGTAAAGTGGAAAAAATGCTCAACGAAGGTCAATATAGAATACATCGATCAGATCCACTACCTACATTCATAAATGACGTAAAAGATACATTAAATTCATGTCCAAACTTGATCAACAAACAACTAAAGTTTCAATTACAATGTTCTAATCCTATTATACCTAGATTATACTGTTTACCAAAAATTCATAAAAAGGACGGATCAATGCGACCCATAGTTTCAGGTATAAATTCGCCGAGATATAAAATTTCAAAATGGTTAGTTAATAAATTTCAATCATTAAATAACGTGGATCTATCGCCTTCCGTCAAAAATAGCATTGATTTAATCAAGAGAATAAAAAATACAGATATTTCACCAAATTCAGTATTAATGTCATTTGATGCCAAAGCGTTATATCCCAGTGTACCAATACCAGATGCAATTAAGGCTTTAGAAAAATGGCTTAAGAATAAAGGATTAGCCTTAGATGAAATAACGGAATTATTAAAATTAACTCGTCTGTGTATGAGACAAAATGTGTTTACCTTCGAAGGTAAATACTTCAAACAAATATTTGGAACATCTATGGGCAACCCGTTATCCCCATTCTTGAGCAACATCTTCATGACAGAACTAGAAGAACAAGCCAAACGAACATTCAATTATTTTCCAACAGTCTGGTATAGATACGTTGATGATATTTTCACAATTTTTGACACAGACAAAGAAAATCCTCAAGTTTTTCTTAATAAACTCAACAATATATACCCATCCATCGATTTCACAACAGAAATCGAAAAAGATGGTTCAATCCCATTTTTAGATATAAAAATTTCAAGAAATAATAATACTAAAAAATTAGAATTTGACATATACAGGAAACCGACTCACACTGAAAAATACATTACAGCGGACTCCAATAGTCCACCACAACATAAACTAGCCATTTTCAATTTCTTGGTGAACTCGTCTAATAAAAACTCCATTATCAAAGAAAAATTACTTTAAAGAATTAACACACATGAAACAAGTCGCTATTTTTAACGGCTTCGATCCAAATACAATTAATAATATGATTCGAAGAACAAAATTTAAAATCTTTAGAAGTAATTCAACCACGTTACAACAGGACAAAACCGATAAAAATAAATGGTGCAAACTAACATATTATCGACCATGCATCAACAAAATAGGAAAAGAACTTAGAGAACATAATTTAAAAATAGCTCCCATCAGTAGATCCAAATTGAAGCAGCTACTAGGAAATCCAAAAGAAAAAATTCACAAGGAACAACAGTCAGAAATTAATAGCATTGGATGTCAAAATTGCTCGATGAAATATATAGGACAAATAAGAAGACAAATTGTTACTAGATTCAAAAAGCGCATGGCACACATAAAATTTGACGAACCGATAAATCATGTGAAGCTGATCATATCATGAATAACAATCATAAAATCGACAAATCAAATTTAAAACTATTAAATTCGGTACCCAATCCAACCGAACTAGATGCATATGAAAGCATCTACATTCAAAAATATGACAAAGAGACGATGAACTTAGATAAAGGACCTATTCCAAATTCGAATTTAATAAAAATTTCAAAATTGAACTATTAGAATTGAAACAGTATTTGAAAACGTTCAATTTTAAGTTTGAGATTTTTTAATTGACTAAAACCACGTGGTCTAATATCATTGGCCGAACACTAAACACGTGATCGATGCTGATTGGTTGACGTAGCGATTTGATAGATACTTGAAAAGTATAAATTGCGCATACGCGAAATAATTCATACTGAAAATTACCGTCCCATTAGCCTTTTATCAACACTTAGTAAAATATTCGAAATCATTATTTTAAGCAGAATCAAAACATTTGAAAAAAATAACAATTTACTAATAGACGAACAATTTGGTTTTCGAGAAAAAAGAAGTACAGTTCATCAACTTGTAAGGATAACAGCATACATTTCTAATAACTTTAATATAAATAAATCTACAGCCATGATACTAATTGACATTGAAAAAGCTTTTGATACCGTCTGGCACAGAGGCTTAATATACATACTCATAGAACTAAATTTTCCGCATTATTTGATTAAACTCATTAATAAATATTTAACAAATAGATACTGGAATGCAGTTAGTCTAACACAAGAACAACTAAACAAAACAATAAAATCTTTTAACAAATGGAAAATAAAAATAAATGAAATCAAAACTGAATTAATAATTTTTAGCAAAAAAACTAAAAACTATAAAAAAAAAAAGAATTAAACCAGATGACTTAAACATCACAGTTAATAATATTGAAATTGAACCAAAGAATCAAGTCAAATACTTAGGTGCAATATTGGATAAGAAACTAACATTTAAAGACCACATAAACTATACGTGCGAAAAAGCAAATAAAATAAAAGGCATACTACTTCCACTTATATGTAAAAATAGTAAATTAAGTTTAAAAAACAAATTAATATTATACAATAGTTTAATAAAACCAATTTTAATGTACGCAGCACCAATGTGGAGTAACACATGTGATACTAATATAAGAAAAGTTAGGGTCCTAGAATATAATATACTTAGAATGATAAGTAAAGCACCACCACGTACCTCTAATATAGACTTACATAACAAATTAGAAATAAAAGAAATTTATCATTCTATAAAAGAACAAACTGAATTATTTTAAACGAACGATTAAATCATCTCACTGTTTTCAAACAATTAATATATGACGACGTTGAAAAAGTACCATTTAAAATTAAGCATAAGCTTCCGAACAGCATATTACTTGATAACTTAGCTTAAGCTAAAAAGATCTGTACATATTGTGATTATTGTATTTATTTATTTAGTATGTAAGTTAGTTTTAAAGAACAAAAAGTGTCAAGTGGGTTTTTTCAAATTTTACCACAAAATATATCTCAAATAAATACAAAATGTTAGTATGAGAACAAAAAACTTATAAACAATATGTTATAGCTCTATTAGAGTAAGGAACTATTTATAATAACAAATAATAAATGTACAAACCATGTATACAAAACAAAATCATAAATAAAGAGAAATTTTACTACTATACTACTACTACTAATTCATACTGATATATATATATATATATATATATATATATATATATATATATATATATATATATATATATATATATATATATATATATATATATATATATATGTCTCATATATATATATATATATATATATATATATATATATATATATATATATATATATATATATATATATATATATATATATATATATATATACTCGAAACATGCTTCAGTATTCCTGAAAGAGTTGAATCATAAATCCATTGGTCCCAATTTTGTTGATTATCGAAACTGCTTTTTATGATTATAGAATACATTATAAAAATTTCACAGTTGGAATATCTACTTCTAGGTTGTGCTATGAACACCCATATCTAAATTTTTGGGGTTTAGTATTTTCTAGCGATGCAAAATCTAGATTAAATTGAGTAAATAAGCATGCGATTTGCTCGAATATATACTCGATCTAATTCCATGTTATATTAATAATTTTTTCAATTATTACTTAAATAATACGTTACTAGAATATTCCATTAAATTATATGGTCAAAGTATGATTATTGATTAATAATTTGGTGAATATACAACAGGTAATTTTCTATTTTACCTTCATTTCTAATTGCATTTTAATTACTGAATAAAGGTAACTATTAGTAGTATAGATATATTGGTAGATAAATGCATCAAATTCTTGTATGTATGTCACTTTAGATATTTTGTATACTCGTAAATTCTAAAATATATTAGTATATTTAGCAAGAAACAGATAATAAGGATCCGAAATGTGTAAATTTTACGTGAAAGAGTGAAATTTATTACGTATATTAGATAATTAATTAACAGAAATTCTTAACCAATTATACTAAACGGCGACATCGCGACATACGATAGACACTTACTCTTCAACCTAGAGGCAAACATAAACCGTCTGCTAATCGGACAAATATGAGATGATTCAATCCGAGTTAATAAACTATACCTATTATCACTCAATCTTAGCTTAGAATGCTATCAAGGTTGGATATAATAATCAGTATTAAAAATCTACTGAATTTTCGTTTGACATTCCATCGAAATGATTTTTGTTTCATATTTTTACTAGTAAACTGTTTTTTACTATTAACACTAGCAAATCCCGTCCCAATTTTAAACGATTGTTAATACTAATCTGCGCGAATTTTTTACATTAAGTACCGAATTTTGACTGAAATACATGTATCTTATCCTGGATTTTTTTATTAGATCTAAAACGTAAAATATCTTTATAGTACATCCGTTGCACGTATCTTAAACCATCCAGGCAGCATATGTTGACACACAGACCAAGCAGTGCCTTTTTTTCGTCTGAGGTTAGAAGTATTAATATTTCAAAGTGGAAAACATAAAATTATTAAATAAAAATATAGCCTATGTTAAATGAGTTGCAAGCAAAAAATAACCGCTCTTTACTCTGTAAAATATTAGTATTGAAAAGGTAAGTTGAATTCTTAATAATAATGTCAGTATAGTGTAATATTAAAAGGTTTTAATATTAAAAACGGTTCTTGTGTTGTATATTGGAGAGCTATAATTAGAAATGAAAATTTATTAAAATTTAAATAATAGATACAACAAACCTCCAACGTCTATTTCTCAACTTTATGGGTTGAATTCTGGTTGAATTAGCTGTTTAGACTACACCTTGATCAATATACCAAAACTTCAACAACCCAGTCAAGCGTTTGATTACCCAAATTTATGCTTAAGTTTTCCTTTATGTAACAGGATCATCTGTTACATTAATATACATAATATGACTGTCTATTCAAAATATCAAGCTTTCTGACTCAACACTTTGGAGTTAAAACTTAAAAATTTCTTGCATGGTCCTTGCCCATGTAATAACAGGATCCTTTGATCAAAATTTCAAGCTTTTTGACTCATCTATGTTGACTGAATTGAAATTTCATCCTTGTTTGAAATTTTAATATTTTTACCCCTTCCTTCATGCTTATGTATGATCATACTTATATAAAATTTAACAGCTCAAAATAACGAATCCAATAAAACCAACTTTTTTTAAAAAATTTATCAATAAAGAATTTCTAGGATTTTAGATTTGACACGAGAAAACTTAGCATTGTTAATAATCCTTATTTATTTTAAGAAAGTTCACTTAATATGAAAAGATCTTAATTAGATAGTATTATATTTTAACTACTAAAACTTTCTAAATAATTTTGAATATTTTCTGTATATTGATTTCAGACTCTGACTGTATTAAATAGAATGCATACCTATTTTCATTAATTCATAAGTCACATATGATATGTTAGTTTTAGAAATGGTGGATGGCTCGTCAGACATGATCACCATATAAATTTGGTTGGTAACTTTAGTTTTGTGTTATTTGAAATGTATGTCAATAGAATTTTATCTCATATATTCAAAATATAAATTGACGTATTTAGGCCATATAAAAATAAACCTATATGCTTTTAAGGTATTCAGTATTCTAGCATATGACAAATTCGTCAAATTTTGTTCGTAAACTTACCCGAAAAAGTCAAGTATCTTTTCAAAGTGTTACCATTGTTTATTCAAATCTTTCTTTTAAAATTTTCATTATGAAAACATTATAAAAACTAAAAACTAATATTTTACTACTAGTTAAAACATGCTCATATTATATTTCAATAATTTTCTGATTTGCTGTAAGCTGTCATTAATAATGTATATTAACAACGTTAAATATATATTTTAATTACATATTGTGTTGGGCAGCTCGTTTTGTATTTTGAAACGCGTCTTATATAAAGTTAATATTGTTATTATTTGTAATTTAGTTATTTGTTAATTATTTGCTAATTAAATCTATGTAAAATTAGCAGTCAATATTCACAAGCTCTTAACGCATTCTCTAATAAAACAGACATCACATGAAAAACCAAGGTTCCAGCTTTACTGGCTTCTGCCTCTAAAACTACTACCACTTGGTTGAAAAGTATTACTTACATATTTTATAAAGTAATTTTAAAACAATATTGAAGACCAGTAACTAAATTTCTGTCCGCTTACCGGATTGTCACACCATATTTATTAAATCTCTTTTTATACTGAAATAATGATCATTGTGATTTGTGTACGGCATACAAAAATGTAATGAATGAAGGTTATTGAAATCAAAAGCCTTTAAATAGAAAAGAAAAAGCCTTAACTATAAAATAAGGGGTTCAAAAAAACAGGGATGTGAAACGATGAAGCTATAGTTGCAATACATTATTTACAATCAAAGATGCCTCTTTCGATCTGTAAAAGTTCAGCGTCATTTACGAATCTTAAGAGAATTGAAGGAAAACTTATGTTTATAAACGTTTACATATTTAAAATATAAGAAAATAGTTTGCTATTTCTAGTATGAAACTTGGTAACAGAAATAAATTTAAACCTTTAATAGAAAGTTCAGATTGATTCGCATCTAACTTAACTGTTATTTTTGATGTGTTTTTAGTAGGAATGTTAACACTTGATTTGATTATGAGATAAACAGAAAATGATTTCAGAACAAGTATAACTTTTGTTTTTCTAATACTGTTTCTATTAGTAGCCTTTATTCGTAAGCAAAATTTTACGCATGCTTTATGAGAAATGTGCAATATAAAACCGTTCAAGCTGCAACATGAAAGTATGAAGTCCTTAGTCTTAATAAATAGTCAAAAGGGCTAGTTGTATATTGAATTTTTTCTAAATACTGTCAAATTTACATTTTTGGGGTCCTAACTCTGTTGATGCAGACGACCGAATTATCTATATTTCTCCCACTTCATGATTATTTGAATTTCTAGCAGCAGTTTCATTAATAAAAATTCTATATATTATTTATTATCATTATAAACTCCAATTACTAATATTTATATGAAAATTTAAACATCTAAATATATAGTTATTTTCATATCGTAAGAAGTGGTTAATTTTAATAATATGGTGTTTTTTCAATACTGTTTTTTACCGAGAGCGAAGGAAATGAATATCCTTAAACAGACATTTTGCTTGGAAACAAAAAACAAAATGGCAGTTTTTTGGAGCGAAATAGTCAGACAATAAAAAAAAAAGTTATCAAGACCTATTGAGTAGTGTATCACGTAGACCGAAAACTTTATTGCATTTTCTGTTAATTTGTCCTATATTTAATTCAATGCGGGAGAAATAATCAAATAAATTCATTAAACTACAATGCAATCTCGAAGAATGAGAAACTATTCGAGATAGAAAGTTAAAAATTTAACAGATTTCTTTTTTATGGTGACAAATAACATACCTAAATTTGAATAAAATCCAAAAACCTCGACTTTCAAGTTTTGCTCTAATGAATCTATTTATAAATTATTTTAGAATAAATTAGGAATAATTAATATTCATATGATTATATATGATATATATATATATATATATATATATATATATATATATATATATATATATATATATATATATATATATATATATATATATATATATATATTATGATATATATATACATACTCATATGAATATTAATTATTCCTAATTTATTATAAAATAATTTAACCAGAAGTTACAGCTTAAAAACTCGAATATATATCTGCCTGAATTCAAGTCTACGCTGAGACAAAAGTTTTTTTTTTAAGATTTGAAATATTGATAATTTCACCTAAAAATAAAAATAAAAAAATTATAATATTGTAATTTACGAGTTGAAGATTTAATGAAACTAAATTGGTTCATTTTGCCATCAATGGAAATTATCAGTTATTCCATACACTTTTTCCACCACTTGAATCTGCCAAACCTGTTAAATTTGAGGGTGTGTTTAAACAAATTGAAGCAATACTTTTACATACTCTAGTACTTCCAACTCCTCCTCCGATAATTGACATTCAAATTTTTGTTTCAAGAAAATTTTTGTTTATATAATATAAAAATACAATTGAATTACATATTTTTTATGAATGATCATGTACTGTTTTATAAAAGTGTTAACGAAAAATAGGAAACAATAACAGAACAACAAAAACAGAAATTGTGTAAATGATAAAGACAAAAATAAATTGAATCTGAAACTTTTTTTTATTATGTAGTACACTTAAAAAAAACTTCTATATTAAAACCTAGTTGTTGTTTTTTTATTTCATAATGGATAGGGTTTGGTTACATTAGCCTCATTGAATTTTCTCTTTAACGTATACCTTTACTTTTGAAATGGTTAGTTTTTTATTTCCTACAGAAAATTAAACCTATAATGCATTAAAAATTTTTAATTCATAAAAAATGTGATAATTTTAAGGAAGTACCTCGGCAGTAAGATAGAAATAATAAATTATTAGATAATGATCCGAACTTTTAGTATGTTAAAGTTAACGAAACATAATATAATTTAAAATAAAAATTAAAAATACTCTAAATAACCTTAGTAATACTCTTTTTTAAGGGTTATTTAGTGTATTTTTTTATAAATAATTAATTTCTCTCTTAATTATTCGCATGGAGTATAGAAAAGGAAGGAGAACCATCTGAATGTATTAAAAAGTGTCCATCGAAAGGGAGCACATTAAGGTGGCGCCATAGTAGCAAGTGGGAAGATTTTAAAAACTTCGTTTATCAAATTACATTTCACTCGGTTTATAATATGGAGGGTAGAGACATCTCTACCCTCCATACACCAGAGATATTAAATTTTCCAACTCAGCACACTTCACTCCGCTTACAACTGCTACATTCATATCCTTACCTCTTGCTACGCTAGCGCTATTTGGTGGGTTATTGAACTATAATTTGCCTGCTTACGATGGACACTTTTTCAACTTGTCCTCCACTTGAGATGGTCCTCCTTATTACCCTCCATAATTATTCGGGAAGATACTCAAATTTTTGTTTCATATAATAATACGTTTCGTTAAGTATAACATACTAAAAATTCGGATGATTATATACTTATATATATTTTCTACTACTGTCGAGGGACCTTTCTTAAATATATTAGTTTATTTTAATTTGTTATTCTTTAATGGAGACTATACTCAATATTAATTTAAAAATAAAGATTTCTAACAAGTATGTTCGTTTTAAATACCTTTTGAAGCGTTTTGCTATAGACAAAAATATCAAATTTTAAATTTTGATGATTTTTTATATATTAAATTCTGAAAAACGATTGTGAATTTATTACTATTCAAAAATAATACATCGTACTAGTTAGTATACGAAGATTTATAAAAAAATTTTTGTTTCTAGCCAAAATAAAATAAAAAAGTATCTACTAGCAAAAATGTGTAAATAATCGAAATTAGAAAAATTATACTGTACAAACTTTGCTATAATTACTATATTGAATCATTTTTACGTTATATTTTGTTTAAAAAAATTATTAAGTATGTAATCACAAATATTAAATGAAAACTTAAAGCTCCAAGTTGTACATCGGATTTTTGAATACTAGGTGATTGTAAAATTTTATTGTGCGTGTATATTGTCATATGCTGAAAGTTGACATTTTTAAAAACCAGAAAAACCAGGAAGCTTTGCAACCGGTTGTCACAAAGTTTTTCTTCAATTTTTATAAATTAACCCATGATAAAAATTATTTTACTATTATTTCTAGGTTATATAATAATTTTGTTAGTTCATAACCAAAAAATGGATTCATCAACACCATTTTAAAAACTTAAAAATTCTTCTTTAGAATTTTTCATGTAAAATTTTTTCAATTTTCATCGTAATTTAAGATATACAAAAATTGTTCCTTTTTCCACTGATGTAAAAAGTTGGAGCATAAAATATTTTACTATTATTGAACATGAATGATTAGGACAGGTGATTATAATTATTTTAATATTTCTATGGAAACTATGATAAGAATTTTAGATAAGGATTATCATATTCATTACTAAAAAATGTTTTTTTAACCTAAATAGTTCGAAAGCTTAAAGATTTATTTATTTTTTTTTTGAAAAGTTTATTTCATATTAAAAATTTTAGTTTTATTTTATTTTGGCATCAGAAACCTTACTAGATATATCATAAACCTGGATATTATACTTGTTTTGAAGATTTGGAATCGTATTGACATGAATTTGAAAATTTCGAAAAGTAAATGGAGGGCCAATAAATTGGTCCATCAACCCTGAATTTTCTAAAACTCGTGAGAGTAAGCTGATATACCATTTTGCCTTGATTGAACATAAAGAAGTTGAGCGCCTACAAGATCCGGAAAATTTATTCAAAGCGAGCACACTTTATACAGAGTAGGATATAATTATTAATCAAATCAAATTTCGTTTCAATCCAATGTTTGAAATTTCAAATTTAATTATGTTTGGTGAAAAATATAACGTTCTCAACCGCAACAGTTTAGGACCGTGATATTTTTAGATAGTAGATAAACATTTATTAAATGTAGATAGTTTCAAACAAAATCTTTAACATTTCTGTTTTAGCAAAGTTTTTTCAGTTTCGATTTGAAACAAATGAAATTGATTAAAAATTAAATTTCAGATGAGGAAGAGAGTATATAGAAGATACAAAATATTTCCCAATTGAATGGGTTACCAATTTTGTTCATTAGATATATACGTCATAACAGAGACAAACTACATCATTATTTATAAAACTACTGCAGATGCATTAAATGCATGATGTGTGGATGGAGGAAAAGAACTATATGGTATAAACCTGAAATGAGAGAGGGAAGCTTCAGAAAACTGTCAGTGACTGGATTCGAGCCCAAAGTTTTCTAGTCAAAATACTAGTATGACCATGCAATAGTACAATATAAAAGTGTAGAAATATTGTTGGTGCGTTGTATAACTATATTTCCATCAGATTTTTGTGCACTTGGTTTTTAGTATTACTTAAAAAATAAGTAGATAATTGTAATAAATAAAAATTTTGATAAACCACAGAGATGGCTAAAATTTATGTATTTAAAATTCTTATGAAAAGATTTGTAAAATTTAAAACGATTAATGAGAGCCCATACTCTACATAACATAAAGAAATGTGACAAATCAATTATACATAAATCCCTATCGTTTTAAGGTTCACGGCTATGTGAATTCAACAATCTCAGGTTATTGTTTATATTTTCCTAATTGTCAATGAAACAAACAAATTTCTTTAGACACGTTGGGCATTTTTTGACATGGAAAAAAACCATTGAACCTCAGACATTAGTAAAGACACCATTTTGTATAAGTAAGTACATATAATACGTATTTTATATTTATAGGTCCATCAGCCTGCATTCGTTTTAAATTTTATTATTTTTTTATTTTATTTATCCTAAAATTAATATAGATAGCAGAATTTTTTTCTAATTTTTAATGAAGCAAAAATACTAACATACCAATGTAATAAAAATG